>CM046840.1:42574223-43154223 GCA_025618425.1 Heliocidaris tuberculata
CCTGCTCCGTTCGCGTTTCATTGCTGGCGGGAGATCCGTCCTGGTAGACACCCTGGCGAGCGGGGAATCTTCGGGAAAGCGCTGGCGTCCAGGATTCTCGTAAGCACGGAGGATTCGGTCTCGGTCCTTCATAAGGACGAAACGAACAATTATAGCATCAGGGCGCGGGGACTTAGTGGGTTGCGAGACTTTGCTGGGAAGGCGATGGGCGTTGGCGATTGGTATTTTTGAAGCTTCTACTGCGGAGATTCCCAGGAAGGCAGAGAATACCTCACTTGCCTTTCGGTAGACATCTTCGTTGGGTGAACGATGAACACCGTATAGAAGAAGGTTTGCCTTTCTGTCGTGAATCTCAAGGAGGAGGCACTTCTCCTCTATCTCTTCCCGCACTTTTTGAATATCATCTTGTAATTTGGGTAGCTTTCCTTTTTCAATATCTGTAATTCTAGCAGAGGAATCTGATACACATGATTCTAGGGTGCTGACCTTTTTTCTCGTTTCAGTAAGACTTAAATTAAGCTGGTATAAGTCGGTCAGAACCCGGTCAAACTTACTTGACATTTCTAGCGACAGGGCATGAATCATATCCTTTATCTCAATCATAGCTGCGGCCCCATCGGTGGGAGATATTGCCGCCCCGGTAATCGTCGGGCTGGCGTTTTGTGATGATGCCGGGTGATCGACGAGCGCAGCGGCTGCCACGCCCAAACTCTCCTTTGGCTTTGGGTCCGTGTGGTTTGAAGTCTTTTCACCTCCAGAATCCTTCTTTTTTTGCCTGGTAACGACGTTCATTATTGAAGACTTGTAGATATATATTACACCAGGGGCGGCGCTACAGGGGGGGGGGGCAGAGGGGGCGACCGCCCCCCTATGATTTTTCAAGTAGTGAAAAAAAAAAGAAGAAAAAAGAAGAAAAGGAGCAAGAAAAGGGAAGAAAAGGGAAGAAAGAAGAAAGAGGAGTATTAAAAAGAGAGGTCTTAAACATTATAACTCTATATTACCCCTGTTATTTAATGGAGAAAAAATATGACGTCATCTTTAGGTCGTCCTGCCCCTCCTATCAAAATACCCTGGCGCCGCCCCTGTATTCCACAACACAAGATATCAAATGTTAATCATTGAATTGGTGTAGACTGTCAGTTCAAAATTCGGGAGGTCGCCAGTAAGAAGTGCGTGCGTGCTTTCAGTGCATGAATGAATGAATGACACCGCTTATTATAGTTATTGGTGATTTCATTGGTAGTTATGCTGTACATACTCAACTATTATGCTGTATAATGATCGTCCAAAGTGTATTGTTTGAATAACAATACTATCTTTTAATATATTCTATGTAAATATGTATATATCATTTTTGGTATCCCAAGTGGGGATTTTTATTGATCCAAGATGATCTCTTTACTTTGTTTATGAGCTTTCATAATAATATTATATTTTCAGGGGTTGTCAAAAGTATTTGATGTCCTTTCATCTCATTTAAAAAACGAATCACCTAATGTATATATATATATATATATATATATACATACATATATCAATGATTTTAGAAATATGCACCAAAATATCTGTGAATACGTTTTTGAAAATTTCCGTTTATAACGAGGATACCAGATAATATGTACATATATTTAAATCTCCTCTGTATTTTGTTTTGTTTTGTTGCTGTAATGAATTTATATTGTAACTTGTTATCTTTGTTATCAAACAGGGCCTCATGGAAGACCACCACTATTGGTGAAAATGTACTACCCTGTATAAATATCAGAAATAAATAAATAGATAAATAAATAAATGAAAATTCCTGCTGAACAGATGTAACTGTTAAATGGCAAAAACAATAGGGAAAACATCATTTCGAACCAAAGGTCGAGCTAGAAAGAAAACAACATCATTGCAGAAGGCATGAAAATATGTAATGTCCCCATCCTTCATCTTCCATCTCTCTCTGTTTCTCTCTCTATCTCTCTCTTTCTTCTCTCCAGGGAGGTCACCTTCCTGTTCTGTCCTACTGAAGTCATCACCTGTTATTATTTCCAATATAAGGAACTGTACACATACCAGTGCCATAAATATTCTTTTTTGTAGTGTAAGGGGTGGGGAGGGGGGGGGGGATAGTAGTGTAAAGTATATATATCTAATAATTATTTCCATATACTCAGAGCATTTGTAAGTATTTTTTCTCACAAAGGGGTCTATAAAATACAAGCTGTGCCTTTTAATAGACTCCTCCACTTTTGTTTCTCTACTATGCCTAATATTACCGAAATTATGATCGTATAATTGTTTATTATATGTAATTACTGTCTTTTTACTGAACTTAATTTTTTAAAAAGTTTTTCCATTTATGTAAACATTTCTTATCGTAATTTAGTTTGATATTATGTCATAGCAATTTTTTTAAATGTAAAACACTGAAAGACATCATGTGGAAAGAAAAGAAACCTTGAACCTTGAACATTTGAATTGAATTGAATAACACATTTTGGGGTTATCATAGCCAGAAGGTAAGAATTTTTTTTTTCTTTACATACAGAACATTTTCTTTTTTTGGCGGGGGTGGGGGGGGGGGGTGGGGGTGGGAGCGTTGTCAAAGGGCACTTTGGGGGTTTTATTTCAGGGGGTATGACACTCCCTTCCCGATGGACGGTTTTGTCAGTCTTTATATTTTTGGAATGTACATCCATAGCTCTTCCTTTTGACAAAATTTGGTCCCTGGGCTTCTGGGGGGGGGGGGGGGGAATTTACCCCAATTTTTAAGGGCCGTCTGACAACCCATCCCGACGGAAATGTTTGTCCTTTTTTTTTTTAATGTCCAGTCATACTACTTCCTATTGACAAAGTTTGGTGCATGGGCCCTGGGGGAGATGGGGTGAAATCAATCCGAGTTTGGGGTCTCTTTTGGGGGCTCTGGGGGTAAACCCAACGGCTACGGTCAGGCTGACAACCTTTTTGTCAATGACTTAGATGGTCTGAGTAACTTTAAGGGGTCAAATCTTATGAATAAAATGGGCTATTTCGGGACAGCCAGCTTCTGGCCTTATATAATGTATTCATATCAATGACTCTATGAACAAGGCAAAGATCTGATCATGTGAACACACCATCTGGGTTTTGACCCTTGTAAAGTGCCCCCAAAATATCGAATCACTATATAAGGAGTGAGGAATGTCAGAAGTTTTGTCTTGAGAGGGAAGATGTAATGAGACTAGGTACGAGACTAGGCTCAAACTCATTAAAAATACATGCACAGTGCAGTACGATACAATATCCTGTGTATTGAATATGTATAGACTGCATGTTTTTATTAATTCTATTCATTACTAGACCACCAATCAACCTTTGCACTGTCACGAAAGATGTAAAGAATGCCTTCTTCTCTTGCTCGTTTTAGGTCGTTAAAGCTCACTTATAGTTTCGGTAGCAGAGAGAAATATGTTATGAAACGTCTCATAATTAAATACTCTCACATGGTTCTCCTTGTATCAAAAGACACAAGTGCGAGATTATTTGACATTTCATCTATGATTTCCGGTGAATTTAAGTGTAAATATTTGAAAGGAACGCTAAAACAATATTCTACACTGGGATCAACCGCCGACAGCTAATTAAGCTCTACGCACATCAATCTCAGCGCTTCGCTGGAAGTTAGCATGTGAGTCGCTTGTGTATACAACCGTTACACGTCGTATAGAGTGATCGTTGCCGTTGTTGGAATTTACGTCACAGGCCAGGTAGACTATCTTTAAAAAAAATATTTTAAAAAACTTTCCTTTTAGGCCAGGAGCCTGCCTCGAAATAGTCACCCCATTTTACATATGAGATTTGACCCCTTAAAGTTACTTAGACCATCCATGTCATTCACAAAAAGCTTGTAAGCTCGAACGAAGCCGCCGGATTTGGCTATCAGAGCCCCCCAAAAGGGGCCAAAGCTATTTGCAAGGTATTTGTGTAATTTGCTTGTTTGTTTGATTGATTTTATTTCTGCGTTCGATAGCATGATACAAAATATAATAACATTACAGAAAAAAGTACATAAACATTAACAATTTACTTCTTAAATACAAAGAAAATATGTATACAATATGGAAAATTAACAATTTGCAATTAACAGGATTTATGAACGCAGGAGACCGTCATCATGAGCGAGTTGCTTGATGTCGATGGCGGCCTCAAAGTAAAAAAAGCGACATAGAATTAAAAAAAAAAAAAAAATGGAGAAAAGAGGTCATGAGGATGCAGTGCAAGTGCAAGTGCAGTGCAAGTGCATTAGCGGTGGGGTCAAGATGTATTCATGAGTTGGTGTGTAGATCAGTAATCGATAAAATACTATATTTTTTTTACATAGATGGTCAATGTGGTGGATTTGAGTACAATGATATTAGATTGCGCTTCATAGTCACTTTAAAAGAGTAAATTGAAGAGCACAACTGTTGTGGGTAGATTATTCCACAAGACAGGGCCATGGTGTCGTATTGATTTATGCGTTATTAATAATTTTGGGTTTGTTAGATGAAAGTTTTCTGAAATACGGGTAGGGTATGTGTGAATTGTACTGTTTTGATTAAAATAAATTTTGAAATGAGGAAGGAAGTTGATTATTTTTATATTTAAACATGAGAACTGCAACTTGAAAAATATTTAAATCAGTGACCTTCAATGTTTTAAACTGAAAAAATAGTGGATCAGAATGAGAAAAGTAAGACGATCCTGTACAAATACGAAGTGCCCGCTTTTGTAGGGAAAGAATAGGACTGAGTTTGGTAATACCACAGTTGGCCCAAACAATATTACAGTATGTTATATAAGGAAGTATCATTGTGTTATACAGTAAAAACAGAGTTGTTCGTGGCAACATAAATTTTAACTTATGAATGATTCCCACACCTCGGGATATGCATAATATAATATGATTAAGGTGATCGTTCCTTGTTAAATTCTCATGGATTATAACGCCTAGGAACTTAGAACTCTTCTTTTGTTCGACGGAAATGTTATCAATCTTAATATTAATAGGAGTATTAGCTACATGGATATTATTGTGTTTGAAATGCATAAATTGAGTTTTCTGAACATTGAGAGAAAGCTTATTGCATTTAAACCATTTCGAAACTTTAAGTAATTCAACATTTAAAGTATTTTCCAATGATTTTAGATTCTTATGAGAATAAAAAATATTAGTGTCGTCTGCAAATAAGATGAAGGATAATAATGATGACGTATTAACTATATCGTTGACATACACTGAAAACAAAAGCCGGCCTAGGATAGATCCCTGGGGGACACCACACTTAGTTAGAAGGGACTGTGAATCAATACCATTGAATGTAACGTATTGCTTTCGGTTACTTAAATAACTTTTCAACCAAGAAAGTGCTGAGCCGCGAACACCACAAGAATAAAGTTTAGAAAATAATATATCGTGATTGAGCGTGTCGAATGCTTTACTAAGGTCTAAAAATATTCCCATAACATGTTCTTTTTTTGCAATGGCGTCTGTAATTTTATCATAAATTTGGACAAGAGCTAGGTCAGTGGAATGATTTTTTCTAAAACCGTATTGGTTTGGATTTAGTACTTTATGGGGGTTTAAAAAGTTATATAATCTATTATAAACATTTTTCTCTAAGATTTTGGATATACTGGGGAGAACAGATATAGGACGGTAATTGCTGATTTCATGTTGGTCATCCTTTTAAAAAATTGGAGTTACATTGGCTATTTTGAACAAGTCAGGAAATATACCTGACTGTAAAGACTGATTAAATATGTGTGTTAGTGGGTCAGCAGTGAAATGGATTATTTCCTTTAAAAGTGAAGTACTTATTTTATCATGACCTTGGGATTTCGAAGCATTTAATGATTTAGTAATATTAATTATTTCATTGGAGTTTGTGGGATTTAAAAAGAGTGATGCCTGAGTGGGTTCTGAAAAGAATTCCGTATAATGAGTTCCATTTGGAGGAGCAATTTTGGCAGCAAGTTGAGGACCAATAATAGTGAAAAAAGAATTAAAGCAATCGGCATAGTCATTAGAATCTGCAATTTTGTTACCATTAAAAGTGAAATCATCTTTTGGTAAAGTGTCACTTTTGGTTCCCATAACTTCTTTTATAACTTTCCAGGTTGCACTCGAGTTGGATTTCACCTTTTGTAATTTGTTTGAAAAGTGTAATTTGCGAGAGAAACGAATTAACTTTTAAAATTTGTTACGGTATGTTTTGTAAAGAAGTAAACTTGTATCCGTGGGGTTATTCATATGTTGTTTATAAAGTCGATTTCTTGTTTTGATTGATTTAAGTATGCCTTTAGTTATCCATGGCTGATAGGTTTATTGCGCTTACGTTTATTTCTTACTAATAGAATATTTTTACTGTAATAAAATTGTAGCTTTGAATTAAAATTTGCATATGCAATATTCATATCATCTGCATTAAGAATATCATTCCATTTTTCCATGGCTAAATCTTGTTTTAACATTTCAATATTGTGAGGAGTCTCTTTCCGATACATAAAATTTTGTGGTGATTTAAGACGAGACATTGATTTTTCACATATAGTAAATATAGGTAAGTGGTCCGATACTTCTGAGCATAACAATCCTCCAGTTATATTTTTGCAATGTATGTTAGGAAATATATTATCAATTAAAGTTGAGGAGTGTAAATTCACTCTAGTGGGATTGTTTATGAAAGAACAAAATCCATATGAATTCATCAGCTGAAGAAACCTATTAGAATAATTGTGATGTAATAAAAGAAAGTTGATGTTAAAATCGCCAAGAAAATATATCTGGCAGGCTTATTCTCGTCTGTCAATTTACTAATGCATTGCTCAAAATTATCATTAAATAGTTAAAACTGAGTATCAGGGGCTCTATATATCAATCCTATAATTAAATTTTTACTTTGAAGATTGTCAATTTCAATAAATAGTACTTTCGTTTGATCAAATTTGATATCATACCGAATCTTAAAATTTAAATGATCAGCTACATAAAATGCAACGCCACCACCTCTCCTACCTACACGATCAGCTGTAACCAGAGTATAATCAGGTAAATTGAATAATGGAGGGGAAGTCTGATGTAACCAAGTTTCAGTTACTCCAATTATCGTAAATTTAAAATGATTTAATGAATAAAGAAGGTTTTGAAAATCATCAAAATTCCTGTTTAAGCTTCTAGCGTTAAAGGCATTGATTAACTTTGCCCAGGATTGAAAAAAAAATCACTGTTCCAGCTAATGCTGTAATCATAATTGCAAACCTTTAGCTCAATCAGGAATCGCCTGAGTTTTATAAGCTGATCGGTCGTTTATATATCAAGATATTTACGATTGAACATTGATGTCGGGATAGAGTAGCACCGAACCCTAAAGAACTCTTACGGTTGGCATACCTCGCTCTATCACAGAATACCGTACGGGCTGGAAACCCGCTCTGAAATCGCCAAGCGCTGGTGCTTGGTTTTTGTGACTGCAGCGCAGCGAAGAAGCCGAGCGACTTGCGCTAGCGATTGATCGCGATTTTCTCTTTTTTAGGATAGTAAACGGGTTCCATTTTCTCTCATACTTTCACATATCCTTAATTATATATGTAGTTAGAGGACTGCACACAATTCACTGGCATTTGAGCTGATTTTACAATTTTTCACAAAGTTAATCAATCACTTTAATATGCAACAATTTAACGTCGTCTAAGTTATCCTGAAAAGTATTATTGAATTCTGTAGGAGTATAGTATTAACTCTCAACGCCAAAAAGGATGTCCATTAACTAGGTTGTTAAAAATAAAGGGATTTTTTATTCATTTCCATAATGAATTATTGAGACTTCGTCGAAGGAAATACAGGTAAGGAAATAAGGGAAAGTGCTTGTGCAGTTGCGTGCCGGTGTATGTGCTAGTACAAAAAACAATATACGTAGGAGTTATCTGTAAAGCGATAACATCCATCATGACCCACATGGACGAGCTTGAACGGAGTCCGACCATTATCAACTTAGAAGCAATATAAAAATCAATGGCTATACGTTTCTGAATTTGATATCTTGAAATAAATGAAATTGTACATGTAGCAAGGGCGGATCCAGGTTTTAAAAAAAGGGGGGGGGGGTCCAAAGGGTGAGAAGTTATCATTCTGGCAAACGCAAGCGCCGAAGGCGCTAAGCGCCTCTATAGGCATATATATATATATATATATATATATATAATATATATATATATTGCCTGTTTGACTATTTTAATGTTGAAATATAGTTGGGGGCGCGCGGAGCGCGCCACAAAAATTTGATAATACGAGCCTGAAAATGTCTTAGTTTGTACTGAAATTACATTTAATCTATTAATATTACATGGAATTATTGTTTATTTGAGATGGAAAATACATATATAATGATTGCAAATTACCATCTTTTATCAAAAAGTGCGGGTATATTTGTACAGGCCACACCCCCCCCCCCCGTACATCAGAACTGGGAGGGGGGTTAATGCATACCCCCATCCCCTCCGGGATTTGCGCCATCGGACTGTATCAATATATATATGTATATATATATTTTTTTTAAAGTTTTCCCAGATTTTCCAGTCTGCATTGCTGTGCAGGACCTCAGATGGCATGTGGCATCAACACAAACAGTCCAGTGAGACAAATAAGAATAAAATCTGGAGATTTATTACTTGAGATTGGTTCTTCAATGTTGAAGTACTATGTTGATAACCTAGGAATTGGGTTGTGCGCATGCTGTACAAACACACTTAGTAAATTTTAGTGATACAAGTACACATTTTACAGCAATGAAGAATTATTCACTAAATATCATCTATATTATCTCCTCCCATCCCTGAGATAACAATTCGCAAGTGTTTACATCATCACGAGTTATAAATCACAAATCACAAAAGAACACAAAAAAGGGAAAGTTCCTTAGATTAAGGAGTTCACAATCAAGGCCGATCAACAACAGTACCAATACCAGTTTTGCTGAAAATTCACAGGATTTAACAATCAACCACAGCATCTACTCATTAGGCAAAATAAATAAGTTTTTTATCACAAAACTAATCATGGTGCAATGTATCAGATTCAAGCGTTCCCAATCAACAACAAGAAAAAATATATCAAAAGTCCTCGGAGAAAACAAACCTCCTCCCCCCCCCCGAGCACCTGTCATTACCTTTGAATTTCGTGACTTTGACCTTTTTGTTGACTATGACAGACCTTTGACCTTTTATGTGACTTTAAGTCTTGACCTTCACAACTTTAACCTTTATATGGACACATGAAGTTCACTTCTTGCGATGTACAACCATAGGGTAGGTGTAGGGAATACCAGACCCTTAAGCACGTTTGCATAATTTGCATAAACATGAACACAGACACACACTAGTAAGGTTTACCAATGCTTTCAGCAACTCTTTTTATTTCTCAGGGTACCGAAATAATGACAAAAATTTGTTTACCTAATGAAATAATCTCCTTAATGACGTCATAGGTAAATGGTCCATTATTCCCTACCCATGAAAGTAATACGAGACCGCTACATTTTCAACCGAAATCTCAAATATTTGTTGAGGAAAATGATATTTCGTTGGAAATGTAAATACCAATAAAGAATTGTTTTTTGGAGAGTATGTTTCGGTTTCATCAAAATCTGTTGCAATTTTAACCAAAAATTTTATAGCATTTATCATCGGATAAATTTAATTACCATTTAAACGGCATTCAACATGTTCAATGTGCCGTTACTTTTGCCTCCGGCAACTTTACATTTTGTTGTTGATGATTTTAAGTACATCAATACTGAACAATTGACAATGATAATTTTAAAGATTACAGAGAGTTGTAAAATGACATTGAAATACGTCTTAAAAAGAAAGATGTAAAATCATGACGTTAAAACAACTTAACACATCCAACCAAACTCTAGTAATCTCGCGGCCGAACGGAGCGAACGGGCCCCGCCGGCCCGTGCCGGCCACGGCGGGGATGCATGTCCCCACTACAGTGGCGGCACCAGGATTTTTAAAGTGGGGGGGGGGGGCAAATGGGGGGCAAAAGAAAATGTTGGGGGGGCAAGGGCGGACAAAAAAAATTTGACACTTTTTGTAGTGAAAATGTACAGAATATTCGGCTATAAACCTACCCAGATATGAGGACATTTTGAGCATCTAGCTGAACTGCCCGATTATAAAGAAGTGTTAGTTATATACTGCGAGCGAGCGAAGCGAGCGAGCAAAAAATTTTGACACTATTATAGTGGAAATGTACAGAAATTATTCAGCTATAAAACTACCCAAATATGAGGATATTTCCACGAGCTGAGCGAACAAATTTGCCACATGCCCCCCCCCCCACTTGATGCCGCCATTGCTTTCCAAGTTTCCGTTTTCTTTCTTTTTGCTTCTTTTCTCCATTCCTTTTTCACTTTTTTCTTTCCTTTTCTTTTCTTTTTCATTTTCCACCCTTTTATTTTTTTTCACTCCGAAAATTATTGGGGGGGCAACTGGGGGGGGGGGCAAAGCTTCTGACTGGGGGGGGGGGCAAATGCCCCTCCATGCCTCCCCTTGGTGCCGCCACTGCCCACTACTTAATCAACTGCACTAGCGCCGAAAGTTTTTATCAATTAACCTGCAGCAGAGCTGCATTTATATATTTGGGCCAAGCAAAAATTATTTACCTATATTGATACTTGTGCTTTGGTATTGTCTAGAATGACGAGTTGCCTCGAATGAGTGACTTGAAGTTGAATGATGCCGCGTGCAGCCTGCCTCCTCGAGGGTTGCAAGCATAGTTGCAAGACAGCGTACGTACGATCAAAAGTCGCATGCATAAACCTATGCGTGCCGCGCCGCATATCTGATCTAGCATGGCCGCAGTACTTAGGCCTACTTTGCGACGGAGAATGAAACAATGGGTAATGAATAGGGCTACGCAGTATCTTGCATGATCAGGTCGGCAGAATTTCTGGGGGGGGGGGGGGAACGCCAAGAAAGACGGCGCCAAGTAAAAAAAAAAAAAAAAAAAAAAAAAAAAAAAAACGGCTCCAAAAAGGGGGGGGGGGTCCGGACCCCCGCGACCCCCCCCTCTGGATCCGCCTATATGTAGTATGTATACTTGATGGTTAGTTTATTAATACGCATATAGGAAGAAGAGCACAATCCTTGGAATATAGCGAAACAAGCATTATTAAGAAAGGAAGAAAAAAGAATGTATTGAGAAAATCAAAAATGTAGGTGCGTGCCATTTGGAAAACATGGGTTGTAAACAATGGCATATGTGAACAACCTCGTATAGCGCGTCTGAAAAAAACACCTAAAACAAAACCAAAAAGGCACTCGTCCTCCCCGCCGTCAGCGTCGAGCCACCCCATTCATAAGCTACAAACCACCGCTTCTAGAAGAAAAGGCCAAACGCAGCAACAATTATTTGGTGTTACATGTACAATTGTATAGGTCGGAGAAGCTCTAAAGCCGGTCCATCCAAGTAACATCGAATGAAATCGTAGTTCGCCCATAAAAATTAAGAGTTTACCGGCACGTAACGGGAAACTAAAGGTAGGCGAACCCAAGGCAGCAGAGAGGACGTGTGCTATAAAACCTGAGCACATACGAAGATGATCTGATTTACTTATAGCAGAAATACAGCAACTCATAATAAACCATTACAGCCTGATATATCCTTGAAAATAGATGATACTTTGATCGAACGGCAAACCAATACCAAATTTCTTGGAGTTTATATTAACGAATTTTTAAATTGGTCTGACCACATCAAGTATATTTCTAAAGCCATTTCACGCAGTGTTGGTGTTCTGTCTAAACTGAAGTTTTACCTCCCATTGAACATTCTATTCATACTTTATAATACTATGTTATTACCGTATATAACGTACTGTAATCTAGTATGGGCGAATTCCAAATGTCTGAATGACTCGATTTTAAGATATCAAAAAAAAAAAGCTATACGTATATGTACTGGTTCTCACTACAGGGACCATAGTGCCCCTTTGTTCCTAAAATTAAATACCCTCAAAATATCAGATATAAACTTTCTGCAGACTGCAATGTTTATGTTTCATCTTTTCAATGGCCAATTGCCACCTACTCTGACCGCCCTTTTTAAGCAAAATAAAGATGTACATTCCTATCCAACTAGGCAGTCCAATAAATTTCATTTATCCAACCCAAAAACTGTCACTGCGCATAAATCAGTTAAACATAGTGGTCCTGACATATGGAACTCGCTACCCTTGGATAATATGAATCTTCACTCTGAGTTTGCATTTAAAGCAGCTGTCAAGAGAATGCTGCTTTCCCAATATACTATTTAATTCATGAATGTATTTTCAACTCATTATTCTTACTTCTCGCATATCAATGCATATTCACGTACGTACTTTGTAATCGCATGTGCAGCCATCTGTAACTCTTTATCCTCATTCTTTCTTTTCTCTCTCTCTCTCTCTCTTTCTTTCCTTCTCTCTTCAGTCTCTATCCACCTTTCTCCCTGCTTCTTCCTGTTCTGCATCACCAGGACCCCCCCCCCCCCTTAGTAAGATTGTATTTAATTGTAAGGGCTCACAAGGCGTCAAGCTTCTGCTTATCTTGGAGTCCAAGTTCTGTTAGAAATAAGTTTCTGTGATCATACATGTAAACTGTATACTATGTACTTGTACTTCTATTCAGAACTGAATAAATGAAATGAATGAATGAATGAATGAATGAAAAGAAAAAGAACTTAAGATAGAGAAAAATGCACTATGTATACATAAACATGCATAAACATACAAAAACATGCACATTATGTCTATGATTATGCCAACTCTTCAAGGTGTCAATAATATAATGCATTTCATAGATATCAATCTATGATTAAACTGATCGTTAAAAAAGTGTGAAATATTTGTTTAGTAATTCAGATTTCCCTCCATTGTGTCTTCAAGAGTATACTGTGAACATAATCCATGGATTATCCTAGATTTTCAGCAGTTCTACAGTATCTATGTAAACACAACTGTAATGTCGAGCTTACATTATTGACAAAGGTGTTTTGAATAAATAAGCTGATAATGTTGTTTTTATTTTCTTATTCACATTTGACTTTTAAATTGTGATTATTGAAATTAAGTCGTTTTTTTTTCTTGTATCGATAATAGGAGAAAGTATAAACAAGATGTTTACAATGGTGAAAACCACATAAGAACAAAAAATAGAGCTTGTCATTTATGGTTTTAGAAGACAAAATACATCTATGAAGTAGTTGAACTTCACTCAAGTATATTGACATCATAATACAAGTATGATATACGCAAAAAGATGCATCGACAGATAAAGGATCAAGACGATAAATTCGAATTGATGAAAATAGTAAGAATTCGTATAAGCATTAGAGCAAGTATTCAATAATCAAAATAACCAGTATTTAACCTAGAAATCGTGCATGAAGTATACAATGTGGTATAAACCGAGTTCCATAATAAATCTACATCAGTAGATACCTTGTTATAAGTAAAAAAAAAAAAAAAAAAAAAAAAAAAAATGATGTCATTTCTTAATTTCTTACAAGATATCATATTTGGCAAATACCTTGACACAAGTCAGTATATTAACACATAAAGGGTAAATTTCAGCATGGCAGCCACATGGCAGCCAGATACTTAACAAGCCCCTCTATTATGTCCTGTCAAACAGGTGCAGATGGATAATGGGTGTGTTTACATAATCCTGACAATATCATTTGACTACTTTTGAGATAAGCAATACAATTTTCACAATTTAATAAATTATTATTGAAATGATCATTTGATACCGAATTGCACCCCAAGAAAGTTACATTACTCAAGATTGTACTGTGTAAATTTGACCTGAATCCAATCACACACATGGGATGTATTTAGGTTATAATGCAAAAAAAAAAGGGGGGGGGGTTCTGTACTAGTATATCCAGAGCATTTTGGGCAGCAAAGCTTGGTTTAGGGGCACTTTGGTGTTTTTTTCAGGGGCGTGTTACACCCCTTTCCAGATGGAAATATTTGTCAGTTGTTATATTTTTTGTAATGTACATCCATACCTCTTCCTTGATACAAAATTTGGTCCATGAGGTTAAATCTCATATGTAAAATGGGGTGACTATTTGTGTAGTCTTCCACTTAAGGAGGAAAGGACTTCACAGCATCTTAGTATGCCTATTACTAGTAGGTGTATATTGCTATTTATCCTCTAAAGAAAAGAAATCTGACTATTAAAAAGCCCTTTGGGACTTACCAAAACTATACACGACCTTTAACTTAATACCATGATTACGAGTCGCGCGGGAGCGGGGAGTCTCCCTCTCGCTGCGCCCACCCACCTGCGCCTATTGCTAGTAGGTGTATATTGCTATTTATCCTCTAAAGCAAAGAAATCTGACGTAAAGCTCTTTAGGACTTACCAAAACTATACATGACCTTTAATGATATACCGTGATTACTAGTCAAAACCTTCTTTTTAGAAACATGCATTGATTGTACGTGATCTACCGTGAATTTCGAGGCCACACACCAACAATGTACAATCCAACATTCAATGTTGAAAGGAATTTAACAAACTAGCAGTAACTGTCATCTGTTTTTCGAAGTGCCTCTCCCACACTGATATGCATTCTTTGTATTTCTTAAACACCGTTATTCTTTTCAACATTTTAATGTTACAAGAAAACAACCAGAAACTGGAATATCTTTTTGAAGTCCCTCTCCCACACATGAAGACATGCATTCATTAATTTTAATTATATTCTCTTCAACGTTTCAATGTTGAAAGGAAACGAACCAGAAACTGGAATATGTTTTTCGAAGTCCCGCTCCCACGCAGACATGCGGTCACGGTACTCTTTAAACAACACTATTCTTTGATACTTAGAACAGCAGTTACCATAGCCGTCTCAACACAGATATCACTCAGAGAGGATTGCGACTTCTCAAATAATTATATATCTTCGTTTATCACCGTTTTTATCAATGTTTCTTCTCTGCCTCCCCAACTTAGGGATGATCCCAGTAGACCGACAACCCATGAGGAAGAAATGACTAAGCATAGAACAACCTATCAAAATACTTATGCACACATTTCCACTCTAAATGAAATGGAATCATTATTTTTTATTTCAAATGAAACGACTAATATGCAAGACTAGGTAAAGCACCTTTATTTGACATTTTTAGATAGTTAAGTAAATTATTTGATTGTGTTTCTTGTTATTTTTTTATTTTGCGTTAATATTTTCAGTACTTTAATTCATTATAAACGACTGAGCTGCAAGACTACGTAAAAATTAGTTTTATTCAATTTTCAGTCTGTTTCGAATCCGATTATTTCAATTTAAAACGACTGATGTGTAAGACTAGTTTACGTTAATGGTGGATAAATTTCTATTCCTTAAATTCTATTATAAACGACTGATGTGGAAGACTAGTTAGCGCACTCCTTCGAGAAAAGCCCCCACGCTTTTCTCGAAAGGGAACGATCCACACCTAGGCCAGGAGCCTGTCCCGAAATAGTCACCCCATTTTATCCATAAGATTTGACCCCTTAAACTTACTTAGACCATTTAAGTCATTGACAAAAAGGTTGTCAGCCTGAACGTAACCGCCGGGTTTAGCCCCCAGAGCCCCCAAAAGAGACCCCAAAGTCGGGTCGATTTCACCCCGTCTCCCCCATGCACCAAACTTTCAGTAGGAAGCAGTATGACTGGACATTACAAAACACAAAAAACTGACAAAAATTTCCGTCGGGATGGGGTGTCAGACGGCCCCTAAAAATTGGGGTAATTTTTCCCCTTGAAGCCCAGGGACCAAATTTTGTCAGAAGGAAGAGTTATAGATGTACATTCCAAAAATAAAAAACTGACAAAATTGTCCATCGGGAAGGGGGTGTCAGACCCCCTGAAATGAAAACTCCAAAGTGCCCTTGGACAACGTTTTGCCCCCGAAAATGCTCTGTATGTAAAGAAAAACCGTTTTCATACCTTCTGACTATGATAACTCAAAAGTGTTTTATTCAATTCAATTCAAACTTTCGTAACATAATTTTTAGTATAATAATCTTCTTGCGGTGCAATTTGGTGTTAATTGGTCTTTTGATGAATAAATTATGAAATTGTGAAAAATGTATTGCTTTTTCAAAAGTAGCCAAAAAATACTGTCAGGATTATGTAAACACACCCATTGTCGATCTGACAAGGCATAATAGAGAGCTTGCTTGGTATCTGTGCAATTAACAAATGAATAGTACATTTCAGCCTGGCAGTCACACACCACAGATACCTGAAAAGCTCTTCTATTATGCCTTGTCAAACAGGTGAAGAGGGACAATGGGTGTGTTTACATAATCCTGACAGTATTTTTTTGCTACTTTTGAGAATTTTTTCACAATTTCATGATTTATTAAGCAAAAGACCAATTAACACCAAATTGCACCGCAAGAAGACTATTATACTCAAAATTATGTTATGAAAGTTTGAATTGAATTGAATAAAACACTGTAATCTAATTGATATATTATCAAACAGAACTTCATTTGTTGTGGTTCTGGGCACTGCTTCAACTTCCCCAATTAGCAGGTGTGTGTGTAATGTTCAGAAGGAGAAAAGGGTACTTATTAGAAAGAAAAAGGTGCACCTATTCGAAGTACACAGTACAAACGCTGTTTAAAAGGTTGTTTAAAACTTATACAACCTGTTTAATATTTAAACGAATTGTTTACAGTATGAACTGTACAACGGGTGGTTCAGTTCATATTGTAAACAACTGTTTGCATTTTTAAACAGCGTTTTCTCTGTCTAGAACTGCACTTATCGGAATAAGAAAAAGGCATTTATTTGAGAGATAAGGAGGCAATTGTTAGATTTGAAAAGGGGCACTTATCAGAAGGGGAAATGCACTTATTAGAAAGGAAAAGGGGTCTTTTTCGTGGTAAAAGGGCACTTTTGGGGTACATGAAAAAGTCGGAGGGGGGGGGGGGCACTGTGCCCCCTGCCTCTGCCTCGAAGTCATTGATGTAGGCCTACTCCAGTTAGTCGTTAGTGGAATTATGTAAAGCTCAACATTATAATTTTCAGTCGCTCAGTCGTCATGATAAATCCCAAGGAGCTGACTTCCTAGCTTCTTTTCTGGGTTTCCTGCATGGGTTTCCTGGGTTTATCCAATGCTTGACTATCGAGTAGTGAATGTAGGTGGATAATATAATTTTTCCTATTAACGCTTCCTTTCTAAAAATTGACGATATTGTCTAATATGTGTGTTTTTTAGAGAGATAATTTGATCTAAATATGGCATCACCAGCTCCAGGATTGCTTGGGGGCTCTTTGAAGGGAAAAGTGGCCTTAATCACAGGTAATTCAATGTTTCATTTGCAAGTCACGGTCTTTTCAGTTGTGCGCAAAAACACGTCGATGAAATTCCCTGCTTGACAGAGGCGGCGGAACGTCGGGCTCGGACAATGGAGGGGGGGGCACCTGTTGTTTGGCGGGAAAAAAAAGTGTTGGTTTGTTTGAAGAATCCATCTTCAATAATTTGAATATTTTGATATGAATTTACGTTATGTGTCTTTTAGGTTAGGAAAGCCAACGTAAAGCTATTTGACCTCTTTGGACGAGCCTACATTTTAATGCTTTTCTGCGAATATCAATTGAGTGGATGAAAAATTCTTGCATCTTGAATGTAAATTGAAATTTAACAAATTAAGTGATTCACCCACTAGATCCACTTACCACTAAAATTATGTGGCTCTCCTCTTGTATTCTTCTCTCAGTTGAATACATGCGAGTGATATGTATGAAGCACGGAATGGTAATCTATTGCTATGAAAAAAAGAAATGTTTACATTAGGGCCCCTCTTGCATAAAAAAGTTGCGTTTAAACGCAGCTCCAACAATATTAAACATGTTAAACGCTAGTCTTAATCAATGCACGATCCTGATACTGTTAAAAATCAAGTTGCACTTAAGGGCAACTTTTCATGCAAAAGGCCCCAGGACAGATATTATTATAAGCCAGTCTAATGTAACCATTATTATTCTTTCTATCAAACAATTAGGAGCCAGCTCAGGCATTGGAGCAGAGACAGCACGTCACTTCGCTTCCCTGGGATGCCGTCTAGCTTTGACTGGACGAAACATGGATGCTTTACAAGCAGTCACCGATGAATGTAAATTGAAATAAATTTCACGAATTTCTATATATATTTTTTTTTTTTTTTTTTTTTTGGGGGGGGGGTTTTATTTCATCTGTTAAACCTGAAATGTATTTATTATCGACCAATACTTAATGACTCTTATCAAAGTAAACACATACATTAGCACTGCAGATGAATTGTGATATATCCCCCCCCCCCCATTTGCTCTATTTTGATAGATATTTTTGTTCTTAATATTTGTGCTCTTAACAAATAACTTACTTTTCTTCAAATCTGTGTAGGTTTTACCAGAGGGCTTGACAAAGATCAGGTAGGCTGGATGTAAGGTATTTTAAACTGAGATAACGTTTTATATATACTCTATACTCATTTCCCTTTCAAGAGAAGGGGGTCAAGGTGAAGTCAGAGCATTTTTTTCCCGATCTAAGGGGGGGGGGGGGGTGGTTGTTCCTTTGGTCCTTGCTCCCCTGTATTCAAATATGGTACCAACGAAGTTTCAAATTATTGAAGAAAAAAAATAATAAAAAGTAAACTTTCTTGTAAGTAGCCTGTCACTTTTAGTTTGTCAGTGGGTATCAATGAATTGATTGACAAGCTGTCAAAAGAATTTGCTATGAATGAATATATATATATATATATATATATATATATATATATATATATCGAAGAAAGATTAAATACTCAGGAGTCAATTATATATATATATATATATATATATATGCATCAGCTGACGCATGCGGCTTGTCTTTGTTCAAAACTCACCTGCCCCCGACAAAGGAATTAATTAATAAGGTTGAAGATTTGTCAATCTGTCGGTCAATTGAATCTGGTGTCGCCGAAATCACTGGCCCGTCTCCGTGGTCTAGTGGTTAAGGCATTGGCGTTCTAAGCCAACGACCCGGGTTCGATTCCCGGCGGAGACATTTTTTCAACCTTTGCAAAAAATTCAAAAAGGGAGGACAGCTCTCGGGAACCTTGATTTAAGCTACGCAACCATTATTCTCTCATTTTCATTTCTCACAATTATATAATATATATATATATATATATATATATATATAATATATATATATAATTATATATGTGTGTGTGTGTGTGTGTGTGTGTGTGTGTGTGTGTGTGTATGTGTGAGTGAAGGAATGGGGGGGGGGGGGGGGGGGTAATGGATCTTGGATACAGGAAGGCCAGTACAATGTTTATGCAGTAATATACATGTATATTGTTTCCCTTGTTCGGGGGGGGGGGGGGGAGGGGGAAGGGGGCTATTTTATGAAAAGATTTCTTTCAATGCTTTCTTTACAGTTTTGAATTTCAGTTATTCATTTATAGCAGATTTTACATGATAATGTGCTTTATTTGTTATCACTTACATTGAAATGTTGATTAATGATTCATGTATAATTATTGAGTGGAATCAAAATAAAGATCATTGGGGGGGGGGGGGATATCAACAAAATATATTATAACCTCTTCATTTTTAACACTACTGTAATTATCTTTATCTTTATGTATATTCCTGGCATACATGATAATATAAATTTTCTGTTGTCTAGATTCTAATGATCCAAGCTGACTTTGAAATCGAAGTCGATGTGAAGAAAACTGCAGAGCAAGCCATAAAGAAATTCAACCAGATTGATGTGCTGGTAAGAATGTTTAAAATTGTAATAGTTTTCTTCAGTAGGCCTGAAAGGCGGATCTACGGGGGCCGAAATGCCCTCCCAAAGAGAGAGAGAGAGAGAGAGAGAGAGTGTGTGTGTGTTGTGTGTGTGGGTGGGTGTGCGTGTGTGTGTGAGAGAAAGAGAGAGAGAGGGGAGAGGATAGAGGAACATGATAAACAAGCCTTTTTCACGGGAATTATCCCCCCCCCCCCTCCAGTTGGAGAGGAGCCACTGAATTTTAAACCTGGGCCCCGTCTTATAAAAGAGTTGCGATTGATTACAAATAATTTGCAATTGATATCAATCGCATCTCCTATCTCTTTGTACAGAGTTGCGATTGATATCGATTGCATCGAGAACCCCCCCCCCCCCCCTCCTTCTGACATGCAGTCCTCGATTCGCTTCTAAACCCCATCCAACACTATAAATACAACTTTACATGTTTTTATCAAATAAGTTTTATAAAATTTCATGTACTCAAAGGCCGAAAAGCATATGTTGATGGAGAATGTTTATTCATATTTCTCCCTATACGTTTTAATCAAAGGCCATATTTATAGGTTTTCATGTGACAATCATGTTCTCTTGAATTTATTACATATCAGTTGTGCTCATATTCGATAATTTTGCTATTGCAGGTCAATAATGCGGGAATATATATGCCGGATACAATCGAGAACGTTACTTTGGAGAGTTTTGATAAAACCTTTGCAGTGAATGTTAGGGCGCCCCTACAGCTAACCCAGCTCCTAGCACCACACCTGATAAAAACCAAAGGTAAGTGGACAGACTCGGGGGTATTCATGAGCACTCACAGACATCAAAACATGTTACTGTTTTGAAATCCACGCAGGACGGGTACTTTTTCAGGCCATCAGAGTTAATTTCGTGGACCACAATTGACTATAAAATTAGGGATACACCAGACCCGCGATCGAAATGAAGGGATGTTTGGGGGAAGCAGATTTTAAGCGTCCTTTCGATAGTAAGCCCCTTCGGAATGCTCCTCAGTTGGTGCAATATAATTGTTGAATAAGTACCTTAATGTCTCATATCCGTTCCTGAGAAACGTTAGATTCTTTCAATTCTGATAATTATGGAAACAATCCTTTTGAAAAAAAAAAATCGGTTGCAGGTGTATCTACTCCCGTTCCGCATTATGCTGGATATGCCGGAGATGTGAGAGTAATAATATTAAAATTACTTCATACATGGTGGTGAAACAATTACTCTGTTTCCTTTTCTGACAGGCACTGTGGTGAATATATCTAGTATGATTAGCTTAAGAACTGTAAGTACAACGAAGTCTTTTCAGTTATGCACTGTAAAAAAAAAATTACCGTTTTTTCACGGGGAATTTCCTGGCAGTCAGGATGCCGGGAATGTCCGTTTTTCCACAGTACGTGTAAAATAACAGATTCACGTTTTTTGTTAAATAGTAGAAAATTTAATTTTTAACAGGAAAATTTATGTAAATTAAAACGGAACCATGGAAACGATTTGTAATTTAACAGGGTAACTTGTTAAAATATGAGAAAATGGTTTTTTAACAGTGTTTTATGTCGGGTGATTGTAAATATATGCTGATTTCCGGTAAACCAACAAACTGGCTGTTGTTTTACAGGAAAAAGACTGTAAAATTGAAATAACGGCAACAACTTGTAATTTCAAGAGCCAGAAAACCTGTAATTTCCCAGTTTTTACAGTGTATGAACATTTCAAAAACATTATTTAATGAATAAAAACTCACTTCGTCATGATGTCTTACCCTCTAACGGATAATCATTGCCTTCACGTGCACACTGTTTTCACCACTTAAAATTTCTCACACTTCCAATTGCAAGCAGAGCATTCATGAATGCACTCTATATTACAGGGCAATCCCTCCTTGGTAATACATGTAATAAGATGATTTGTGTGAAAACAGAAAAATAAGAAAAACAGGATGGTGAAAGTTTGAAAGAAATGGGATAAGAAATAGGAACGTTTTGGATATTTGAAAAATTAGATCACCAAATCTATGAGAATCTCAAATGGGCAATTTGGTGAGTCGATTGTGACATATACTGTATTGGCGGTCAACTCTCCAGTTTGTCTTACACTAAAAATTAATATCATTAATTTTCTGTCTTCTCCAAAGCACCTTTTCCCTCAGACCAAGTATATTGTAGATATCATGTTGTTATTGGTCCTCAAAAAATGAAAAAGATACTACTGAGTTATCATGGTTATACATTTTGAAAAAATTACATTTTAGTCATTTTGTGTTGGAGCAAATGGGGGAGTTGTCCGCAACTACATCACAGTGTCATTACAATTCGGCCAATTTGAAATTCACATATGTATAGTGATTACAACTTTCCAAAATTCATAACTTTCTTATTGCTTGTCCGATTTCGTTCAAACTTTTACCGATCTGCATCTCTGGCTTTTCCTCTTTCTTTCAGAACAACTTGCCATGAATTGGATTTCCCTTTAACAAAATCTAAAGTGAGATTCATTGCTCGCTTATTATTGTAGGTTTTATTTTCATTTTAATAATATAATAGTTAATAGACATAATAAAGTAAATGTGTCAGGCACTTTTATGAAATAAAGTACTTTCCCGGTATGCCCGAACGAAACAAGTATTTTTAAAAAGAATTAAGCACATACCGTAACTTGACCAACGACAGAAATATTTATACTCTGATTTAGTTTTTATATTCAATCCACATCCACTTCTCTATCCATATCATCGCCCTATCTCTCTGTATCTATATCTTTATATTCATCTGCATATTTTTTCTCTCAATCTCTGTATTTCTTTATATATCTCTGTTTATTTTTTCTCCCCCCCCCCTCTCTCTCCCTCACACACACACACACACATACACACGCACGCGTATGCACGCGCAAAACTCTTCTCTTGTTCATATAATAGATGCCCGAAACTCTCACCTATGGTATGTCTAAAACAGCACTGGATCACATGACGAGGTGTGTAGCTGAAGGTATGTCTATATATTATTTTGTATTTCTTGTATAAGTTATTTGTTCAAAATATATTATATACATGTATATATATATATATATATATATATATATATATATATATATATATACATACATATATATATATATATATAATATATATATATATATATATATATATATATATATATATATATATATGTATATATAAATATATATATATATATATATATATATATATATATATATATATATATATATATATATATATGAGAGAGAGAGAAAAAGAAATATGGAGAAAAAATACAGATATTATCTGTATTTTCTTTCTCACTGCTCACAGACACACGCAAACCCACCCACACACATGTACAAAAACGTTACAACACCCCCACATGCAAACCCCTCTCTTGTTTAAATACCCAAATTGTTAACTTATGATATGTCTAAGACAGCATATGTTTAAATGTATAGTTTTCTTTAATGTTGGAAAATTTGTTCATGATGATTTAATCTGCATTTTCACATTGGATGTGTTTAAGAATGATCGCATATTGATGAACATATTCACAGTTAATTGATAAAAAGTCAGTTGTCATCTTCCCATGGATGGATACAAGAAGTAAGAGTCGGTCACTCTTCCTCCCTTTGAGGTAATAAAAAGTATAGCAACTTACTCTTTGCCTCCTCTGTCCATCTATGACCCGCCTCGGATACTCTGAATGTGTATCGTGTTTTAACCGGCAGATGCTCTAATTAGAATTACCAAGATTCTTTTCTTACTTATCTTGGATATCTTGGTGATTATCAAAAATGTCAGTACAGGTATAAAATCTTCCCACCTATACCACCACGTAATGACTGTATTCCATCTGTCTATTGATATCTTGATAAATAAAAATATCGTTACTTTGGACTTTTGTTAATAGAATTAGCACCTCATGGAGTGCGGGTCAACGCTGTAAAGTAAGTTGTAGAATTATTATTACTTTTCTACGATAATTAAAACGTTTTATTAATTTTCCTTTTCTCCACCCAGTCTTATGACATTGCCCAAAACGTGTGCGTGAATATTCATTTACTACCATTGTGTAGAAGTGTATAATAAGGTATATTTAAGGATTTTTAAAAAGATATTGTGATCAGGCTAGTTTAACAACTCCCAATCTTTGTAAATTTAAGACATTTATATTCAATATTAATCAAGTGTAAATTTCAGATAGAATTTTCGAAGTAAAGCTCAGGCGCCCGGGGGGGGGGGGGGGCACTCAATATATATTGTGTGGTGGGTACGTGCCGCAAAGGAGACCCCCATTTTTAACACTCAAATTTCCGTTCCAAAGCATACCATTTTTTTGCTTATTGAGAAAAAGAAGAGAGAAAACCGTCCCAAAGCACCGCTTTTTTTTTCATTCCGTCGTTCCAGCCGTTGTAGCCCTCCCCTGCCCGTTTCGAAGAATATCATTTTTGGTGAAAAGTTGAAAACAGGTGCTTGATTGATCCGGGCTTTCCCCATTGCTTCCACTCCGGTTCAAATCCACCCCAGGGAATTCAGTTTTCATTCATGCTGAGCGCATGCATCCGAATTAACCCCGCTTACATGAGTACACTCACCATTACCATGACACACAGCGTATTTAGCTAATGGAGCTTGTGGGAACCAGTTCGGTAGCATCATATTTATATTGTAATCCAGTTCCAAAAACTCCCCTTTTCCAAAATGTTAGAAGTTCCGACAGTGGCAGATCCAGGGGGGGGGGGGGCTGGGCCCCCTCCCCTGGGAAAATAAAAGACAGCCCAAAATGCATTTTTGCTTGTCAGAGAATTATGGAGGAAAACTGGACCCCATAAAATCTGGTAACCCCCCCCCCCTCCCCCTGAGCGACTTTTGAAGAGCTAGCGAGAAGAAAAAAATACGGATCTCCCTCCAAGCAGTTTCCGCTCATCATTTCCTCGCAAGTTTTGCCACTGGCCCCCTCCATCACAAAATCCTGGATCCGTCACTGAGTCCGAAGACCACCCTTTTCATGATACGCTCGTTCCGAAGCCCCCCTTTTTTGTCTTACCAGTGGCACATACCTACCACTTTTGGGGTTGAGTGCCCCCCCCCCCCCCCCGTGCTCGATCAGGTGCCGCGGCCCCGGACCCAAGTTGCATCATTCTTCCTTCTTAAAATACACTACATTTGCCGTTTTCAGATTATATCGTTATTATAATAAGATGTATGTTGGCATATTTCCATACGATTATGAGATCATCATATCACTCATGTTTTTTATTCCCCTCTTTGTGCTACCTCACTGAAAGTTTTAAGTGTAAAAATATTTGTTACTTTGTAGCCCCGGCGTTATTCAGACTCCGGTATTCAAGCGCGCCGGAATGACAGATGACTCAATAGCGCAGGTAAAGCCTTTATACGTCAATTTGATGTGAAATTCCTGGTATTAAAGGCCAAGTTCACCCTAATCAAGTTGATTTGAATAAATAGAGTAAAACTGAACAAGCATAACAGTGAAAATTTCACTGAAATTGGATGTAAAATAAAACAAGTTACGGCATTTTCAAGTTTTGCATTATTTCATGAAACAGTGATATGCATAACATGGGCGGTATGCAAATGAGTGAACCGATGATGTCACACACTCACTTTTCCTTATGTATTTTATTATATGAAATTTCAAATATTTCAATTTTTATGGATGTGATAATAAAGAATCTCTCCCTTGTATCAAAATAAGTTACAATAATGATGATTTTACATGTTCCATAAGGAGTCAAACCATGTTTTACATTATTGAAGCAATAAATTGAAATATATGATATTTCATATAATAAAATACATAAGGAAAAGTGAGTGTGTGACATCATCGGTTCACTCATTTGCATAACGCCCATGTTATGCATATCACTGTTTCAAAACTTCAAAATGCCGTAACTTTCTTTTTTTTTACATCCGATTTCAATAACAAATTTCACTGTTATGATTGTTTAATTTTACTCTATTTATTCAAATCAACTTGATCTTCCACCTCCCTGATATTAGTGTGGACTTGGCCTTTAACGTCTATAGTTGCTCCTTATCAAGCAACCGTGGCGGATCCAGGATTTTGTTCTAAAAAGGGGGAGGGGGTCTCCGACCCCCTCTAAGAGTGACAAAAAAATATCATCAGTCAGATTTTTGGGGTGCGTTGATTTACACAAACAATGTCTGACTAGCAAAGAGAGAGAGAGATTAAGGGGGGAGATTATATCTCCCTAAAAGGACTCCCTTGATCCCTGGATAGTACCTGGGCCCTGTTTCATAAAACTCGTCATCAATGACAAGTTGCAATAACTGTTATAAGCTACTGAAATCCTTGCATCTGATTGGCTGAGAGCAAATTTGTCGGGAAAAATCACGGACAAGACACTTGATGAAACGATCCCCTGAGGAAGCAATCCGCTTGTTGTGTGATTGGGGTACCAG
Organism: Heliocidaris tuberculata; assembly: GCA_025618425.1. Classification (NCBI taxonomy): domain Eukaryota; kingdom Metazoa; phylum Echinodermata; class Echinoidea; order Camarodonta; family Echinometridae; genus Heliocidaris; species Heliocidaris tuberculata. The sequence continues at coordinate 42,600,489 of CM046840.1, forward strand.
TGATTATACCTTTGGCGGATTTGGTGACGGTAAAAAAAGCCGCCAAGGAAACCAAAGCTGCCGTGATCGAATAAGGCCGGTCTAGGTGGTGCTGTCCTATAAAAGTACCAAATTATCCAGCCTTATTTTTTGTACCTTTTAAAATTTATCATCATTGATAATTGATATAATTCAATTCATCATCCATATTAGCATCATTCAGAGTAAAAGGCATTTGGATATATGACACTGTCAATTTGGTGAACCCTCAGACAAAGTCAAAGTCGTCAGGGGCCCGTTGCACAAAACTTGCGTTTAATCGCAACTCCTAAAAATCAAACGCAAGTCCTTAATGCGCACGTCTGATTGGCTGAAAATAAAGTTGCGTTCGATTATCCTGAGTTGCGTTCAAACGCAAGTTTTGTGCATCAGGCCCCCAGAAGGCCCACGAGACTAACATATCAGTTCCGTGGGCCGTTGATTTCATCGGCTGTCGGTCTCCTGGGCTGTAGTCACAATATGAAGAGCAAATTATACATTGTAGACATTGTTCTTTCTTCTTCTGGTAATACAGTTCTTCGAGCATTGTAAAACAACTCACGCCATGCGAAGGGCCGGTACGGTTGATGAGGTATCTCGGCTCATTGCATTCCTGGCATCAAGCGACTCATCCTTTACCACTGGAGAAACCGTCTCTATTGATGGAGGGCGCCATCTCTTGGTCATGCCTGTTCAGAATTAGAAATGCCTAGATTTTTATCTCTCAAAAGTGGTTGTGGATTATATTTGCTCTAACATTCTGAGTCATCCCATTAAAAGCCTTGTACTATACACGATAAATATATTGGAGGTATAAGCCTATAACTGTTGGCCTATAATGTTGAAATATTCTGTTTTGTGCAAGAATTGGCATAAAGAGCGAGGTATCGTGTCAGATGATCACGTTTCATCTGATATTGAAAAAAAAAAAGAAGAATTTTGATGATACACTAAGATATTGTGGGCATTAATGCACAGTCTGTAATCGGTCGGTGTATAGGTACTTGCTTTGATGCATCCGGCCTGTCGATGCAAGAGACAGTGTGTAATTATAGCCACTGTAATCACTGGCGTACTGGTAGGGGGCGCTTTGGGGCTGCACCCCCCCCCCCAATTTTCATGCCCCCTCCACCCCCAAATAAAAAAATTAAAAAAAAGAAAGGAAAGAAAAAAAATCAAATTACCTACCGATATAAATATATGACAAAATTACATTTTCATTTTTAAAAAAGTTTGATTTTTTTTTTCAGAAATTGGGCCCCGTATGCATATGCTCAGCCCCCCTCAAAGTTTTTGGCTCATTACGCCCACGCCACTACTAATAATATAAATGTTTAAATAACTTGGTAATTAAAATGATTTACTTCCTGTAACAGGGCTCCTTACCAAATCTTAGTCAAAGAATCATGATTTGCATTTTGTGCAGCACTTCTGAGATTTAACGTCATGTTTGGATTGTGTATTACTAAGTAGCGATGGTTCGACTTATTCGGTAACAGAAGCCGCGAAACCGGGGGAGGGGGTGGGGTCGGGCTGCAGCCTCCCCCGTTTCATATGTGAAGCAGTCTTATAAAGCTTCAGTTTCCGTCAAAGATATATTGTTTGGTTAGGGTTGCAATTGTTTTGGGGGTTAGGTGTGGGGTTAGGATTAGGGTTATGTAGAGAGCTTTTGTCCAAGTGTGCAATTTGGTTTATAGTGTTGGAAATTGGTGAGGAGCAATTGTCGCCGGAACATGTGACAACCGGAGATGAAAACCCCACCGACCTTTAAAATTCTAAATGATATACTATTATTAAACAGATTTTTATTTTCAAATTCCATAGCAAATTCTGTAGGCCAAGTTACAGGTATTATATCTAATTACTTGATCACTATATTTTTTCCTCCTTTCCTTTCCTTTTTTGAGCTCGCCTCAATCTTCTTCTTTTCTTTTTTTTGGTGTGTGTGTGTGGTGTGTGTGTGGTTATTTGATATATTTGATCGGACATGATCGAAATAAAGAGAAGACTGATGAAACTTAGCAGACAATTAAAATAACAAAGATCCTTTGTATAGCGCGGTTTCAACTTCGTTTGAGCCTCTGGGCAGATACAAAAAATTATTTCAAAGATTTTTATGTTTAAATTGACCCAGCAGCATTTGCGTGTGGGGGAAAAATATCAAATATCACGGAACCCCTCCCCCTCCTCTTCCTTTTCGAAAAGTCCGGACGAGAAACTATGATTCAAATTTACTTGGTCTTATGCCTAGCTATATTAATAATAAAGGACAAGATGAACTGTATTGGCGTGGGAGTAGTGCAGTTTGACCAGCGCCAGGAGTTAAATTAAGCTGGGAAAAATGAAAATTGTGCTAATTATGCCAAATTATGTTGAACCAAAAATACTCTGAAATCAGCGTTTTGGGTGTTACTCCAAAATCAATTCTCTGTATAACGCGGTCAAGAGTTTTTTTTTTTTTTTTTTTTTTTTTAATTATGCTAAGATTATGCTAGATTGTGTAAAAATTTTGATAAGCGTATAGTGCTAGATGCTAAAAGGGTCAAAATTATGCCAATTCTGGCACTATGGAGAAATGGGACACCTATAGCTTAAAACAGCAATATATACCTTACCATAAAGACTTACCTATAACATTCAGATAATCAAATCACATCCACAGCCATACAAATGTTTTGTAGATTTCAGATTTAATTTTTGTTTCTTTTAGGGGTTAGCAGTTGGCCTATATTTTCAGCTTTTAGTGCCAAGCACACTACTTTATATAGTATTAAAATATTACTAATGCATATTGCATGTAGACTTTTTGTTACTCAACAATTTGCAAAAATATTCTTAATAATAAAAAGCAAAATTGATATCTTGGAGTCGATTGTCACAGTAGTTTTTTTCCCCTGTGAATTAGGGTGAAGTGAAACACTTTGTCCTATATATAATTCAACCATTTCGTGTACATGCATAATATACATATTACATGAACTATATACATTATCCGGGTGGTGTCTGGGTGTAATCAATGGAAGTCCATTAAAACTTTACTCTGCAGACAAACTTGCCTGATAAAAAAAAAAGAGTACATCCTAGTATTAATGTTACAATGAATGATTTTTGTTGTGACAAAATCTATAAAAAAAAAATTGGTTAACGCCACAAAAAATATTATCATGATCACATGATATATTTTACAATCACCGCTGAATTAGCTTTCAGCGACTTTCACTATTTCTTTTTGACCTTCAAGATGGAGTCTCCTATGTTGAATGTCGCGTATAAAGGAGACAACAATGGTAAATCCTAAACTGAATGATAGATAACAGAGATTTTCGAACTCACATATTGATTCCGTAGTACATCCATTGTGCACAGCAGAGTAGGCAGAAACCTAGGTGTGATATTCGATGACGTGAAGATGGTTATATGAACAAATTTGTTTCAGTGAAATGTAAATCACCATAATTTACCCCGTGCATAGGAGTAGCCTGGGGAGGGGGGGGGGGGGCAATGGGGCTATGCCCCCCTGCTCATCCGCTAACAAAACAAAACAAACAACATGAAAACATTTTTAAAAATTACTATTTCAGTCATTATGAAGCATTTACTTCAAAGGAAAATGTAACCAAATTGCTCCTAAAATCTTATAAATTAAGGAGAATTTTTCAAAAATGTTCTCGCTCAGTCACATTGCTACCTCGCAACACAATATTATTAGGCAGACGTTTGAAGCTAACCGTCAAAAAGATAAACAGAACTAATATTTGAGCACGTGTAAAGTCGCTCAGAGTGATGTGAACACTCTCATTATTATGCATGGAAATTAAATCTCAAACATCTTCAAACATACATGTACATCAATATGCATGATAAAGTAATCTGTCAAAACTTTCAGTCAAAACGCAATGAGGCAACAAAGTTTTGCTCGCTCGCAAATATCCATGAGTCATTGTAATGTTGCTAATGACATTATGATTAAAAAAAAGGTAAATCAAAAGCATTTATTTATTTATTTATTTATTTATTTATTTCTGATATTTATACAGGGTAGCACATTTTCACCAATAGTGGTGGTCTTCCATGAGGCCATGTTTGATAACAAAGATAACAAGTAACAATATAAATTCATTACAGCAACAAAACAAAACAAAATACAGAGGAGATTTAAATATATGTACATATTATCTGGTATCCTCGTAATAAACGGAAATTTTCAAAAACGTATTCAATGATATTTTGGTGCATATTTCTAAAATCATTGATATTAATATATATATATATATATATATATATATATATATATATATATATATATATGTATATATATATATATATATATATATATATATGTATATATATATATATATATATATATATATATATATATATATATATATATATATATACATTCGGTGATTCGTTATTAAATGAGATGAAAGGACATCAAATACTTTTGACAACCCCTGAAAATATAATAATATTATGAAACTGAGCTCATAAACAAAGTAAAGAGATCATCTTGGATCAATAAAAATCCCCACTTGGGATACCAAAAATGATATATACATATTTACATAGAACATATTAAAAGATAGTATTAAGAGTGTAGGCGGGGGCGGATGGAGGCTACAGCCTTCCCGAACATTATTAAAGTTCCGATATTCGGACAAGGCACCATATATTTGGGCACCGCATATCTGTATATTTTGGCTCGTAGAAAATTAGAAACTGGGAAGTTAATATTAGGGCAAAAGTGTGTCGGGCCCCCCTCGCCAAAATGTAGATTATGAATAGATGGCTGAAAGGAGCATCAGATGTCTTACCCTCCCCAACCTTTCCCGGACGCGACCAGTGCATGTGGCCCCGTGTATAGGCCTACATGGAAAGGTTCGTCAGTAATTCTTCGTATTCAAAGAGGCTCCAGAATATGAAAGAATCCTAAATAGTACCCTCCCGCTCCCTCAATCTCAGATCAGCCCCGAGATCATGCAGCTCGGAAAGATATTTTCCAATGCCATGTTGTTGAGAGTTGAGGTTGAGACCAATGGAGAGCGCGATCATTTGCTCATGCTGTCCCTGCAGGACCTGCACTTTGGAACTTTATCCTATCTCATATGAATGATGCGATCATTTACAATTATAACAATACAACTTATATCCCTCCTAAAAACGTACTTGTTTAAACAGCATTTTGAACGAGCTGTATAGTAGGCCTATGCGGTAATTATGGTTGGCATTTTACTATTTTCTTTTGTTCTTGTTCTCATTTTTATTGTTGTTCTCTAAGTTGTTGTTCTTCTTCTCCTTCTGGTTCTTCTTCTCCTTCTTCTTCTTGTTCTTGTTCTTCTTGTTCTTGATCTTCTTCCTTCTTCGATCTTCTTCTTCCTCCTCTTCTATACTTCTTCTTCTAGCTTCTTCTTCTTAAGTTCTTCTTCTTCTTCTTCTTCTTCTTTTTCTTCTTCTTCTTCGATCTTCTTCAATATAGGGTACATATTATGTTACATCTATATGCCTTACCATACTGGCGGTTCAGGCATATAATCTAGAGGGTGCAGGGGCAAACAATAATTCATCAAATTTATATGGTAACAACCCCGGGAGCATCAAAACTCATTTTCACCAAGTCCATGAGCTGTATAGTAGGCCTATACGGTAGTTATGGTTGGCATTTTACTATTTTCTTCTTGTTCTTGTTCTCGTTCTTGTTGGTTGTTGTTCTCTAAGTTGTTAATTGTTGTTGTTGTTCTTCTCCTTCTTCTTCTTCTTCTTCTTCTTCTTCTTCTTCCTTCTTCGATCTTCTTCTTCCTCCTCTTCTACTTCTTCTATCTTCTTCTTCTTCTTCTTCTTCTTCTTCTTCTTCTTCTTCTATTTCTTCTTTTTCTCCTGCTTCTTTTTCCTTTTCTTCTTCTAACTTCTTCTTCTTCTTCTAGCTTCTTCTTCTTCTTCTACTTCTTCTTCGATCCGTCTTCAATATAGGGTAACAGGTTCAGGCATAATGCGGGGGCATACAATAATTCATCAAATTTATATGCTAACAACCCCGGGTTATGTGCATCAAAACTCATTTTCACCAAGTAGCCTGCAAACTACCTTCCCACCCCTCCCCGTCTAGTCTGCAAGCACAGACCCCAATTTGACACTTTATGAGAAAATCATTGTGTCTTGAGCGAAGCCTAATTTAGCTACCAGCTTCCAGCTTCTACCAGCTTAATTTTAACTGGGCGTTGTGGCGTGCGCCTGTAATCCAGCTAACAGTGGAAGTTATAAACTGAATCAGCGGACCCAGGTTCGAAACTGAGTCACGTCTTTCGGATGGTGAAGTTAAAGGTCGGTCCCAGACAGAATCATGAAGCTACAAGCTTCATGCTGTAATCCAGCTAACAGTGGAAGTTATAAACTGAATTCAGCGGACCCAGGTTCGAGACTGCACTGAGTCACGTCTTTCGGATGATATCATTGATATGGTGACGTTAAAGGTCGGTCCCCAGACGTAAATAATCATATCTGATTGATACATGTCTGTAAAAACCCAAATACACAAACACACACACACTCACATGGTCGTGTCGATGTCAGGAGCAGCTGTAGTATGGCAGTGGATCCAGTTTCTGAACACTTTTCAGAAAATCAACGATAGCAAATAAAATATCAAACGAATTATATCTGTCAAACTTTATTATAAAACGGGTTCAAGAATGTAGCCATCCTGATTGGTCTAATAACACCACGTGACCGTGCAAAAAAAAAGTGATAACGCACGGCGAGGGCCAGGGGACTAACGCACGGCTAATCCGGATCAAACACTAAGATTGTAAGAAAACACTAAGATTGTAGACCCGTTTTATAAAACTATTAATACATGGTTGTGAGTTCGTGCGTTAGTGCGATCCAGCAACACGCAGGTTTTTATCGTGGCCGGTGTCTAACCAAGGAGTTATCACAACTCCTTGGTCTTGGTCTAACACACTCGGCTACGCCTCGTGCGTTAGTACACCACGATAAAAACCTTTGTGTTGCCAGATCGCACTAACGCACTCCAAACCATGTATTAATAGTATAATAATGAATGCTCAAAGTCCTACAGAAAAAGAAGTTGATGGAATTTTAAAAAGACAACGTAGATTTAATACGATACTCTCTTCCGAGTGAACCCCTTCCCAACGACGCGGCGTTTTGGTCCCTTGAAAAAGGTACAGTATTTCCGAACGTACGTGTGAAACCTATGGGAAAAAGACACAACCTTTGTTTCAATAGTGTGGTTTTCATACGCGTCGTCCCAGTGGCGGATCCAGGATTTCTTAAGGAAAGAGGGGGCTCAATCTTTACAAAATTTTCTGACAAGCAAAAAAAAAAAAGGTCCTCAGCATTTTTTGGGCCCCTTTTTCACTCAAAAAATCTCTGACAAGCAAAAAAAAAAAAAAAGGTCCTCAGCATTTTTTTTGCCCCTTTTTCACTCAAAAAATCTTTGACAAGCAAAAGAAGAAAAAAAAAAAAGGTCCTCATCATTTTTTGGGCCCCTTTTTGGTTCCAGGGGAGGGGGCCCGGGCCCCCCGGCCCCCCCCCCCCTGCATCCGCCACTGCGTAGTCATACGGGTATGAAAACCCATTTTAGGTACGCGTTCGGTAATACAATCTGTTCGAAAATACAATTCATATATATACATGGCCTATGGTAGTCTTACAGTGCAGACACTTTTTTACGCCTGACCAGGGTTTGTGCCTGTAGTACATTGTCGGTGTCAAGGGCAGCTATACATGGCCTATGGTAGTCTTACAGTGCAGACACTCTTTTACGACTGACCAAGGTTTGTGCCTACGAACTACCATCTGCTTATAATTCTAAGTACCGTACATGTACAAACTTGGAAAGTTTTGAGTAGGCTAGCTAAAGCACTGTCAAAACTTTTGAAAGTGTTCCCTGGTTTTACTATCTTTACTGTTTTTACGGAAAACTTTCGAGGCAGCAAAGTGTAAACACGGAAAGTGCATTGACCCTGCTTCAAGATTTTTGTCGGCACGTGCAGGGCCAGGGCTGGGGGGGGGGGGGGGGGGGGGGGTCTAGGGCTAGGGGCAGGTCATTATGCAATCTCGGCGCATACGTAGAGTTACATACACAGATATGGCGCATACGTGTACGCACTATAAATAGTGTATAGATTCTAGGTCTATATCTTAACTAGAAATTCGAACAGTACGCGCCGAGGAACTATAGGTCTAGGAAGCTAAGGTAATCGTCATCACGGCCATCTCGTGAAATAAGCCACCGGTCATCGAGTGTGTACACACACACTGCCGTGAAAAGTCAATGGAGGATGTGAACCCTCATAGACATTTACACGTAATAAACTGCATGCACAAAGTGAATGCGGGGTGGCTTATTTCACGAGAATGCCGTCATCACTCTTCACGACTTCAGTTTTTCAAAATTCCGCAGGTAATAACACTTAAATTCCCCCGAAATATAACGATAATAGCCCTTACTTAGATGTGTACCATGCCATGGTTAGACCGAAAATTATGTCTCTCGTTCGTATTAGCCTCTTATTTTGGTTAACGTTAGTTAACGTTAGGGTCTATCTGAAGATAACCTCGTATGCGAATCAGTTAACGTTAGGGTCTAACCTAGTCTAGCTATGAGCTCTGTGGCTTATCAATCTGGTACTGGCCACAGAGCTATACAGCCCATGCCTATACTGTGTGTGGAGGAGGATATCAACCAAAAAATCTAGATCTAAATATCACCATTTCCCACATACTGTGAGCCATGCAAACTACCCTCGGAGTTTGCTAAAGGGGTTACCTTCCAGGATCAACTAACAGGGACTAAGATTGTAAAAATTGAATGAATAAAAAAGAAAAAAAGCCACAAAATTGGCAGGTCTGATCAGTATGACCATTTGACTTGCTGATGTGGGTCTGATCAGGTTTTTTTACCTTGCACTTGTAACTTGTATATATGGGACTAGATACACATGCAAGGTAAGATTGGTGTAGACCCTAGTCCCATATATACAAGTTACACTGTTACACAGGCCTATCTTTCTTATTGCTTGTCCAATTTCGTTCAAACTTTCACCAGTCTGCTTCTCTGATTTTTCCTCTTTCTTTCAAAGCAACTTGCTATTCAGGTGGGATTTCCCTTTAAAAATTGCCAATTTTGTTTAAAAACAATGATTTTGAACTTCTCAATGTGTTGCCAATTTGAGGATTTTAAATTCCTGGCATCAAACGCAATCTGGTCGTGCAACAAAAATGGACATAGAGTGCGCAGAAAATTTTGCTCTTTCTACTCATGCATCTGGTATATTTTTTAGAGCTCTGAATCAAAAGTTATTGAGCCAAAGTAATGTGTTCAATTATCATGAAAGGGTTAAAGTTAGATCTAGTTTGATACCCATTTTTATGGATGTTATTTGACAAGTCATATGAAATATATTATAGATCTAGTCTAGAGTATATCTAGGATTCTATTTCTAACAAGTTAGGGCCACTGTCTGAGTGAGTGAGACTGTGTGAGTTAAAATTCACCTTGCACCATTGCCTCATTAAAATAAGACGTGTGCATACAAGATGCAAGCTGATTAGTGGAATAATTTTACGAAATTGACTTAATTCACACAAATTGCAACAGAAACACACAAATTGCACCAGAAAATATTTCAACTCAGTGTTGTAACTTTAGTCTTATGAATTTGACCTCTCTAACTTGTTATGATATATAAAAGTCCTAAGGAGTGGTGGAAAGTCTTGAAAAACACCGAAATCTGAGTGTGATAATCATTTTCCATATATCGGCCATCGTACGTCAGCCCAAAGTACAGCTAGTGCCAAGTCAACTATACATGACGTAGATTGTTAAACTCGGTTTCAGTTGGACACACCCTGATACACATTCTTTTGTTGTGTGGTTGTCCAACAAAGCAAACTGCTCTATTGTCATGATTGTGCTCAACTTGAACCGAACTACATGTATTATGTTGGTAGGCTAGTTTATATCGGTGATTTTGAGCAACAGCTTACAATGACGCCCTCTGATTATATATAAAACCAAGGAGATACTCCTTGGAATTGCTAAGCTTCCTAATTAAGCAGGATGATCTTCCCTCCTACTTTTGGCGGGAGTCTCACGCCATTCTCCCGCTGTACTACCAGCGTCTTGGCCAGCAGGAGACTCCTGCCACCATGACCTTCCTCCCGCTCTCCCGCCATGCATGTAAATCTCCGGCTTTACAAAAAAATCTCCCGCCATGCATGTAAAATAATTTTGTTGTTGTGGTTGTTGCTTGTCAGACAAAAAAAATTGTCTCGCCCCCCTCCCCTCCCGCTCTCCTGCCAGGTATGTAAATCTCCCTCTTTACAAAAAAAACAAACCGCCAATCGTGTAAAATAATTTTGTTGTTGCTGTTGCTTGTCAGACAAGAAAAAAAATTGTCTCTCCCCCCCCCCCCCCCCCCTCCACCCACTGAGCAACTTTTTGAGGGCTGGCAAAAAAAAAGATTCATGTCAATTTTTACTTTGAAGTTGTAACTTGATAATTTTATTCATTATCCACAAATTGTGGAAATTTGCTTTCCACCAGCAAGTATGAGTCATACTTCTTCTGTTTGTAAAACATATGAATTTCCTGTTTACTTCCTAAAGAGATATTGACAAATTATTAAATAAAATATTGATAGATATGAAATTGGTCGTATCATCTCATAACACTAGAATGTCAGGCTTGAGGAGATTGCAGACTCTGTTGCGACACAGTTCCAACCTTCACCCATGGGCTAGGCAGGATCTACACCAGACCAGGACCTGCTCCTTTTCAGACAGGCTGTTTGGCTCTAGACCTGGTCCAGCTCTCAAGGTCGATCCTAGGTCCGGTTTGGCAGATGACTGGCTTGATGTGAGGGTAAGTGGATTGCTTCCGGGTCAACTTGTGCAGCTTCAGGCAGAGGTGGAGTCAGAATGTCAAAGGTTCAGGTTTCGTTCAGAGGCCATGTTTCAAGCCGATGCAAAGGGGCAGGTTTTAGGTGAGAACCTTAAGATTTGACCTTTAAGATCGAGTCATATGAACCTCATTTTCCCTACTGGTTTCTACAATTATATGTCTTTGTCTGTACATGTTCACATTTTCCAACAATCTGTAAAGTGCTCAGAGAGTTCTCCTTTCGCTTTTTTTTCATAAATCTAAAATATTTCATAAGTGTAACCATAAAGTAAGTCTGAGGGATATTATTTGTTATAGGAAAACAGTGAATCAAATTGGTTAAAGGTACAGGATAATGATATGAAAGAAAAATTATTTGGTACAATATTTCTCCCCCAAATATTATGTTGTAGAAAATATTACACCATGTACAAGTTCTCTTCATAAAATCTATCCCCCCCCCAAAAAAAAACTTTCTCTTTTATCACGCAAGATAATGACCTTATTTTGTGTGAAACTTGCTTATTAAAACAACTTTGCTTTACACCAAACTTGCTTAAGACCACTTTGTTCAACATAGTTCATTTAATGTAAATTTAAGATTAAAAAGATGTTAACCCATAGACTACTGAATTCTTTAACTCTCATAGGCTTAATACAGGAGCCACCCGGTCCCCGTAGGCAATAGGTTTAACTGTATTTACTTAATATTTACTGTAACATTTATTATTTTTTTCAGTCAGTGAACATGCATCTCTTGGTGGGACATATGAAGGCGTGGAACCCATGGGCTTGATCTGGAGCTGTAAACCAGTACCAGAGGTAGCCCATCTTTATCCGAGATTGAAGAAAGCTGACTCGAGACAGCCTCTGAAGTATACCATAAAAGTGCTTGATCGTGGTAAACCTGCAAAAGTTCTGCTTGCCTCAGAGATAGTTGAGAGACATTATTTAGCTGATTATGTGGAAAGAATAGAGGTTTCTACTGGAAAGTGTCATGGAGTATTCTTCTTCCCAAAGAAAAAGGGTGAGAATATAAATATATATGTAACTCCTCTGGGATCATTTGAGTACACCAACAAACCATGAGCCCGACAAAATGAAAAAATACAGAAGAACAAAGAGCAAAGAAGAAGTTCTAAAATGTTCACAAGACTGACCGCCCCCAAGTTTGACAAAACAAATAAATACGTAAGAGAAGAAAGAAGAATGTTGGTTTAGTGGGCCGTCTGTCTAGTGAACCCTCTGAAAAGTATTTAGAATGCCCATGAAATCGACATTGTGGGACTCATGAGCTGTCAGTCTAGTGAGCTGTCAGATTTAATGTTACCTTAAGAAAAGTAGAGGGCCCAAGAGACCAACAGTATTGGTCTTGTGAACCCCCACCCCCCCCCCCCCCCAAAAAAAAGTTGTCATCAGGCCTGTCAGTCTCTTGGGCTTTAGCCAACTCCTCTCATACCATGGGAAGCAAATCCCAACCAAGAATTTGAGTCGGCGGCGGAGCATCTTTCAAAGTGGGGAGGGGGGGGGGGGGCACTGGCAAAAAGGGCACTTTTTTTTGGAAAAAAGGAGCATCTACAAGCGGTGATAAGTGAAAAAAGCCCATTTTGTGACATTGGTATTGCCCTACAGTCCAGTTCACATGATTAATACAAAATCAAGCATCATCTTCTTCCTTTTTATTATGGTTCTGGACACTGCTTCAACTTTTAATTTTTACATTAACCCTGTCCTTTTTCTTTAGGATTACATCGATATCAACATATACTTTATGCGATCTGCTTGATTTCATTATATACTATAAGAGCTAGCGAGCTTAGCGAGCAAGTTTTGGGGAGATTGCCAGAAAATATTGCCCTTAGTTGGTGTGAATTATGGGCACATTCAAGTGAGTGGAATGAGAAATCCTTTGCTGGGGGGGGGGGGTATCATGGGGATAGGCATTGTGCCCCTCTTGCCTCCAGCTCCACTGCCTTACATTGTAGTAATATGTCTACTCTAACTACATAAAGCTGCCTCGATTCTTTGAAGTTAGGTATGGTTCTTTTTTGTAAGAAACAGTGGGAAATATAGGTAAATGGGGGCATTTATGATATCAGAAGAGGAAAGGGTGCTTATCAGAGATGGAAAGGGGCACTTATCAGAGATGGAAAGGGGCACTTATAAGAAGTGAAAAGGGGCACTCATCAGAAGAGGAAAAGGGCCAAGGGGCACTCATCAGAAGTAAAGTTGGGACACTTATCAGATTTGAAAAGGGGCACTTATCAGAAGGGGAAAGTTGGCACTGATTAGAAGAGAACAGGGGCTCCTATTAGAAGTAAAAATGTACCTATCAAAGGAAAAAAGGGCACAAATTGGAGAGAAATCAGGGGCACTTATCATGAAATGGAAGGGCACTTATTAGAAAGAAAAAAGGGGCACCTATGAGAAGTAAAATTGCACTTATCAGAAAGAGAAAAGGACACTTATTGGAGAGATAAGGAGGCAATTATCAGATTTGAAAAGGGGCACTTACATGTATCAGGAGGAAAAAAGGGCACTTATCAGAGAGAAATGGGGCATTTTTCATAAATAAAAAGGGCACTTTAGGTCTTTTGGGGTACTTGAAAAAGTGTGTGTGGGTGGGTGGCACTGTGCCCCCCTGTCCCCCGGGTGCGCCGCCTCTGATTTGAGTTTTGAACAATTGTTTGGACTCAGAATGGGTATATTTGTCTTATTGAAAATAAAAAGGTTCCATCATTGTAGTGTTTATTCTCATACAATATAATTGATGCCTAATTTTGTAATGGAAACAACTTTTAAAAGTAGAAATTTGATTCTCGAAAGTTTTTTATTAAAATTTCATTGCCCACTGGATAGTAAGGCTTAGACATTCAAATATCCAGCATTTTCTTCAATCACTCCTCTTTCCAATCAATATAGCATTCCGGAAGTCAGTGGTTTAACCGTTTTTCCTCTTCTGTCGACTCCCGTAACCAGCGCGAGCTCGCTTCTGTCGACTACAGTCGACACTCCACACGCAGACCGGGCTGACCGGACCAGACCGGACCAGACATCATAATGTTTATGCCAAAATTTCTATCTATACATGCATAATAATATAGCACATTATACATCATTGGAAAGCCAAGAATCCCCTCTACAACTTTGCTGCACATACTTTTCCTCTAAAATGCAGCAGTAAAAAGTTATCACAGGGTAAAAAACACCCATGCATCTGAGTACTGGTTGGTCACATCACCTTTGAAAATAATTCAGCAGCCTTGGGTTTCATAATGCACAGGGCAAAGAGTTAATGCTTGACTAGAAATACAAAGGTCATAATTTTGAACCATGACACAGTCATTTTTGACAATGAGTAATTCATTTTTATCAACATTGCTTCTCTCTGCCCTGGTGTATGAATGGGTACGTGGAGGAAAACAAAAGGTGACTGGCTGGAATGGTCATTAAAGGTTCCCTTCTATGAAATTCTAATTCTTGTTATTTTGTACATGATACTCATCTAAATTGAAAAATGACATCCGTTTGCAATGAATACGTATCTGAATATTTTTAAAATAATATTTTCCCCACGTATTCAGGCTTAAACGAGTCTGCTAAGCTCCGCCCCCTTTTAAACCCCGAATTCTCGTTCTTCGAGCATGATTGACGTGTGACGTCACAAACCGACATCGCCGGTGCTTGTTTACAATATCTTGCATATATATACGCGTGCAAACTAACTTGCAGTTATATACCACCTCGAAAACCACCTCTAAATCGAAGTATGCCGCAACGCTGTGTCTTTGCAGGTTGCAGCAACATCACAAAGGAGGGTGTAAGTCTACATTTATTCCTCAAAGACCCAAATATTAGAAGAAAATGGACCTCAAAAGTGAAACTAACTCGCGTCAATTGGAAGGGGCCGAGTGACCGCAGTGTCCGTGTGTTCCGAGCACATTTGTGCGGAGGACTTCCTCGATAGTACGGGGCTGCATGCGGCGTTTGGCATCAAGAAGAGGCCGTCCCTGAAGCAAGATGCCATCCCCAAAATCAAACTTGATCTACGGTATCTATTGATCATATATCTATTGATCAACTATCACTGTACCTACACTAACTTAGTCTACCGGTACTTATTATTCATAGCAGCACAATGAAAACATGCAAGGTAACAGGAGAGCTAAGGGTTTTCTGGATATCAATGTTAGAATTTACTAGAAACAAAACGCTACCACCCCATGCACCAGTAAAACCCTACCCAAGCCGCGCCCAGGCCAGGCAGGGTCAGCAGGCGAACGACCGAACGGCACGGCGTGTACACCTGCGCACGTCGAGCTCACTGCCTCGATCAGCTATCAGCTCAGCCTCATCAGGACTGGGGCATTTTGCAAGCGCAAACAAGATTCATAATTGGTGGATATGCGTAAATTAAAATTTAATCGGCAATCTAATTATCAAAAGGAATTACTAGTTATAATTCCCAAGTCTCCCGTCGATATCTTCTCCGTTATTGAAATCAGGGACGTCTCTGTCATATAATCAGAATCCGACATGTCTGGTTCAAACAAATACGGCCGTGCCCCTAATTCCTCTTTTATTTCTTCTGTCTGAAGAAGATGTTATCGTTCGTTGATATAGGATTAAAAAAAACTAAAATGAAGGGCTGTAATGGCACGAAGTCGAAGCTAGGATCTACACGAAGTCGAAGCTAGGATCTACACGAAGTTCAATAGCCTACACACACACTTTCAGCTTGCGTGGAGTCAAGCATTCTGAGTGTGACGTCACATGACGTCATCGATCGCTGTACCGATTTTCCAAAATTTTTAGGGGCGTTCCCTATTAATTTTTTATTTTCAAGTTTACAGATTAATGAATGGAATTCAGGTAAAATGGTTGACAGATCTGGATTCACAGTAGAAAAGTCTACTAATTGAAGTTCCTTTGTAATTCCATAAAAGGGAACCTTTAAGTGTGGCATATATTTTAAATGAATCCAATGGCTTGGGCAAAAACAATATACTTTAGAGCCCTTTGATCAGATACTTTTTAAGATAGGAAAGCACTATGTAAATAATGGTTATCATCAGTATTGTTATATTTTTTAGGTACCTCAGACCCTCTTCCAGTGGTGGTTGAAATGCGAGGCCTTGGCAATAGAGTCTTAGAAGATCGTGCATCTCTTCTGGCTTCCCATGGTTATGCTGTCCTGGAAGTGGATTTCATGGCCTCATTTGAACCCAGCAAAGACATGAGTGTCTTTTATTTCGATGCACGGGCATTCCATGTAAGGTCAACTTTTGTATGGCAGTATGTCTCTCAAGAAAATGATTTTTTATGTGTGAATTTTGTTAGTGGTTCAGAATCACAGAAGTTCCATAATAATAATAATAATGATGAATTAATATATAAAATGATAAGAATTTGATAAAAACAGTGAATTTTTGATATTTTACTAATGTTTAATGTGTAAAGTTTCTGGTTTTGCAGTACAGTGTGATGACAACATTATACAATGTAGTAGCAAAAGCTGCTAATATCCAAAAAGATCCTCAACATGACCGTATTCTCCGTAGCTTGTATTCACAAAGGTGGACTAAGTTATAACTTATATGAATATCGGCCAGTGCACCTCTCTTTCTGTCATGACTTGTGCATGTAGGATTTATTTCAGTATATTGAAAGTCACCCTCGCCTGGACGAATCCAGGGTGGGCTTGTTTGGGTTCTGCACCGGAAGCACGTTAGCTGTTCATGGTCTCTCCCAACTGAACCTTCCTGTCAGATGTGCGGTCTTCTCTAGTATGTTCGAGATCTTGATGAGTGTCGTAGGAATGAAGATGCCCGACGGCAAATACATAGAACCCCTTGGGTAAGTGCCAAAAAGAAATCTAACACTTCAAATACTGTCAAGTTGCACCCATGTGCGTTGGTAATAAATTCCATTTTTATACCTCCGCCCACCATGCTGGAGACATTATGTTTTCGGGTTGTCCGTCTGTCCCGCTTATTCGTTCTCGCGATAACTCAAGAACTACATGAGGCATGGCACAATTTAATAACTGTTAATTAAATGATCAATCGACACCAAATTGCACCTCAGGAAAATTATAATACTCAAAATTATGCTATGTAAATTTGAACCGAATTGAATAAAACACTTCTGAGTTATCATAGACCCCGTTCTCACTCACTTTTGAAAGTGGTCTTAGTTAGACCGCTCCAGAGGAACGGGTCTTGAGGAACGGTTTGCTAGCGTTCACACTCCGAGCAGTTTTTCTCGCTCAAACCGCTCCACGATTCAAAGTGGCCTTGTTGCTATGGCAGCTCAGTTCAGCGGGTCAAATTTTTCGCGCGGAATACAAACTGATGTACCGTAGCGTGCCTGCCGGCTGCCCGATCGATTGCTTTTGCTTTGTTTTGTGCGCGGAACGTCACTGGCTCACTTCCGGTTGAAGTACGCTTTCGTTCACATTGCACGTTTAGAGCGGTCCATACCGCTCTTAATAAGACCCGTTCCTCAAGACCACCTCCCCGAGGTGGTCTTCTGGAGCGGTCCAGAAGACCACTTCCTGGACCACTTTGACCGTTCACACTCACCTAAGAACCGTTCCTGAGGAACGGGTCTTAGATAGACCGCTCCAAAAGTCCACTTTCAAAGTGAGTGAGAACGGGGTCATAGTCAGAAGGTAAAAAATGTTTTTTATTTACTTATAGACCATTTTAGGGGGCAAAGCTTTGTCAAAGGGCACTTTGGTGTTCGTGTTTCAGGGGTTCTGACACCCAATCTGGACAGAAATTTTGTCGGTTTTTTGTGTTTTGTAATGTCCAGTCATACTACTTCCTACTGACCAAGGTTGGTGCTTGGGGGAGATGGGGTGAAATCGACCGACTTTGGAGTCCCTTTCGGGGGCCCTGGGGGCCTAACTCGGCAGCTACATTCAGGCTGACAAACTTTTTGTCAATGACTTAGATGGTCTAAGTTCCTTTAAGGAGTAAAATCGTATGGGTAAAATGGGATGACTATTTCAGGACAGGCTCCTAGACTAATAGGATAATCTTAATTATGCCTCCGCCCACCGAAGGTGGTGCCAGAGGCATTATGTTTTCGGGTTGTCCGTCCGTCCTGCTTTCTCGTTCTAGCGATAACTCAAGAACCACATGAGGTATGAACTTCAAACTTGGTGCTAGTATGTATCACCATAGAAAGACAATCTGATTAGATTTTGGGATACGTAGGTCAAAGGTCAAAGGTAATAGAGGTCATTTCTGAAATTGCAGGTTTTAGCCTTAACGTGATAACTCAAGAACCATTTGGTCCATTAACTTCAAACATGGAACTAGTATGCATCACCATATTGAGACGAAGTGATTAGATTTTTGTTCACATAGGTCAAAGGTGACAGGTCATAGAGGTCATTATACAGGTGTATGTGAAATTAATGTATTCTTACCTTGGTTATCACCATATCTCAACTATTCATGATTAGGAGGAGATAAAGTGATCAGACTTGTGGGTTATAAGTTGTATGGTCAAATGTCAAAGAGGTCAATTAACATGTAATTAGAGGCTTTTTATTCTGGTTATCACAATATTTCAAGAACAGTTTGGGCCATCAACTGAATTTAGGCGGAGGCATATAGGGGACGTAGTCGCATTCATCTTGTTTTACTTATACAATAGCTTTTCATGACACTGTAAAATGTGTTCACACTTTCTTGTATCAATCCTTACTTTCAAGAAAGTAGCCTTGGTTATTTTTTTATCTCACCTCAAACCAGTGGAAATCAATAAATCTAGTGAAAAACTCAGTTACCGTTCATTACCGTTCATAATGATCAGTGTATGTTGTAAATTGCAAGATGCAGGCGAGACAACGCTAGGTGTTCCCCTTGTTTGACGAACATATTGCTGTGAACGTTAAAGGGGGGGGGCGGGGTTCAAAGCTCCTCGTTTCATAATGTTTATGTACATTGTCTTCTTTATTCTTTACTTACCAGATAACATTTTTTTTTCATAACCCTTGCATAATGCAGTTTCTGTCTCCTTTATATCTTTGAGGGTTTTTGCTCTGCTATATTCTGTTTCATTTAGACTTGACCTTCATCTGAACTGTTTTCCTATACATATTTTTGTTAACAAAAGCTAACCCTGTCATTTTCCCTTATCATTTGTTATGCAGGCCCCTTGAAGATTTTACAGAAACATATGAGAAAGATGGATACACATGGTTTCGCTGTAAAGAGTATGAAAGCATGAAAGCTGTTCATGCAAACACAGACTTGGGAGACTACCTTCCACCAGTAAGTAGTACATTTTAAAGAGATGACTGGGTACTGGTAGAGGTGATTAATGAGCTTATCCATATTTTTATTCCCACGTGGAAAAATAACGTAACAATGTCACACAAAAATGATGGTGCTTTAAATGCACTCATATTTCAAATATAACGAGAAATACATGTACACAGAGTTCAAAACGTTGGAATATAAGTATGAGGCTACATGTTTGTGTAGTCCCTTATACCCAAATCTATGCTCATTGTTTTTCTGTTTTTGATTTTGAGCAAGATTTAAACAGTTTGATCAAATTTTAACAATTCACTTACCTCGCAAGAAACAGAAATTCACATTTGTTATAGAATCAACTATTTTGAACAACATCTTGATTGTTTCCTTCACAATTAATTTTTGCCGATCTCGTATTTAAAGATGGTGTAGTGGGTGTTCTGATGATATTGATGAAAGCTATTTCTGATAAAGCACCTTACCAGTTACGATGTAATCGACCAAAGAGCTTACAGTATTATTACCCCAGTCACTGAGTTCATTTACGATTCTGCACTTACGAGTGCATACTCTCCACTGTTCTCGGGAGCATTCCAGCCAGTCACCTTTTTATGGGTGTGCACATGCTAATCCAATCACATTGGCTGGAATTCACAAAGGTGGTTTCAATTCAGACCATGGTTTATGCAGATTTCGTGGTATAAATACGCTTGATTTAGCGCATACACTTAAAAAAGAGCCAATAATGAACGCGCGCCGGTCGCGTGTGGTTGGCAAAAGAGCTAAATTCATGCTAGTTGCCATGGTTCAGACCATGGTTTATTTAAATTAATTTAAATAAACCATGGTCTGAATTTACATTAACCATGGTCTAAACCATGGCAACTAGCGTGAATTTAGCGCTTTTGCCAATCATGCGCGACCGGCGTGTGTTAATTATTGGATCTTTTTAACCCATTACCTACGGGAACCGGACGGTTCCTGTGTTAAGCCTATGGGAATGAGATAATTCAGTCGTCAACGGGTTAAGTGTATGCGCTAAATCAAGCGTATTTATACCACGAAATCTGCATAAACCATGGTCTGAATTGAAACCACCTTTGTGGATTCCGGCCATTGACTTTGGCATCCTACCGGGTACGCATCTAACACTTGGGTGGTGAGCAGCAAGGTACAGGTGTATAGAATGTCTTACTCAAGGATATAAATGCTGTACCAGGGCTTGAAACCATGACCTTTCCATTCCCAGTCAAGTGATTGAATCACTCGACTGTGTCACCTCTTCTGTTGCGTTATGTGTCAAGGTTTGCTTGCATTAGATTTTATGTTAAATAAATCTCACAAACAAGTTGGAGAATTAAGAACAGTCAATAGCATCTTCTAGTTGAATTGCCGAAATTAAGAACTGTCGAGGTTTTATTACACGAGTGTGTCTAATAGTAATGAAATGCTGTGCACGCAGATAAAGTCACACTGGTGAAGTGGATCATTTATGTCTGTGTACTTAGACTGCCCAAGAAGAGTTTTTCAACAGTAGGCTATTGAAGTGATTTCAAAAAAAAAAAAAAAGAAAAGAACACATTAAACAAAATTGACCCATAAAGATTGTGTTGTAGATAGGGGTATCAAATATTAGATGTTATCGGGTAGATCTGTGCAACATTTATGTACATACATGTAATGTTAAGAATTTAGGATTTTTGACAACACATACAAACACATACAGCCTCAAGATGATATGCCTTTGACATTTACTTTCTGTATTTCAATCATTACAGGTAGAAAACATATCAGTCCCTACTCTCTTTCTACTTGCTGAAGATGATCAGTACCAGCCGTCCAAGGAACGCATGCTAGAGGTATTGGCCGTCTGGTGAAATAGTCCACCGCTCATTCAGTGTACACGTGTACACTTGTGTTTTAAAGTGTATGGAGGTGGAAAGAAGTCATAGCATTTCACACAATAAACCAATACAATGCAGAGTGAATGAGCAGTGGACTATTTCACAAGAATGCTGAGGTATTGATCACTTGTCCTGTAATAAGGCATTTTGTTCTTGGCAAGTCCAAGGTATTTGGTCATTTTGATGGCTCAAACGTAACCAAGTACAGTTAAATTTGCATAAGTCGAATCTATTGGGACCACAAAAAATAGTTTGACTTATGCAAAATTCGACTTAGGAAATGTAAATAACACATATTTTCCATAGTTTGGTCAAAAAAACTGATTCGATTTAGGGAAAGTTTGACTTATGCGACTTTGAGTTATGCAAGGTTAATTGTATTATAGAGTTATGAACGTATACTAAGCCCGTTTCGAGTACTCGATTAACCGAGTACTCGCCCGATAGGGTCACTACACGACTAATGAAATTTCCATCGACTACTCGGTAACATAGTTGAAACTTGTGAATAACCCCCCAAAACCTGTAATTCAGAATAAAATATAGAAATTTATCACTTAATTGTTAGATCTAAGATATCTTAATGTCATTTGAATCAATAAAATTCACATCAGAGTGTTTCTTTTCGGTAGCTAAAATCTCGAGGATCGAGCAATAAAAACAAAGACTGGCTGTGTATGCTTCCGCTACATCGGAAGCTGCAGTTATAAGCGGGTGTTTGAGCCAGCCGCACACACATCGGTCACCGCGATGTACACCGTATACCGTGCAAGCGAGCTCCTATCAAGTTTTTGCGAAAAATGAAAGGACGCGTATCAGCACAGAATATTTTCAAGATAGTAATAGCTGTAAACAAAACGACACTGAAATACTTCTTACTTGCTAACGCGCGCTTGTTCGTTGCCGACGGGTCATGCACGGGCATGCCCATGTCGATTTGACGAAGGCATTGGATTTGATGTCGATCGCACGCTCAGAATGTGCACAATTTCAATACGGAGAAAGATGAATGGGATTTCGTGTACTAAAACGCTCCGAACCCAACTGTACTTCCGGGTACGAGCGCCACCTCTTGGCGACTGGTAAACAACTGCAATATCATGATTACGACTGTGATGAAAAGGGGGTAGGAAATGACGATCTATTTCGCTTTATTTTACCTTGATTTTAATTTGGTCTTCACGAAAGTAGGTAGGAGGAGATAATTTGCATTGCTCTGAATCTTATAACCAACACTGATCGTTTTAAACTTGTTTAATTCTAACATTTTGATACGGAAATCGGACATTAGTTACGGTTGTTGCACAGGCTGTTTGGGACTGGTTTCATGGCTTTACGCTGGTGCTCCGGCCTAAGAAGGTTGCGGGCTTCAGGGCCGGAGCAGTCGGCCTGGTTTATTGGTAAAATCATTATACCGAGTAGTCGATTACTCGTCCAAAAAAATGTCCGTGAAAACGACTACCGAAAATGGCCTTTCAAAACGGGCCTAACATATACTGACATCAAATGTGTCATAATACTTCATATTTCATAGAATACCAGCTCTAATAGAGCTATTTTCTTAATATAATCATCAGAAATACCAATTATCTTAGATGTGGTCGGTAATGTATAGGACAAAATAGCTTGTACTTGCCAACTTATAGATTATGCATGAGGAGATGAAGGTCATTTATATCAGATTTTTTAATCCACCTTGACAAAGCTGGATACATGCTGGATACCTGCTCAATAACATCTTGTAATCATTATTATGTACAAGCAATTTATTTCATGATAATTTGGTGGAAGTATACCTTTAAAAAGGAAAAGAAAAGCTATTCATCAAGCATTTGGTGCACTGTGGACAAAATATCGTTGTTTATTGTGCCTGAAAGTGAATTTGCCTCTTTTGTGTCCAGTTTTGGAGTGTGTTTGCAAGAGGAAGACTACCAATATACTGAAAAAAACACAACTTTATTTTGTTGGATAACTTGATGATTCAGTTGGTCAATCCCCACAAAATGATGACCCATTGCTTAGGAGAACCTGATACATGTAGTTCATGTATTAGGTGAGGGGGAATTAGAGAATTTGATAGTCAACAGGTTAAACAGTACCTTTAACACACTGTTCCTAATGTAATTTGTTCCATTTATAGATCATATCTAAAATGAAGGAGGCAGGAAAAGGGCACCTGGTTGAAACCTTTTCCTTAGAAGGTTCAGGACATCTCTTAGATGCTCCATACATGCCCATCTGTACACAGTCCTCTATCAAGTTTCCTACTGTACGACATCGTACATGTAAGTACAATATTAGCGTTTTGTGTTTTTTTCTTCAAAATCACCTTTAAGGCTTGTTCACCTATGTTGCAGTAGTTTCGCGCAGTAAAAGTCCTACGCATAGTCACATACTCAAATTTCACCGTGTTAAAAGATACACAAATGTGAAACGCAGTACGTTTAAAAAAAAAAACCCTGCTGTAAAACACAGCATAATATGAATGAGCCATTATACATGAAGAGACAAAGGGAAATACAAAGCAGGTCCAGTTTACTGTTTTTTAAATGAACAATTAACAGGCCTGTATAAAATATAAAATGAAAGAAATATTACTAAACATATTGCATTAAAAGTTGAACTTAAAAATGTCCCTTCTCCAAGTTTAATCATATTGAGGATGCATGGGTTCAGATGATATCAACAGTTTTTGTCTCTTAATTTCAATTCAATATTATTTTGGCAAAATTGAATGTTTTAATTTTGGTAGACGGTTTTCTCCATGATAGATCACATTAATCACATTGATCACATCAATCACCCTAATCACTGTTAAACACTGGTATACTCAGATCCTTGCATGTGTTTAATAAAAAAAAATTAGAATAAAATTTGTGTTCATTTTGTCTCAAAGAACATTGGTTTGATGAATGGTACATGTTAAAATCAAAGAGAAAAGAAAAGAAACCCTTTTTTTTTGGGGGGGGGGGAACGGGCCATATGTGCCCCCCTCCCCATCTTCTGCTGTTTTCTATTTTTCTCTTCTTAGGTACATTTTTATGTAATCCCCAGTAAATGAAAAGTGAGAGTCATTCATAGATTTTTTTCTTGCTGCCAAAAAGGAAAAGTTATTTAAATTCATGCAAAAAACCTTGCAAAATCATTACATATAGTGTAGAGCACCAAAATATATATGCCCATTGTCGAAATATTTTACTGACGGGGAAGATCAGCATAATTTCTTTGTATGTTGCTTGCTTTTTACTCCTCAGTTGTATTTTTTCTTTCGAATTCATGTGGCTAAGAAATTTCATATGTAAATTTCAGCATTCATTTGTGAATTCATCGAATTCTGATACCTTTATTTTTTTCTCCATTTCAAGAATCAAATCCGAGAGTCAAAATATTGGTTATTTCTTTATAGGGGCTAAAATCATCCCCACAATATAATTTTCATATCAGAAGAAGACATGAAATTCTCCCCCAAAAGATAAGTGAGACAATAAAATGGTTCAGGATTTAAGTGCATTGTATAAGGGGAAAAATCGTTTAATATCAAAGCCTGCACAAAAGTTGGCTCTGATTGAAGGATGCATTGCGTACTCTACTCACCATTCGCTTTTACCTTTATTTAAGGTATCGAAAACTCTTTGAAAGTGCATAGGGACGTTATATCATAATGTGATATCAGCGAAAAAAATACACGGGAGCGGTGAGTGATTTAGCTCAGGAAAGTTACAAAAGAGCTCTGGTAAAGTGAAAAAGAGCTCTTGTAAAAGAACCAATAAAAAACATAAAAATCACTGTGAGAAAATAGCACTTTTACAATACCAAAGCCAAGAAGAGCTCCAATACACCAAAAAGTTTTGTTTTTTTTACAATGTACAGTGATATGCGCTATTCAAGAACGGAATATTATTAATTTAAGATACGATATCTCTGTACAGAAATAATATTTGAAGCTGATTTATATGATTTAATATATGGACATGAAATCCTAATCCTACAGCGCTCAACCATTTGCCTACAGGAACCAGATGGTCCCTGCACTATGCCTATGAGAATTATAGAATCCCGTAGTGATTGGGTAAATACTTTTCGATTAGTTCCCTATGATTAAGAGGCTTGAAATTATGCTTTACTTTTTTCTTTTTCCAAAACGTTTAATTTTGTCTTCTAGCCTATTTCACTACCTGGGGAGGTACACCACACTTGTATGCTCACTCTGTAGAGAAAGCTTGGAAGAAAGTTCTAGAATACTTCAAGCATCACTTAAAACCAACAGAAACTTACAGATAAGCAGTCAGTGTGATTTTTTTTGTGCGTCATGCCCTAGTGATCTGAAATAGATGATACGGTGAATGTTAATTACTTTTTAAAATAAGGTGCTAGATAGCACTGGTAACTGGACTTTGTTGCTGTTCTGCAGATACAGTCTTTATTTGTTATTTGACTTGGGGCAGAATTCCTGACAATCATCCTTTACAGACAAGCACTTGTTAATAAAACTCAATGTAGCAATAAAAAGGCAATGAAAAGGGAAAATATATTTTCCAGTATTGATTCACATCAAATATTCAATTCTCCCCTATTGATGAGGAAATATGTGGAGAATCAGATTCAGCAAAGAATTTGAATAGATCTACATCTTTTTTTTTGTAGTATCAGTTTATATAAAATATTATAATTCTCATCAATCAGAAGATATATGGAAAATCAGATTTACGGAAGAATTTTGGACAGATCAGCATTTACTAGTAGTTTATAAAAACGTCTTTTTTCTCTTCAATCAGAAAATACTGTAAACGCTGTCATTTTCGCGTGATTAAATTTTCGCGCTGAGCGAAAACATATTCACGGATTCTTGAATTCGCGCTGTACAATTACTCACTCTTAGAAATGCGGCTCCATTTATTGTTTCACACACACACGGTCCATTCAAATGCATACTACAGACACAACTACACACCATGCACTCTAAAATGAATTGGATTCAAACACGTACTAATCAGATGAAGCGCACAATGCAGCGTCCATTCAAAACAAGCATGAGAAATCATGCTAATATTTTCGCGTGTTCTAGAATCCGCGCCCGCCGAAAATGGCGAAATGATGAAATCCGCGAAAATTAATTTACCGCGAATATTTCTGCATTTACAGTATATGGAGAATTATATTCAGCAAAGAAGTTTGCTTCAGTCAGCATCTGTAATTTTGGGGTAACCTCGCTATTCATACAAAACCACTATTCATTTAGTCACGCGTTATGAATAGCGGTTTTGTATGAATAGCATCCTTCTAAATAGCGAGCAAACCACAGACAAATTTCCTTGTATTCATAAGGACCTCCATCCATAAGGACAACTATTCATAACTATTCATAAGGACCGCTATTCATAATGCGTTAAATGAATAGCAGTTTTCTATGAATAGCGGTCCTTATGAATAGCAAGCGGACCCTGTAATTTTTAGTAGGCCTACTGATTTTATGTAAAGGCCACCGCACACCTTACGATCGGTCTGCGATCCGATTTGTGAAATAAATCGCTATGGCATTAAATATTGGCATTTAAACAAATGAAATCTATCCTATTCAGGTTCTGAAAAGTAATACGAATACTAAACATAGGGTTTGGGTGAGCTGTCAGCTTTCTACAGGGAATAAGGACAACATTAGTTTCAAATCGTAGGCAGTCGTACGATTTTTGTGACGTCACTACGACTCGGAGCCGATTAGACCATTTCACTGACTAGAAAACTCGGCAAAGGCCATATTATTGATTTTACCATCTGAATGACTATTCAGACCCTCGATCAAAAATATTTTTCGCAGACCGATCGTAAGGTGTGCGGTGGCCTTAAAATATCTTAATGCTATGCTATTAGAAGATATACAGAGAATCAGATTGAGCTACATGTATATGTAAGAATTTGAATTGGTGAGCATCTGGTTTTTTTTAGTACAGTGTATCATTTCATGTAAACAGGGATGTCTGATTTTAGGCTCTGTCACCAGTGGCATATGCAGGCAAACATTAACAATTTCTGTCCCTTTAAAAACTTTATTTGTTATTCACTTTGCCCTGGATGGGGATGCATAATATAATAAGGGATATTTTTCCTTATGTTCTCCCCTTTGTTTTTTTTTTCCCACCCCTTTGTTTTTTCCCCCCTCCATTGCCTTTAGCACACTTTAAGTCCTGCCCGGGACAGGTTCCCCCTCAGCTCCCCTCTCCTCCCACCCATCAGTGTGTGTCATTTCAGGCTTTTAGTATCTTTTCAGGCTAATTTAGTAATACTAACTAGTAACCCTGATATAAAATATCTTAATTTCTCCATTCATGAAACATATGGAGAATCTTATTCACCAAAAGATTTGGAATATATCTGTCAAATGTCTTTACATAAATGTATGGAGAATCAAATTGACTAAATAATTGTGGATAATTACGTCAGTATCTATGTTTTTAAAGTATTGATTTATATAAAACATCTTCATTCTCTGCAAACATCTCGAGAATCTTTTTCACCAAAGAATTTTGGAAAGATCAGCATTGAATGGACTTTTCATCATTCATTCCTGTATTAATTTCCTTTTTTGTTTTAGTTCAAAACGTTTAAGGGGGATTTTTCTGATTGTTTTTGTGTTTACATACACACACAGTAATGGAAATGATAACAGTTTATATATTTCATTATGAAAGATGTGCAAATTTTGAATTCAGTGTTTACAATTTCTGAGGTTAATCTGCTTTCTACACTAAGAATTTTTTTTTTAAATTTCGTATCCTGTTTTCTCATAATTTTACATGATGGAAGTTCACTAAATTAGGAATACCGTAGACTTTATTGATGGGTGTCTTGTCTATCTTGCCATAGAAAATTTTCTGTATTATAATTTTTAAGCATGTAATGTTATTGTGAATGTACTGCATTCATATACACTATACAGGCCTACTTTGGATGTTTTTGGTAAAGTGTTTTTTTTTACTTAATTATCCTCAAATCAAGAAAAGTTTGATTGTAAGCAATTCCGTAGGTTTCAACTTAGATTTTAAGAAGAATTTTTTTGTCCATTATTTTCAAATAGAAATGTTGTAAATAAAACTTCTATGGTCAGAATCAGTATCCTTCATATCCAGGGTCCCGTTGCATAAAACTTACCATTAATGGTAACTCTGCTATCAGTGGTAACTACCATGGTACCATCACTCAACAGCCAATCAAAATCAAGGTTTCCATGGGAGTTAACAATGATGGCAAAATTACCATTAATGGTAAGTTTTATGCAACGGGGCCCTGAAGGGGGGGGGGGGGGGGGGACTTGACATCTGATGTGGTACAGAAGTCACTATATAGTATTCATTGGAAGATAAGCTGAGTATGATTTCGGGTTAAGAGGTCAAGATTGAATGTCATCCAAATACAGAATAGGCAAAATTCTTTGTAAAATCTAATTTGAAACCTACATATATTTTCCAGCCAACTTTGCTTTTACTTTACCATCATCCAATGAAGGCCCATGTATGTATATGAATGTATACTTTCATACCAATGTTTCATGGTTAGAAATTACAATGCAATATCATGTATGAATAAGCCAGTTCGTAGATACAATCTGAGCATGAGCAGATAAAGGTCATCTGTACCAAATTCTAAAACCCACTGACACGAATACTTGATATGTGCTCATGAATGTCATGTAATCATTATTCAATTATTCACTAATGGTGCATTCCATGATACCCAGGTGGAAGTATGCTTTTCAAAAGGCGAAACAAAAGCTATTCATGAGGCACATCTATCACTTTGAGAGTGATTATTCTAAAGTGCACAAAGTTGGACATCTCCATTTTTAAAATATCTGTGGATATTTGGGGTCATTTGTACCATGTGCTAACTACGAACTGGTCTATTAGTGAGGCAGGAATCAAATACATCATACATTCGTAGGAGTAGTGAATAGAATAACAACATAGAAAAATTTTATGGTAAAAGTCAGATACATAGTGCATTTAAATTTGTACAATTGAACTATGCTATAAAAAACACCCTCATTATATCGATATCCAGGTGCTATTGTTGGTCCCTCTGGTTTCCATTATAACATGGTAATTTCTTTGGTCCTAATGAGTCTGTTAAAACGAATTTTCTCTATAATTTTTTTATCTACATTAATTTCTCAACTAAAAAGATGTATGTATTCATATTATATACATGTACTTTTTTTTTAATTTCATGTAGCGAGTTCTCATGTGTCCTTTTAAACAGGAGTAATGCAATCAAATGACTATGTCAGTCAGACCAAACTCCGGAAAACCGAGCACAGTTATATATAATTTATACTACAAAAACGGCGTATGGAGCAAGATGAATATAGAGCCCTCATCGTTTAGTGCGAGACAGTGTGTACAAAAGACATGGGGAAAATCATGTAATGTTGACCTGCTGTTGATAACATATTTTTCAAAAATAATGCTGGGGATATATTTATTTCAAACGTTTGTCATTTGAAAGTCATTTCATATGACGAATCATTCAAGGATTTTGAAGATAATTGGCACGCAGCATTATTTTCAAAAATTTATATATCGTTGGCTGGTTGACTTTGCAAGATTTTCCCCATGCCTTTTGTACAAACTGCCTTGCACTGAACGATGAGGGCTCTATATTCATAAGCTGTTTTTGGAGTGTATACCTGTGCTTGGTTTTCTGAAGTTGGGTCTGACTGTATGTGTGTAAATGCAGAAGAAAATTATATTTTCTTATGAAGTTGTATTTGAAGCTGGAATTCTTAAAATTACCAAAGAAATTGTAACTTGTATTGCTGCCTTATTTTGTCAATATATGGTCTTGCCATCTTTATAAAGTGGGTAAAATTTTCCAGTTGCTAGTGTAGTTATGGACAAAAGAGATGACAGGTTTTGTGTATTTAATTCAAGTTAGTCTTACCATCCTGTGGGGGGAAATGTTGTTTTTGCCTAAAAATACATGATACCAATATATTTCTTTTGAGAAAATACAGGGGGGGGGGGGGTGAGACCTAACTGTATACATCTTTATTTCGGGGAAAAAAAAAGTAATTTAAAAGTATAAATAACTGGATTGATATGGTAGAAACCGTAAAAAGTCAGTAAACATTCCATCAAAAAGCATGTAAAATTTTAACCCATAATTCAATGGGATTTCGGCTGATTATACTAGAACGTTTATTGCAGTAGCCCCTGTTCATCCCCCCCCCCTCCCCTTTCAAGATATATTACTAGAACTTTATCTCTGAAATGCATGTATAAGTTTGGCAATTTGTAGCAAAATTGAGTGAAGCTGTATGAGAATATAAATTTTCCCAGCTTTTACAGAAAGTT
Source organism: Heliocidaris tuberculata (assembly GCA_025618425.1). Taxonomy (NCBI): domain Eukaryota; kingdom Metazoa; phylum Echinodermata; class Echinoidea; order Camarodonta; family Echinometridae; genus Heliocidaris; species Heliocidaris tuberculata. The sequence goes on from CM046840.1 coordinate 42,630,937, forward strand.
TGTAAGAAGCAAAAAAATTTGAAGTGTAAGGGGAGAGATTGCTTTGAAGGAAAGAAGACATAGTGAAAGAAGAAACAAGAGAATTAGTTGCAATGGAGGAATACAGAGTTGATGATTTTAAGTTTTTGCTAAAGTTCTCTATGTTTTTGAGTTCTGAGTGTACATGTAGTAATGATAATCTTGCTTCATATTTCTTTACAGTGCACATGAAGATTTGTCATGTCTCTTCTTCTACCACTTGTGTTTTTCCCCCAAATACCTGCCTTTTTCTCTGTACCTCAAACCTCCCCCCCCCCCCCCCCGTCACTTCTGTCTCTCTTTCTTTATTCACTTCTCTCTCTCTTTTCTTTTTCTCTCCAGCTACTCACATATATTCCTAGCACAATATATATTTTTTTTTTTTTGGGGGGGGGGGGGTTGCTTTGAATGGGGAAGGAGCAAGGGGGACAGGAAGGTATCCAACAAATTTTTCCAACAATTTTCCCAATTTTTTAAAACTAAGCAAAACACAAATACGAAGTTTTAGATCTTAAAAGTGGATTCAACATTGGAGAGGTCCCGAGGGCTCTCAAAGATTTTGTAGTCATTTCCAATGAGCATCAACAAAAGAAATTTTAAAAGGGGGGGGGGGAGGTATATGAACATTTTGCCACTAAATGATGACAAATACTGTAATCATAAATTTTGATTTGGTGGTGTGGCCCCCTCGGGTGAAGCCCCATCTATCTCATCCTCAGCTGCAAATCTACCCTCAATTTATTATTTGTCTAAGGTGTCCCCCCCCCCCCCCCAAAAAAAAAAAAAAAAAAAAAACCGGGGGGGGGGGGGAGGGGTTAAGAGGTAGGACAATTGGGTAATGATGTCTGTACATGCATCTACTCATAGACTACATGTACATGTAATTTGATCATTAATTACACCTCTATACAGAAGGCAAGAATAACAACAAAATGAGCATGGTGTATTATCATGTCTTGTTTATTCTTGTACAAACCATGTTTCTTCTGGTGCACACATATTCACAGATTTAAACTTTTTAGGCCTACGGCATATATATCCAAATTACAGATATTAATACAAAATGAGTAATGATAATACAAAAGAAGAATCAAGTTTATAATTTTCTGCACATGGTATTCAGTTGGTGTCTTATGAAAATCCTTACATCACTCAGCACTCATGATAGCATACATTTACGGAGGAACATCGTTATATAAACCAGTATTTACAACAAGTTAATTTTACTGGTCAGAGCTCTTTGTATTCTAATGTTTGTGAGTCCTGATATTACAAGTTTTCAATGAAACAAGTTAATTTCCTTGGTCCCAAGGAGTTTGTTAAACGAGGTTCCACTGTTTTACATAATGATCAACCGTTGCATTAAAAGTAAATGCATGTATTAAGTAACAAGTGATTATACATGTAGTATGTGATATAGAGGTAACATCATGCTGTTTCAACAAATACAAAAAACAGTTCATAATATTACTATATATATATATATATATTTATATATATATATATATATACTGTATATACATACATATATAAGTACATGTATAACATTTTCTTAGTTTTCCATAAGATATCCCATCCCCACAGTTTGTGATGAGATGAATGGCCTTATGGCAATTCAGGCAGTATTTTTGTGATTTTGTTGCTATTGTGTGTGTGTGTGTAAGGGGGGGGGGTATAACAGTAATGCTCAAAAGCAGTTTTTTCAAATACAAACATTCAATATTCACATATATGTCACTTTAGGATTTCCAAAAAGAAATTCCCCTCAAAGAATGAGCATGTACATGACTGTACATAATGATGTACAGCCAGTAATATTATTTACACAACGTAAAAGTAACATGAACTTCATGACGCAGATGAAGGAAAAATTGAAAAATAATACATCTTCACTTAAAATGAAGATCATTCATGATGGGAAAAACAACATTGTGCATGCTTTGAAGAACATATCTTATTTCTTGATAGTATACGTAAGATGACATGTTCCAAAGTCAGTAGATAGATCTAATCTCCATATCCTCAATCATTCCACATGTGTACCATTGTATATACATAAGCTATTCTGCATTCCATGTATTTTCAAATCGTCTAATTCCTAAATTATATATCGTTTTTTATATTTCAATATGCCTGATAAAAAATCATTAATCTATACATGATTATCCTACAGTTATAAAAATGTGATGAAATCATCATCATCATCGCTAACAGTACTGAAAATATTACATTGTAAGTACAAACAGTTAACAAGAAACGAGTAAATTTATAAGCATTATTAGTACTATATATACATGTAGCTATTGACAACTTGCTCTCTGTTTTGGCTGTTAGTTAAAGCATCTGGATCGCAGATCTGGTTATCTTTTAAATATATGAATAAATTCATAACAGCCTCAAATTTCTGTGATAATATCTATTTACAGCATTTGATATATTTTTAGCATGCATAAATGAATATATACAAATAATACAGGTAATAATTAATGTAAGATAATGAGTGATAACATGTGTGTGATTCCTTTACCAGATGGAGCTGGTAGTGATTGCAAATCAGATACATACATGACTTAATTGTTCTGCACGAATAATAAAGAACTTTATGAAAGAATAACAACCACCAGAAGCATGAATAACTTTACAGGAATCCATGTTCATTGTGCAGGTAAAACTGCACATTCTTTTCATTTCAAATGCCATATGAGATATAAGCATGACCTGTCAAGCATTACATCCTGGTAGAAGGTACAAATGTATTTATAAACAAAATAAATCTTTCGATATTGGTATTTTCTATTCTCTGCATTAACTTTGTACCTTCTAGTGTAATGCCAACATAATGTGGGCAATTCATTGGCTCATATCAACAATGAAACACTTTGAATCCAATAGAGGCAAGGTCAATGTGACGTCAACCATAGCTTTGTTGATATTTTTTTTACATCACTCTGAACGGACTATTTATTACTTATGGAAAAATGCATCACGTGAGAGCGAAGGTACAAGCGTGCATACTGCACATTCAAGATCAGAGATATAAATTTCTATTCAGTTCAAATTAAGATTTATTAACAGATTCCATCATAGCTAAAAATGGCTGGCCTGCGATAGTTTACAATCTTGAAACACAATCATATTGCAGTATATACCTGTACATTCACAAGAAATGTGATTTGGCATAACATTGTACAAACAAAAAAATTCAATTAGAAACAGAAATAGTTTATACCTGCAACTGTGCAGGACGGTTCTGTTACCTTTACTTGTATACACGTGCAATGCATGTTCAAGTAATTGCTAATCAATGTAGTTCTTTTAGCATGGAGACATATCTTGTATTATATAATAACGTGAAAATTGCAAGAACGACAACATCAGTGAATAAGTCTATGTAACCATGAGATAGGACACCTGCCAAGAAAATATACAAACTGATGATTTCCTCTTTCTCTGAAACAATGATTTCATAAAGTATGCTAATCGACTTTATGCAAATATTTACATACAGTATAACGTGCGTGTAGAGTATTAATAGAAACTGATAAAAATACATAGCAACTCTATTTAAAACATTTTGACACTTTTAATCACTCGATCAAAACAAGATTTGGCACAGTCCCACTCAAATCTGGAAAACCATGGTATCAAATACACACGATACATGTATATACAATCAAATGATGTTAAAGAAGGTCAAAAGCTTGATTAGAAATATCTAGTGCTAACTATGGTGCTAACATATACAACCACTGACAGAATGCCATAAAAACCTGGAAATCTATCAAATTGTCTTTTATTACCAAACTATACAAAACACTATTATTATTATTTACATAACAAAGCAACATCATTATTATGCAGTATTTCAATTGCCTTTTGCATAAATTGAAAAGCACAAAATCCTCTATGCAGAATTCTATATTACACTATAATGCGATTCAAATATAACAAGATATAAAAACATGATCGGTCCAGCATTGGATCTATCCACTTTTTATGTACAGTGTGAATGAAATACCACTTCTGTTTTATTCAGTGACTACTCCACTTTCATGTTAAGAGATTAAGAGACATGAATCATAATTTCAGGTATTGTAAACATTGCAAGAGGAGTGTCTCTGAATAAGTGTAATAATGTGTTGAATCACAGCGTTGAGGCGAGCGTAACATGCAACTCTTACGTACGATCTACTCACATGTTTCATGTGTAAAGAAAATGATACAATAGCTTAAATAGGAAAAATAACATAGGTTGCACATAGAATGTACATTTCCAGCAATCTCACAGGGAATGCCTTAGAATTTTCTTTTTTTAAGTCATTATAACAAAATCGAAAATCCCGTTTCCCTGTGTTTACATGTTTATACATCAGTAACTTCAATACATTTCAGTCAACTACAACATGCTCATCAAAAAAGTCATTTTAACAAAGCATATGGAACTTTTTTTTAAATATGGGTTTTATGAAAGATTTTGGTTGAAAAAGAAACATTATGATCAACGATATTTCACGCATTGAATGTATTCTGTACATGGAAACGGTTATCAAGGCACACTTGTTTTATTCAAATGTTCATTAAAACACCAGTGATTATCAATGAATTGAACTTCACGGAAACAGAACCACAATTACAAATTTAATGCTATCGGATCTTTACATGATAACAGTCCTCCTGCATCATTGCCATTTATAAGGAAACTGTTATATCACATATTCCTGGGATACTTTTGAATACATGGCAATAAATTTCATTTTCTTCATTTTTAAAAATGATCTATTTACTCATTTATTTATTTACTTATATATACATATATGTAGAAAAAGAAGAGGTTGATGATGCATCAGAGAGTATGTACAACATGTATACAACATAAAGCTTCTTCAGTTCTTGTTAGAAAGCTCCCAATGGAGTGGACAGAGTGCACTGTCTGACTGGTGAAATAGTACCCTGTAATGCACTAGTTTGCAGGCACAAACCTAGCTTGTCAATCTAAACGTGTAATGGTGTCTGAACTGTAAGACTACCAAAGGGCCCTTTACCAAAGCTGGGTTTATAGGCTCCTCTCAGTACATAATATTTTCTGATAAAGATTCAAATTATTGTCTGTACTTGCACACTAGTAAAGCACTTCGATCATTTACATGTAGTTGTAGTTGTGAGGGCGCTATTTTGAAACAGTTTCTGTTAATACTACCGGTATTTCATACAATATTTTGACATCAATTGTTTTCAAAGTGAGAGATGATATCCCTGAAACAACTCAAGATAAATAATGACCTGTGAAACTAAGGATTATTTACAGCTATGAATACATTCTTTGGATAGATTCAGTGAAAATATTTATAGTACTTTACAAAAACATATTACACATGTACAGTATAGTCAGCAACTCTCTTATCTGTAGTTTTTGTCATACAGGTCATCACACAATAAATGTAGAAATAATTTTTAACGGTATATGTAAGTCTGTGAAAACTTACATCAGTCCTGGTAGAGATACACTTATATACAATTACAGTATAGTGAGATTTAATTGTTGAATATAATTCAATGATGGTTAAATCTCCTTTGATGCGCAAGCAAAATTATGCATATCCCGTAGAATAATCAAACAAATGTTCATGTATTCAAGTGAACAGTAAAAGATACAGTGGTGAAAAGAGGAATGTATATTTTGTAACATTCACTCTTAGCTATAGAGTGGATTCATTACATCTACCATCTTTGAGTGATTTAAAAGAAAACAAAAGCAAAAAGAATATGTCCTTTTTCAAGATACAGACCTTCCTCTTCATAAGTTTAAGGCAATGAAACCCTCATAAGAAAATTATAAATTACTATTTACAATACAAAATTGCACAAAATGGCATGAACAAGCTATGCTGTATACTCTATTCAACATTTAGTGGTTAAAACGTATATGTAGCATATTGTCAACATCAATAATGCACTCTTGACATTAGAATATATGGCCCGTATTCTCGAAAGGCGCCTAACTTAAGCCCCCGCCTAAGTGTGTCGATTTATGCCACTGAATTATGGAGAGCCAAGTGTCACCCTCTTTTAATCCTACAAACTCACCATATTTCTGGGACTAAATACAAATACAAAAACCGACACAATAGAATTGATTTTTGATGCTCATTTCATGCCAGAAAATAATTTTGTTTCTTTATTTGTTACATAAAAAGAGTAATTTATATGGGACTTAGGGGTTGTCGAATGACCATCCATAAATCAGTGGCCTAAGTTAAGCCAGGCTTAACTTACGCCACTTTTCGAGAATACATGGGCCTATGTGTTTTGTACTTTGATACCTTAAAGGTATTAAACAGTAGTGGTAGCAAAATGAAAGTTGGCATGAAACTGCTCAAAAACAGTCTCATATTGTTCGGCTTGCATAAAAAGATACATGAGTGAGATAAAGCGGTATTGTATTCATGATTTCCGGTTATTTTCAGTAAAATAATTCAAATGATCGAATATCAACGGTTACCTTATACCCTCGCTAAGGACCACCTACCCCGACGCTCCCGGCTCACAGCGGTTCGCACACACTGTTTACACATGTGTAAACTGTCAACACGGTACCGCGCTTGTAATTCGATGTTTATTTTGGGGGATATTTTAGCCATTTCTAAACCATTTTTCTTCAAACAAACGTCACCTGTGTTCAAAATTGATCATTTCACAACAGCATATGTAGTAATTTCCATTCCAGCTGACAGAGTAGTTAAATATCCAAAGCGCCACCTTTCCCACTACTGTACGATACCTTTAAAAACGAATTATGATGTTCACAAATGTTTTACAATTCCCAGTTTTGCAGTAGGCCTACCTATTTACATAACGTAGTCGATAAATCTATTGGATGTGACTACCTTTTCCCTTATATGAGGCTGAGTATTCAAGAGGTTAAACAGTTCGATTGTCACAATTTTTTACAAAATGGGTCAAACAATATTTATGAAAAGAAAAGACAGTATGCACGGATGAGCCTTGTCGGCAAGTATACACATTCAGGAGTTAAAACAACTTGCAATGTCATGATATTAAAACTTTGTGAGAATGCCCATGTTGTGTAGTTTATTATAAAGTCAATTTAGTATTAAAACATGATCTTGTCACTTCAGAACATTAACACAAGGCAACATAATCAAACCTGTTCTGATACATTATCAGCCAGAGATCATATCAGTAGCTATGTTGTATTGATAATTTAAAAATAGGTGCACAAATATTCAGAAAGTATAATACATGTACATTGTATAATACCAAATTAGTGTCTCGTTCTTATGTAGTCATTTTCAGTTTTTTAGGTTGTCAAGAACAAAAATATGATATACTCAAGAATTTCAGAGAGTAACTTAATGTTTTAGAATTTACCTGGAAGAAAGAAAGTTATGAACTTCTTCAATAATGGCTTTTGTGTGCACCATCATTTGATCCGCTTTTTCTTTGTTCCCAAATGCCTCATGAGGGATTTCTGAAAAGGCACAACGGTCTGGGTATCTGGCCCTCTGATCCTGTACAAGAGAGCTTAGTTTTCTCACATGCTCTAGAAATTCAGAAGAATTATTCAAGTGGGTACTGACAGTGAAGGCCAAAGAGTAGATGTTGTGAGCAGTGTCATACTTTCCTCTGATGGCCAGTTGAGCAGCTTTCAGGGCTTTCTCTGTACTTTGATGACACTTATATGCAACCCATTCTAGTGATGGCTCGTCGTTTGGGTTAAGATCATGGTATGCTGCCCGAAGATCTTCTTGTCCCTGACGAAGCCAACGGCATGCGTTGCGGTTATCTGGTCCAAAGGAGGTCCTCGTGAAAAACTCATAGAAATCCCCTGATTGGCTGCCACTTCTCCATGACCCTGATCCCATTCCCCCTCCTCTTTTGTACCCTGATGAAAAACCTCCAAATCGTGTATACCGGTCAAAGTCTGCCTTAGCTCGTTGATCAGCCGCTCTTACTATGTCTTCATAATGGGTTCTTCCTTGATTACCTACTTTGGAAATATTTCCACGTCGGGTAGTTCTTACAATCTTTACCTGCGAATCTTTTAGTAACCTCTTAATCTCGTTCCGCAGATGTCTGAATGCTTCACTGAATACCTCTTGTGGGCCTTTTGGGTGCTTGTCTGGATGCCATTTAAGCATCAGTCGACGGAGTGCTTTCCTTTTCAGTTCTTCTGGAAGAGGCCAGATTTTTTCCAGTTCTTCGGTGACTTGACTCTTTGCTGCTTCTACATCAGTAGGAAGAGCCAGTTCCTGGTGACCAGCACTACCATCTTTTTCTGAGTCTGCCATCTCATCCAGTTCCATACCTGATATGCGCCTTGGGATATGAATCTTATAAATGTCTAACACACTTGCTTCTACTGGGCTTACTGCTCCAACATCAATGTGAAAAATTGTCCTTAGTGACTCGTGGCATAGCCTCTTGACTATGCGTGCGTATACGTAGAATTCATCTTCTCCATCAGCTTTAGAATATGCCACGTAATCATCTTCTCTGAAAGATGTCCAGGGGTTCTGTTCTAGAAGATGGTAGAGTTTGTCAGGAAAAGTGGTACCAGGATCGGGCAGTTGGAAACTTGTGTCGCCTGTTGACTCTGCGTTGATACCGTAATTCACCAGTGTCTTCTGAATGGTAGCTGGTGATTCCTGAGACAACAAGGCCACCAAGTACTCTCTGCTCTCAAGTGCGTTTCCTAGGAGTTGATTGACATGAATCGCAACATGTACAAATGTTTCGGATCTATGTTGACCATCACTGTGTTGTACATAGAGTTTCGTATCACCACTCATGAATGAAGGTACCTCCTTCTCGCTTCCTTCAATATCTTGACCATCTATTTGGAGAACTGTATACAATTGCTGCATGCATGTAATTTTCAATCCAGATAGCTGATCTTTGAACCTTTGCTCATCATTTTCGTCCATCTTATGCTTGTAGTGCTTCATTATGGAACAAACTGCAGTAGCAAACTCTTTTGATTGCAGCACTCTTTGAAGTTGCAATTCGAACTCACACTGTTCATCTCCATTCATCAGACAGACATGGGAATCAGCACCATCTTTGTTCAAAACTTCTTTAACTTCCGTGCTCACCTTCCTGGGCGCGATATTTTCAGGAAGTTTGCCAAAAGCTTCTCGTGAGGTTTTTTCATGTTCCTTGAAGATTTTTAAAAAGAGTAGATTGGATTTGCGCAGTCGATCACTGTAGAGGTTTACATTATTGATAAGGAGGAGATTTGAAGGTGCCATAGTTCCTTTACATGATGGCAGATATAGGCAGTCTCCCGAAGACTCAAGATAAGCAACATCTCCTTTACTCAGTGCTTCATACAGGCCACAGGTAGCCGTTTCTATGATCCGTATGACGTTTGGATTAGACCATGCACCATGTCCTCGGTCAAAGATGCTTTTGAGAACAAGCACGTACTGTTCTATTGTAGGTTCTAATGTGCCCTCAAGAATTCGCAAGATTTTTATGTAAGGTACCCATCTGTCTGGTAACTGGTAGAGGAAGGGCTCTAGATTATTCCGTACAGTACGTGAGATCTCCTTGGCCGTGACTAGGATATGCTCTTCCTCAAGCTCTATGAAGACGATGGGTACACTTTTCAACTCACGTTGAATGACGCAGCAATTCTGACAAGGTTGATCTGGTTTGCAAGTTTGTCCTGCACACTTTAATGACATGAAGTCTAAGATTTCACGAAGTACATCGGCTAGTTCCTGAGGAAACGAAAGTTTTCTCTTTTTCTTCTTTTGGAGGTTGTTGCAGATATTCTGAGTGTGCTGGATAACACTCATAAGTCTCGGTTCTGAGGCTACACGTAGTTCATCATTGAGACTTTTTGAACAAAGCTGGCATTTGTTTGGATGATTTGCATAATCTGGTAGCATTCTGTTTGTAGACCATACAAGTTTTGAGTGGTTAGATGAAATTGATTCGGAATAATTCATCAGAGTTCCTTTCTTTGCGATGGGCAGATGGATAGATTTCATCTCCTTATTTATTCCATCACTTACAAGGAAGTTAATCTCACTGACCTGTTTTAGGAATGTAGAATCGTTATGAAGTTCACATCTTTGTAGTAGCTCCAATACAAGAAGAATGGATTTTTGTTTTGTGATTCGAGCATTTTGCCTTGTTTGTTCTACTTGCCTTGCAAAGGAGAGGAACAACTTTTTTGTGATTTCCACCTGTAGTCCTATATCTCTCAAGAAATCAAGCCCTAGCTCTCCTCGCACATGATCGGGTGGATAGTCATTTCTGGTCAGCATGAGAGAAAATAATTCTACCTCTGGGTCAAAGAAATCAGAAGCTGACTTCATATCTCCAGTTGTACCAGTAATGAAAGGCAAGTCTCTCAGACCTAGTCTTGTGATTGTATCTTTCCTGTTGTTTTCATTTTGTAGCAGTTGCTTCAGATGCACAAGATGCTCTATGCGACTTTTTTCAGAGAGTCTGTCAAAAGCTGGGATAATGTACTTGGCGTAAACCTTTATTTCTGTTGTGTCAGATAAACCTAGCTTCTTGTACAGATCTTCCAGCCGATGGTTGTATTGCAAGAATATTGCACTAGGGATCCATTGATCTTGTTCCTTTTTTGGGATCTCGCTTGGGAGGACAAGAACTGTGTCATAACCCCTTATACTGACGAATTCACCCCCAATTGTTTGATAGCAGGGAATGCTCCTCAACTTTTCCCAGTCAATTGAGTCATCTTTTGTTGGGAAGTATTTCAAAATATCTTCATGTTGCTGAGATTTGAGGTGTTTGAATTTGTTCACATCTCTATCAACCCAGTACATGAGTACATCAAGAACACGACTTGGTTCATCCTTGTGTGCGAGGAGGTTCCTTAATAGTCTATTATGTCGATCCTGGTAATGGAGAGTGTCGTCTTCGATTTTAAAGACTTGAAGCGATTCAAGTGCTGGAAATATAGGCCATAATCCCTTATCAACTTTGTCTGGTTGGATGATGATCGAAGAAGAAAGACTAATAGGCGCTACAAATTCTACTGCCTCTGTTTCTGAGGGCATCTGATGCTGAGGTTGTATTTGTGTTACAGGTAATATCGCCCATTGACCTAGGTTGTGTCGTATCTCATCTGCAATAATAGCAAGCTCTCTCTTCTCATGGCAGAAAGATTCCAGAAGCCCCCACAAACTTTGAAACCAATCAGACGGAATTTGTCTTTCAAGCTTTATGACTTCCTTTGGTTCACACTTCAGATATGGTTTACATTGGGAGAGAAGCATAGACACTGCAGTCACGTCAAGCTCATGGAAGACATCGGCCTCTGTTGGAAGTTTGCCTAGAAGTCTGAAATCTACAAACTTATGACTCAGGGGTTCAAAAAGATCACAGAATCTTGACATGAACACTGGCTTATCTCTTGAAAATGTCTGTAAGACTCCATCCCCTGTCAACAGTAATGGCAGCCCATGAAGATTATCTGAGCGCAGCAATCCTCTGCAGTATTTGAGAAGGCATTGGAGGCTCTCCATATCGCAAATTCTTGATTCAGCAATTGGAACCGGCAATTTCATTTTGAGAGGATTGTCTCCATGAAGGAAAGATATAACACTTTGGGGTGAAACCTCCAGAACCTCGGATTGCATACTAAAGCCTTCACTGTTTGATTTATTGCATGCACAAAGAAGTCTGTCCATTATCCAAACTGGAGACTCTAGTAGAGGATATGATATTTGCACCAGTGTAGTTTTCAGTGTATGACTATCTGATTCCTTCTTTGTCCGAAGGGAGCGAGTCATGGCTGGAGGAAAGTCCTTTGGCTGGGATGAAAGTGTGTTGAAATATCCACTTATAGAAGGGTCATTTGACTTCATAGGGGATTTCCACTGCAAGAAAAATTGATTTCCTCTGTCACCTTCCCTGTGTATAGATGGAAATAGTGTAAGAGCTTTTTCAGCGACAATGCGATACACGTCATGTTCGAGCTTGGTCCAGTAGGGTCCGCCGTCATTGACCCGAGGGAAGAAATTGTGGTATTTCTCAAGGGGCTTGTAAGTGCGATGTATTTGTTCATAAGGAACTGATTCTGACCAACCGTGGTTTTGGACTAAGAATGTCTGAATCCAGAGCAGCAATGTTGCATACGCTGGTGCAATAACATTCCCGTTGATGTGACTGTTCCACTGTGTTTGCTCATCCTGTTGATTTCCTTCCCATAAGTGTCTTCTGCTCTCATGATCTAAGGCGAAGTAGCCATGTATGTGTACTGGAAGCCCTGTTTCAATGGGAAGTGGTAAAAAGCAATAAGCCTTTCCAGTTAGTTCTTCTTTTCTATTGGTCAAGCAGGCTGCAACTCCTCCTACTGGTAGGAGTTTATACGTTTGCATCGATTTAAATACTCTAGAATCTTTACTTCCCAATCTCTGACATATCACCCAATCCTCCTGCTTTCCTCTTCCTTTCACTTTCATCTTGTACACAACTTCTTCAGGCTCTGGTTCCATGTTACCATCCCTCAGTGATGCACTTACAAATTTTTGAACCTTTTTGAAGAACTGTTTCTTCTCTTCAGCGTGATCTTCGGTCATTTCTGCACAGATAGTATGAGTTGATCCTATTCTTCCTGAATTTGTCACTTTTGATATGCTTATTTTAGTGACATTTTTCAGGAACAAAAGGCTCTCAAATGCAGCTGTCTCAAAGTCTTTCAGTAGTTTCTGAATTTTTCCAGGTGTCCATACATTTGTACTGAGTTCAGAAGCTTCCGTTCGCAAAGGTAAGCGAAAAACAGTGAAGTTGTCCTGTCCATCTGCCAGTTCTTTTTCTAGATAACAAGGGAAAACATCTTGGTATGAACTACGTACTCTGTCATCAATTCTTATTAGGCGACCCGGCCTCACATTCGTTGCACCTGGTACATGCTTGGTAAGAGGATCAAACATACATAGTTTTTCACCTTGAGAGATGAAACTGGGACAATCTGTCAATTGGTAAACTGCATTAAAACCAACACCGTAGCGACCAATCTTTCCCATGTGATTACCTTTGCTCCCTTCTCCAAGATTCTGTATCCCACGAATATCATCTTCTGTAAATGACTGATTATTGAAGACACAGAGAGCAGGACCCTGAAGCGATTTCATGCCATCTCCTAGAATTTTCCTTGTGTTGTGTTTCCGAGGATCATGAACAATGTGAATCTCAGTCGCACCTGCGTCGTCCGCATTCTGTAAGAGTTCTTTTAGAATTGTTTCATCAGAAGGGTATGATTCTAGGATTCGCTTGATACGAGTGGTTAGTTTCTCGTGCTGGCCAAAATCTTCTCCTGGAAAGTCTATATTGTATTGCTTAAGCATCTGTTGACGAATATCCTTCACCTCAAGCTTCATTGCATCCGTAAAACTAATCTTCTTATGGCATTTATGAAGTTCATTACATTCATCTTCAAACCAGTCAACGTCACAATAGCAAAGTTCTGATACAGGCCTCATACAGTTATTTTCATCTGGCAGAAATACACCAGGAGGCTGGCTGCAATCCTCTGTAGAACTAGAAAGTCGACTTGCAGCTGAGATGGCAATTTTTAAGATTTTGCTGTCCAAAGCTTGTCCAATGTTATCCTCATAGATAGTACGAAGAACACTTTGGTAATCTCTAGCATCAAAGTGTTCTTTCAACTCTGCGTGTTCCAAGAGATGTGGAAATTGCTGTAGGAAATGAGTGGGCGTAAACAGGAAAGGCATAAAACCTTCTTCTCCTCTTGTAGCTATCACAGAGGCACATACAAATTGGGAATCTACTAGAAAGCACTGGTCATTCTGGAGAGCTTTGTCGATGAGAGGACATTTACTTGCACACATGCTGTCAATGTACTTGTAGATTTTCTTGCATATGTTTTCCAAACGGCTATTTGAAATGTGACACCTCGTCTTGTAGTGATTGCGGAAGTTTGAGAACTGGGTGAGCACCTCTTCCTCAGATGGTTGTTTATCTGACAGGCCAAGAAATTTGGTGACATTCATGGGAAGCTTCCACCTTTTGGATTCATCAACAACATGTGCTATGCTGCTTACCAGATACTTTTGCGAGTGAGAATAGACACCGTCAGCTGATGTGTAATCTTCCCGGTTATCCGTTTCCATCCATGGAAGAGCTTGATCTCTGTTGCCTTTACACAAAACAGGTAGGAAAGGTATTTTCCTAAGCATTTCCCGAAGATGTTGCTTACTTCCCCAATCATCATCCAACCGTCTTGATAGGTACTTCAGAACAGCATGACATCTCTTCTTCGCAATTTCTGCATTGTTTGATTGCAAAATGGTCACAGTGTTGCATCGTTCAACAAAGGCATTCTCACTGACCTCTGTTATCATTCCTAGCTGACTAAGTATGCTTAGAGTATCCACAGAATTGAACTCTTTTCCAAATGGGAAAGTTTTGTCCGATTCTGAGTACATTGGTGCAGCTGCACCTTTTGGATGTATCAGCTCTCCTGGTTTTCTTAGTTCGCGTCCCCTGAAGACTGGTATGCATTTTACATCTTTCAGTTTGAGTTTCAGCTTTTCCTGCCCAGACTTGAGTGCAAAGAGAACCAGCTTGTTTCTCATATTCTCCGGTACCTGATGAAGATGTGGTAGGAAGACTTCATCAAAGAACCTGTCAAGACAATATGTTCTCTTGATGACGTCACCGTACAACCCTACTCTCTTTAATGCTCGCCAAGTTTTATCCGTTAATGCAATCACTTCCATCGTTGGTAGATGATCATTTAGTATGCTCATTACTAAACCGCTGATCAATTTTTCTCTTTGGATGTCTTGCCCAAGGAATACAACTTTCTTGAACTGATAGGCTTTGCCATTTTTCCAGAGCATTTCTGGTTCACTACCATCCGATCCATATACCATTGTCTTGTAGAAAGCATCAAATAAGGCTGAGCATTCTGAATTCTTTGGTACGTTATCGACATCAGGCCAAAAACGTTCAGGGGTTACTTCTGATCCATACCATTGCTTCACCTGTTGAATGAACTCCTTGTTCGACATTAGTGAAATATATGCTCTGCAAATCACATCCGCTAGTAGCACGTAATTCCATTTTTCAGAAATGGATGTGCTATTAGGTACAGGCTTGTGGAGACTTCTTCGATCTTCTTTCACAGCAAAAGATCCATTGATATGAACAGGTAAGGTGCTGTTGATTGAAAGAGGAAGAAAGCAATACATTTCTCCCTTAGGCGCAGACGTTGTGTGAAAGGGAAAAGCCACAGCACCTTGTGGTGAGAGTCCACGTTCATTTCCAGTTGTGGAATTTGCAAGTTCTGCAGCTTGCTTTGAAGTCTCACACGTCATCTTTATGATTTTGAAAGTTTGCTCACAAGTCGTGATTTCTTCCGTCTGTGAAAATATCTGGGCTCCCTTTGCTGTCATTTTACGATGGAATTCTTCAGTTGAAATGGCTGTCATGTCGTCATTTACCCTGGGTGAATTGCAAGTCTTTTGTATTGTGAACAACAACTCAGCCTTCACAGGATTCTGGGAATGTTCATCGAGGAAGAAAAAGGAAATCTTCTTCACCTTTCTTGTGAACACAAGGAGATTTTGGGATGATTCCCATGTGTGTTGCAGTAATCTAGTAAGCTTTACAAGATCATAGCTTTCCCTGCAGATATCACTTTTCTGCGCAGCTTCCTTTGAACGTAGTGGCAGTCTAAAGAGAGTTCCCTGGTAACAGATAGATTCTGTTTCTCTACCAAAGTCTAGCCCGAAGACACCGTCGAATGGCTTGAACTGGTCGGGGAATCTCCGTACTTGTTTATTGCTATTCAATTTGATTCGTACACCAGGCTGACTCTTGTTGGCTAGAACGTTCCCCAAGTATGTGGTATGAGGATCAAAAAACTGCATATAATCTCTACTCACAAAACTAGGGACATCAGTTATGTGGTAAACCGAATTGAACCCCGTTCCAAACTTTCCAATTTTCTCAGTGTCCTTTTCTTTCGTCCGACCACCAAGACGGAGGATGTTGTCAAAATCTTGATCAGTAAACACTGCATCATTGAAAACCCATAGCGCTGGTCCTTGACAAGACTTCATTCCAGGATCGAATAGCTTCTCGTTTGCACTTTCGTTATGTCTCATATCAATTAAAAACCTCACTTCCTTTGCACCAGCATCTTCTGCATTTTGTATCATTTCTTGCACGATAGAGGTGTCCTGGTAGTTATTTTTCAGGATGTTTGCCAATCGCATTGTCAAGGGCTCATGTTGACCAGTTTGTGTGAATCCACTGAGTTCCTCAGAATCGAGAAGTAGTCGACTAACTGGTTGCACCTTAAGGAATTTTGCAAGCTCCATGGATACATCTTGATGAATCAAAGTAAATCCTTCATCGTCCTCTAAATCTTTGTTGTTAGAACTCTGTCTTAACCATTCCTTGTCTATATATGCACTCTCACTAACTGGAGTTAGTCGACATTCTTTTCCGTGTGCTGGAACGAGTAAACATCTGTGAGCTTCTTCTGACATTTTTCCACCAGCATGGAGATGATGTAGGATTTGCATCACAAGATTATGTTGTCTCTGATGAAAGTCATCATCTCTTATAGGTTCATCGCAACTTCTTTTTACCGCATGCAGTATATCAACCAGAGCATCTGGGTTTGTATTGATGTTCTTTTTCACTCCAAGCGCTTCCAGGAATTTTACGACAACGCAAATTTCTTTGGGAATAGACGCCATGTAGGGTGCTAGATCAAAGGGTAGGCCACCTGTGCACATCTTGCTTGGTTCCGAAAAGCCGCTTCCATTCCAAATACACCTTTTTACACGCTCTGAGATGAGGTTACTAACCTGTACGTTTGTGTGCCATGCTTTACTAAGAAATGCATAGACCTCCTTCAGCATTGGTATTATGTCTGTAACATCTTGACCTTTTTTATCTTCTGTGTACCTTACACACATTTCCAACTGTGTTATGACGTCTGTAACTGTTGGAGTACAGGAACTACCTATTCCGAGTTTTGAGAAAACCATAGGAAAACGATGTTCATCCTCCCGATTTACAAACAGTTTTGTTCCTCCAGATATGAGTACAGCTTGCTTCGTTTCTCTCAATGTTTCTAGGGGAGTTGAGAGGCTATGGGAAGAACTACCAAGCCAACTAATGTCTGATGGGTAGTACTCTGGCGCTGACCGCCTAATGGGGAGGCATTGCTTGTTCTCCATATAATCGGAGACAGATTTGCGAAGGAGGGATTGATTCTTGGCTAGAAACTCTAGGAGATCCCGTGCCTTTGATTGGCTCTGTAATTTTTCAATCAGATCAACACATGAAAATATCTCGGCATCAGAAACGTCACTCTGACCTCGCATACCAAGATCATGGAGTGCCAGCAGCAAATTCTCTGAATCAAACGGTACCACTGGAAATGCTCCTACATGGTCAAAAAGACTGACAAGAACTGGATCTCTTGGATCAAGGAGTTGAGAAGGGGACAGCAAAGAGGATTTTGCAGTAGTGATGAATTTCAATTGACGCAATATATCAATGCTGGTTAGTGGGCAGTTGAGTTTGACCTCTCCCCAGTGTTCCATAATCCATAACAAAGCGTCTTGCCTTTCTGTCACCGAGTAAGATTTTTCTGTGCTGATATTTCCTATGACTTCCGCGATTACTTTGCACTTCGATAATCGTCGAACTTGTAACTTCTGCAGTAGATGCTTGAAACAATCTCTTCCATTGATCAATAACACTGTCAACTTCAAAGGATTGGGGATTTCATTCTCCTGAAAATCAATGTACCCTTTGCATTGGTCTGCTCTTACTAGAGATGTGGTAGAATTCCCTGTCCCAGCGACAGGCTCGAAAAGTGGCAGACGCTTTAGAAGATTTCTTCCCTCCTGGGTCAATGATGCTTCTGCTAAATATTCTACGACAATAGCTCTGTCAGAGGACGAGAAGGAAAATATTTCCCTTGTGAGGAAATTGACATCCGATAGAAGGAGACATTTAAGTATGCCTTCTGGAGTTGGCAATTTGACGTACTCGTCACGCTTTAAAGCTGGATGGGAAAGAACATAGTCTGGACATTCTGTGGCTATCACTCCTATCTTTCGGAGAACATTTTGAAGGTCTTTGTCCAATGTTAGGAAGCCTTCAGATGTCTTATGTCTTCTCTGGATAACTATGGATTTCTGACATAGTGGTAGAAGTTGTTGACCTAGACCATCTGCATCAAGTAATGGTACCAAATAAACACCTTCAAAGAGGAGTAACTTACTTGGACTCTCCCTGTACAGCATTTCCCATATGGCTTTGAGCCATACCTTGAGAGGAGGGCCCCTTGAGTCTTGTTTCCATGTTCCTTCATCGTCTGTCCAACACTTCATGTTAGCCTTCAGGAGAAGCGCCACTGCATCAAGTGTCAAAGACTTCAGCTGGTAGTGTCCATCTAAATGAAATCGCAAATATATTTTTTCTTTTTCAATTTTTGTTTCTATTATATGTGGCAAAACGCATAAGATCTCCGTACTTTCAAATACATGTATTTGGAAACGACTCCTTTCTGAACGACCCAAGAAAATGTTAGTTCAGATTTCACGAATGGCAAGATGCTATATATGTATTAGAAAAGTTTGTTTTATCAGAAACTCATATTTATGCCTCCGCCCACCGAAGGTCGTGCCGGAGGCATTATGTTTTTGGGTTGTCCGCCCATCTGTCTGTCCTTCCGTCCGTCTCGCTTTCTCGTTCTCGCGATGACTTAATAACCACATGAGGTATGAACTTCAAACTTAGTGCTAGTATGTATCACCATAGGAAGACGATCTGATCAGATTTTGGGTTACGTAGGTCAAAGGTCAAGGTCACAGAGGTCAATTTCTGAAATTTCAGGTGTTGGCCTCGTTCTCGCTATAACTCAAGAATCATTTGCGGTATGAACTTCAAACTTAGTGCTAGTATGTATCACCATAAGAAGACGATCTGATTAGATTTGGGGATACGTAGGTCAAAGGTCAAGGTCACAGAGGTCAATTACCATGAAATTTCAGGGTTTTTTTCTACTAGTATGCATCGCCATAGTTAGACGAACTGATTAGATTTTTGTTCACGTCTAGGTCAAATGTGATATGTCATAGACATCATTTTATGTGAAATTAATGTTTTTTAACTTTGTTGTCATCATATCTCAACTATTTTGTATTCATGACTAGGAGGAGATAAAGTGATCAGACTTTTGGGCTATAAGGTGTAAGGTCAAATGTCAAAGAAGTCTATTAACATGAAATGGTAGGCTTTTTATTCTGGTTATCACAATAAATTATTTCGAGAACAGTTTGAGCCATCAACTGAATTTAGGCGGAGGGATATAGGAGATGCAGTCGCATTCATCTTGTCTTTTCATTATCCTAACTGGAACACAGTTACTCTGTATTGGCGTGTCCATGTAAAATGCTATCACTATCATCATAACTTGGTTTAAATTACGAGAAAACCATATTCTTGAACACAAATATATCAACAAAAAAGTGGTGAACAGTGAGACTGAAGGTATGATGTCAGCACTGACTCATGACAGAGTTACACTTTCTCTAATGATATATTTTTTCCCTAGTTTTTCATGTCTGCAAAAATTCACGACTTACCCAATTTGGAAAGAAGCTTGCGAAGTGTCTCTTTCTCTGGCATCGTTTTGACGAACTTATCATATCCTCCAGGGATAAGCTGGCGATGAAATTGGGAGGTAGGGATGTACACTGGATCCCGAGAACTCGAGAAGGAAGTGAAACTGTCATCATCAAGAGGCAGCAAAGGCAATCCTTCGAGGTCTTGACCAGCGTCCTTACCTAAGATGAACTCAAGGATAAGAAGTTTCTCTTCTGAGTTAAATCCTGTTAAAATAGAAGGATCTTTCCGGAGGCAACGGCATAGGCTAGATGCGGAAATTGTGGTTGTCTGATGTTTGTAGAACTTATTGATCGCCTGCCTGCATACATTTGGGACCTTTGCACATGGAATGCCACTCTTCTCGAAGCACTTCAGAATGGCCTTTTCCATATCTTCACTAACCGTCAATTCGTTTAAGAAGACATCACCGACTTTCAGCCAGCCACTGTTCTCACTATGAATTATGGCTTCGTCGAACAGTGCTTTGTAGAAGGGCTCTAAAACAACATTCCAGTTTCCCTGAACCTTTTTTTCATCTGGCCATGCACGGTATATGCAGTCAGGGGTTATGCTTTCCTGGGACTTGGACATACCGATGATGTATTTGATTGCATTGACATATACAACAGGAAGAAGTTCAGTCACGATAATTCGATTCCACTGGGCTGAAGTGTCAGTTTGGTCAGGACCTGGCCACTTGATCCCCCGGCGATCACTGTTGACACTGAAGAATCCATGAACATGAACTGGCAAGCCAGTTCGACTCTCTTCTCCAGGGGGCAATGGAAGGAAGCAAAAAACTCTACCGAAGTCGTTGTCCTGTCCTTCGTTGACTTCATCGCCTTGTACTTTAGAACTCAAGGGAATAGCAACGGCTGACCAAGGGAGATGGTCTTGTGCATCAGCCATGTCGGAAAGTTCATTCGAAGTACCATCTCCTGCGATGAAATGACTCACTACCCAGTGTTGCCTCTTTGAAACCCCTTGTGTGTCAGTGGAAAAGGTCACACTATCTGTCATCTCAATTGGCTCTCGGCACCCGCTGTCATCGGAGCAATACGATTCCAGACGTGAAGATAGATCGTTCTCATCCTTTGTCGATTCACCTAATTCTCCGCTGACGCTGTGGTCTCTCTTAACTCGAACAAGAAGAGATGGCTCTTGCTGATCACATGATCGTTTTAACACTTCAATGTTATTCAAACTACGCAGAAACAGCATCACTACATCAGCATCGACCTGAAAAGCTTCAAGTAGTTCGTCCATTTTGCATTCATCAGTGTACGTTTTGTCACTCAACTCAGTGGCAGTAGACCGTAGTGGAAATCGGAATAACGTACCATCATATTTCCCTTCAAAAATGCCACCTGGCACACCCTGGAAGAGGTTGTGATATGGTTTAAACTGATCGCTGAATTTCAAGAAAGTCTGCTTGTTGTCACCGTGACTGAGATCAAATCGCCAGCCGGTTTTGGGTCGTTCTCTCTCATCCTTGAAATGTTCCTCTAAGGGATCGATGAATGCTAGCGTTTGGTCGCTCATGATGCTTGGTAAATCTACAAAAATACCAAAAAGACGAAGGAAAGCTTTATTATACTTTTTATTCCCTTCTGGAAGAATATAACAAATTTAGCAATACGTCTTATGAAAAAGATTGCCCGTGTTCTCATATCTAAAATATCATGACAACAGATAATGTACAACTACATACCAAATTTTGATGATACACTTTTGTGTACCTATATCTGGGTCCAGATCGCAGCTTTTGAATTTCAACAAGATTTAGTCTTTTTTTTTTTACTTTGATGATTAAAAAAAAAAATCATAATCCTATTTCCAATACAAAAATGACTCCCAGTTTCTTTCACAATGGTTGTGAATCTATGGTCGTAGGGGTAAATGCATGCTCTGCGGGTCGGTGACGTGTGGCGGTAATACCACTGTTCAATTCGAACCCTGTTCGAAATAAAATTCAATTGTCTCCTTAGAATTCGTTTGATGTACCTCTGAAACTTTTACCAGGAAAGTAACAGTGTCTATTAAGGTGAGATCGGATGTACAGTATGCCCCCCCCCAAAAAAAAAAAAAAAAAAAAAATAAAAATTAAAAAAAATCAATCGGACTTTCAGCATTGTGAATTAATCTGAATATGGTTCAGAATTGTAGAAATATAATTTATTATCTTTATCTCAGCGAAAACGCCATCCGATTTGGTTCAATAGTTACGAAGAAATAGAGATTTTTGTAACGTATATAATAAGTCCTTTCCATCCAATATTTGACACAAGGGAAACGTACAAATCACAGTGGACAATTCCGCACTCCTTTCAAATAATTCGGAAAGGAACTTAATGTTTTGTTTTTATCTGCTATAATTGTTATGGCATTGCTTCATTTATCATCATAATTATCATAGTTCTTGTTGTTCGTACTTATAAGAGCATTTGGATATTTTTTTCCAAAACGAAATAGATCATGAAAGTAAAAAGATGAGCAATTTTAAAACATGTTGCATACCTGCCAACCTTCCATTGGAAAAAAGGGAATCTTGCGAGGCAAAATTAGGAATACAGTGTATATTGTATGCTTTCAAACAAAAGTTTTCATGAAAAGAGAGGAATCTAGGGCTCCTCATATTTATTTAGTTTGGAGGCCCAAAATAGGAATGTTTGGAAGGTATGATGTTGGTCATTATTTTGTTATTGAAAGTGAATGTTTAAACAATTATGAACCTGTTTAATCAAATGACTTTTCTTTACCTTTTTAGGAAGACATTATTTACATGATTATTTACCTTTGTTAAAATGGTATGCAAAGAATTTTAGTAATCATGTCTATTGTGAACAAAATATTTCCATTCATGTGGATGCCTACAACATTCAAGTTACAAAAGATAGAATGAAGGGACCCATGACATGCTTTACAAAAATCCCTATTTCTTCGTGACTACTGGACCCAATCGGACGGGTCTTTACTGAATGGTAGATAAACAGTTATAGTTTCATAATCCAGTTTGACTTCATATTGCGAAACGACTTCTTTTGTAATTGATACCCAAATTCCGATTGTAATTTTTTTCTGAGGCGTACTGTATGTTGCAGACCAACGAAAATTTCATTAAACTTTGCAATCCGATTTTTGTTTATTGCATTATGCCAACGTACACACACACAATGACAGCTCAGTTTTGTATTCCTATAAAATTCCCAAATATATTTAGTGACATCAAATTCAAACATCCTTTTTTCACCAATTATCGGATCTTTCCTTTCTTGTTGTCTCTAACTTGCTTCTATTCTGTAGCTCGGTTGCATTTGAAGGAAGAAGTCCTTTGAGAGACTTGCAAAACTACTAGAATGAAACTTTCTATTCCATCCGTACCTGTGATATGGTACACAGAACTGAATCCTATACCGAACCGTCCGACCTTGAGAAGATTTGTCTTCTTGTTGCTGCGAGCAGGTTTCTGGATTCCATCCCAGTCTGAGTCTTTGAACTTGGCGTTGTTGAAGGAGTACAAGGCAGGACCTTGGTAGGGCTTCAGGGAGGGTAGGTACAATTTCTTTGTCCCATACTTCCGTACATCATACAAAAATTTGACAGTATCAGCGCCTGCATCTTCAGCGTTTTGGACTAGTTCCTGTAATAGCCACAAGTAGAAACAATCAGATTTTTAAAATTATGATAACAAAAAACAAAACAAATTAAAACAAAACAAACAAAAAACAAATCAGAAGAAAACATGACTTATCTTAAAGAACTCGATTTATTGGGGAAAATTTGTGTCTTAGATTTATATATAAAGAGAAAGTAACTCTAAACTCGAACGTCTAGAGCTTAGTAAAGCATCAGCTAAACATTATTTCCCGAAGGCCTGACTTGCGTCAGATAATTTAGAAACAAACAACACTTGCATTGATGACAACATGGTTATAAATAGAAGGGCTTGTTTAGATGTGCCATTGCATCAAAGCTGGTCTAACGAGGGGTTCAAAAGATTAAACAACACAACCTGTCTACTAGTTACCCTTAAGGGTCTTAACCTAATCTATCTTATCCTATCATATCCTAGCATATCCTATTTTATACCTATCTCAACAAAACAACTACGTAATTGCAAATTTCAAATAACTGAACAAGGATTGGCACTATATTTTGAAAACACTAAACATAAGTAAAATCTTGTCAATTACGAAAATGCGGATTGGTAACGAAAGGGTGAATATTTCATACTTAATACGAAGACGTACGAGACGATGGGCAAGGAGCCGCAGGCCCTGCCCCTCGAGAAATACCATGATTCAAGCAATAAACGTCACCTTATATTCAGAAATGCGTCAATTTGATTTAGGCATTTAAGTGTTCTATTTGTATTTTTCAACCAGAACGTCAATGACGTAGCGCTCATCCGGCTTCCGGCTATTAAAAGCAATTGTCACGATTTTGATTTCTCTGCTTAATAGGTTTGGAAATGAAGGAGAAGAAGCATTTTTTGTATTTTTTGAATAAATTTGCATAACATATCATAGTTAATGTTTGAGGCAAAATTTCAACATTCTGTTAAGAAGTTCTGTGTATCTCACTTTGATCAACCAGATTAAATAAACGTATCAAAATCGGTCAACAAATGAAGGAGAAGAAGCATTTTTTGTATTTTTTGAATAAATTTGCATAATTATAAGTAAAGTTTGAGGCAAAATTTCAAAATTTGTGTTAAAGTTCTGTGCATCTCACATAGCCCTACAAGATGAAAAAAAATAATAAATTGGTCAATAAAATGAAGGAGAAGAAGCATTTTTTTGTATTTTGGGGTTATTTTTGAATAAATTTGCATGAATCATTATAGGAAATGTTTTAGGCAAATTTTCAAAATTCTGTGTAGAAGTTCTGTGTATCTCACAAAGCTCTCATAGTACAAAATTTTTTTTAAAAATAAGATCGAAATTGGTCAATTAATGAATGAAGGAAAAGAAGCAATTTGGGGGTAAATTTTGAATAAATTTGCATAAATTATAATCAATATTTGAGGCAGAATTTCAACATTCTGTTAAGAGGTTCTGTGTATCTCACTTAGATCTACCACTAGATTAAAAAAATAAATCGAAATCGGTCAAATGAAGCATTTTGGGGATAATTTTTTGTTATTTTTCAAATATATTTGCATATATTATAAGTAATGTTTGAGGCAAAGTTTCAAAATTCTGTGTAAAATTTCTGTGTATCTCACTTTGCTCTACAAGATGAAAAAAGAAATCGAAATTGGTCAATAAATGAAGAAGAACAAGCATTTTGTGATTTTGAATAATTTTTTGCCTAAATTAGCATAATTAATAAATTTCACAATTCTATGTGGAAGTTTCGAATCACACACCTAGCCCTATCATATAAAGCAAACAGAGTAAAAATCGGATGAGAAATGACGAAGAAGAAGCATTTTGAAATTGTGGACGGACGACTGACGCCGGAGACGGACGCCACGCCACGGCATAAGCTCATCGGGCCCATATCAAAGTGACAAAATTTTGCTCGCATAATTTAAAAACTGGAAAGTTGATATTCAGGCAAGCGACGTCCGCCCTGAGGCAAAGTTGTTGCAGGTACGCGCCTTTGACTTGAGTTGAAGTAATACGCATTCTGATATACAAGTGAATGGGATATTTACCTTTAAGATCTGACCGTCGCTGTACTCCCGCAAAATGGTTTTCAGGTATTCCACCAAAGGAGGGACCGATATCCCAAAAGCATCTAAAATATTAAAAGAGGGAATAAAAATGGAATATACATGCAAAGCATTGAGCTCTCCGGCTTTAGAGTTCTGAAAACCTTAATAAAGTAACTCCCATAAACGCAATTACAAAGACAAGATGACGTGTTAAAAACAAAATGTTGATGAACTTTGAAGAATCGTACCCTTTACTCTATAGTAGGGTATCTAAGATGGGTATCCGTGCACCCACCCCCCCCCCCCTTCCCCGGACTAAACGAAACCAACTTGTTTATCTTCTTTGTAATGTACTTTAAGATATTTAAGATGTTAACAAGAAAAAAAAAGTGGCCCCTCCTGGTGAAAATCAAGATGGCTTAAAAGATGATGAAAATGGGCTTTTATTCAATTTCTTAGGGGGTTCCATTGTACCCTTTTGACATCTTCCCCTGTAACTTTTTTGTAAGATTATTAGATTTCATTGCAACCTAGTCATCGTATTCAAAATTACATTCCGCACCCACCGTTGCCATGGCAACCGTCTATTTCAATACAAACCAACAAGGTTTTGAGAATTTTTGATATCTTGGGGTGAAAATTGATTCGGTTATTAAACTTTAGTTTTAATATGGGTTTGATACAATATTTAGACAGAAGAAAGATATCGTACATCTCTTTGGTGTATATAAACACCATTTTGATAATGGTCACCTTAATTGCTTATCAGTAGAGTACCCTACAAAGCATTACATAAACCTCCGTTTTGGGAAAATTTGATATTTTTCGACATCTGTCAACACATAGAACACATAAACAGTTACCTTATAGGCCATAACTTTTTATATCATAATCCTAATTCTTATATCATAATCCTAATTCAACGTAACTTGGACATTCTGTTCAGAATGGTATTCTCCATGATTTAAACCAACAAAAGTATATTTTTTTCATTTTTCGTTGCCATGGTAACCGTTATTCATGTAAATGTAATTTTTTATGATTAAAAAAAAAGCAGATATATCTTTGAACGTATAGAATTCAGTGTAAATGTGAGTTAGATATGATAACCAGGCAGTTATGTCATTGCTTGTAAATCTCATACAACCAAATAAAATCAGGCGTGATTCTTAATCTTTATCTTTATGATCATTTTAATATCTTTATTTGACTCACTAATTGTGCCTAAAAAAATTTGTATTCTTGCTAACTGGAACAACCAATATTAGCTTGCTTATGTTGAATGAAATATGCCGAGAGGAGATATTTCTATGAATATATACTTTTTACCTTCTTTATAATGTACTTCGAGATGATAGATGTTAACTGGAAAAAAAAAATCAACATGGCGCCAAAGGTGACGAAAAAATACATTTATTTTGTTAGCGGTCCTACTATACCCAATTATGACATCTAAACCTGTAACTTTATGTAACTATTGGATTTCACTGAAACTTGATACTAACCAAACGTATGCATCTCACTGACTGTTGCTATGGCAACTGTCTATTTCAATACAAACCTAAGTGGCTTTGAGAAGGTTTGGATATTTGGGGGTGAAATCGATTCGGTTTTTAAATTTTAGTTTTAATGTGGATTCGATACAATATTCAGATAGTAGAATGATATTATATAACTCTTTGATGTATGTTAATAGACATATTAATGACAGCAGAGTACCCTGCAGATCATTATGAAAATCTCCGTTTTGTGGAAATTTGAGATTTTAAATAGTGAGCGCACAAAGTTTTACCTTCTAGGCTGTAACTTTTTTTCTCATAGTCCCAATTCAATGAAACTTAGAGACTGTTCAGAAAGATATTCCGCATGTTTTAGAACAATGTTGATATATTTATGTTACTTTTAGTTGCCTTGGCAACTATTATTTTATGTTCATTTTCATTTAATTTTTGTAATTTTTTGAACAGAAATTACTTTGAAAGTCTGAAATTCAGCGTGAATGTGACTTAGATATAATAACAAAGGAATTATATCATTGTAAATCTGATACACCCAAATAACATTAGAAATTATTATTGTTATTCTTTATTATTTGTTTCTTGGTGCTTAGTGATACCTTCATTCTTTTCAACTGGAGCAACCCATTTTTAATTTAAGTGAAATAAATCATGCTGAGATAATTATTTCTAATGCTACGAGTGTAAAATATGATTATTTCTTATGTGTGTTATAATGTATAATTTACACAGACCTTTTAAAGATAAAGTTGAGTTCTGGTCATGAGATGGAATTGTGAAAGAAACTGTCTCAAAGCAATTGGGAAAGGTTGATTATATAGCAAATAAGAATTGATGTATGCTGCAAGGTTTTGGAATCACCAAAAGGATAAGAAATTTACTCAATCCTGCTGAGAGTCACATGCACTGCACACAGAAATGTGTATATGGGACTACACACAAATGTTCGGCCCGAACATTTCAGCCGTTTCTTGTCATAATTTGAATGTGAGAGCACTTCAGGGGACATATCTACTATATGATAATCTTCCAAACTAAAATAAAAAGAATGAGAAAGCTCACAAATTATTTTGTAACTTTCCCAGAACTCAAGCTGCCCTTTAAGGTTTTTAAAAAAAACTTTTAAAAAAAGGTTACACTGGCTGTGGCAAACTTTCAGCTTGTCATCACCAAAGTATCGAATTTCATTTTGTTTATTAAACCCCCCCCCCCCCCCCACCTAATTACAAAGAAGAGGTAAGACTATACGAAAAATACCAGTACTGAATGCCTTAACACAAAGAGAATATGATGTTATGTATTGTATAATGAATTTATATAGTCAAATAATTTTACACATTCATGCAGTGAATAAATGACAAAATTAACGTGTTAAAAATTGCCTTATTTTAGTAGCATGCCTGAGCATAATATGCTTTGGACACTACAATTTCATTATGGACATATAGAAATTTGGATCCACTGGATAATATTTTCCACGTTGTAAACCACGAAATCATCTTGTCAGATTTATTTGTGTTTTGAGGTTGACAAAGAGAAATAGGCCCATGTTTGCAAAACTTTATCAAGCATTAGAATCATTTGAGTGTAATTAAGCTTCTATCACCGTCTGAAAAGCAAAGTTAGTTCAGCGTTATCAAATTATATTACTTGTAAACAATAGACGTCCATATGATATGCACTATTAAATGTTTATCATAAGATAATTCTTGTATGTAATGTAAATCATATCACAATATATACATAAATAGAGCTAAATAGGAGTTTAAGATCAAAATCCTGAATTTTAGTAACTCCCAGTGTTTTTGATAGGATAGGCTGCATGATCTTCATATGAATAAAAAACAATATTCACATATTATATACAGTATTTATACTTCTTTATCAATTCAATAAATTTGATATCAATAACAGGTGTATGTTATTCTCATGTAAATTTAATTTATTCTACTTGAATACTCCACTGTCTGGACAAGCATTATGAAAACTATATTTCTTTCATTGGTCAGAACTATTACAGCTATTATGTTTTGATTCATTCTGTTCAATATTTTCCAACTGTTATCAAGATAGAGACTTTTTGGGTTGAAAGATCACAATATCATGATATATAAGCAATGACATGTAATGACTACTCTACAAAATGTAACCAGCAAGACATGGATTCTAAAGTACAACGTCTACGCAAAGCCTGATTTGTTATAGAATATTTTATTATTGATTAAATCAGATTTCAGTTTCATCAATGAGCCTAAAAGTGTGAAATGAGATTGTTGTCAATGATGTCCAATCTCCATATGTTCACATGAAATATTCAGTGTTGCAAGTTCAAGGTTCAAATCATAGTGTCTACATCCATGACATCTTACCATCACAGTACATTGAAGCCACTGAGGTTAGGGCATTGGATTTAAAAAGAAGTCACATATTATCAGAGCGGTAGATTGTATTATTCATATATTTGTTGAATACCTCTAAAGTTATGCATCATATATTCAAAGATATATCTCCTCTCGGCATATTTCATTCAACATGAGCAAGCTAATATTTGTTGTTCCAGTTAGCAAGAATAAAGAAATCTCTAGGCACAATTAGTGAGAAAATAGGCCAAACAAATAAAGATTTTAAAACGATCATGAAGATAAAGATAAAGAATAATAAAACCATAACTGCCTGGTTATTATATCTAACTCACATTTACACTGAATTATAAACGTCATGTATATACGTTCAAAGATGTATCTGTTTTTAAATAATCATTAAAAAAATACATTTACATGAATAACGGTTACCATGGCAACGAAAATTGATAAAAATATTTTTTTGTTGGTTTAAATCATCGAGAATATCATTTTGAACAGAATGTCCAAGTTTTGTTGAATTTGGATTATGAGATAAAAAGTTATGGCATATAAGGTAACTGTTTATGTATTCTATGTGTTGACAGATGTCGAAAAATCTCAAATTTTCCCCAAACAGAAGTTTATGTAATGCTTTGCAGGGTACTCTACTGATTAACAGTTAAGGTGACCATTATCAAAATGGTGTTTATATACACCAAAAAGATGTACGATATCTTCCTTCTGTCTAAATATTGTATCAAACCCATATTAAAACTAAAGTATAAAAACCGAATCAATTTCACCCGAAAATATAAAAAACTTCTCAAAACCATGTTGGTTTGTATTGAAATAAACGGTTGCCATGGCAACGCTGAGTAAGGTACATACGTTTGGTTGGTATCAATATGTGCGAAATATAATTCTGAATACGATGACCAAGTTTCAATGAAATCTAATAATCATACAAAAAGTTACAGGGGAAGATGTCAAAAGAGTACAATGGGACCCCCTAACAAATTTAATTAAAGTCCATTTTCATCACTTTTGATGCCATCTTGATTTTCACCATGAGGGGCCACTCTTTTTTTTCTTGTTAACATCTTAAATATAAATATAACTAGAAATTTAATTCGTCACTGAAGACGAATTAGGTGGTCTGTCTGTCCCTGTGGCAAATTGCTTTGTCAGACGTGATAATATTTCTGCAAGATAATAATCATGATAATGTTGATAATGATGATAAGATGGCCATATAAGTGATGAAAATGACGATAATGATATATTGATAATGATGATCATAATGGCCACAATAATGACAATAACAACGATAATCGAAGTCGCATAGCGCCCCTTCAGGTTCAATTTTATGGGCGATTTTTTGAAAAGTGCTTGAAATGGCATAAAACGAACGTCTGCAAAATGAATGTGGGAGGATTTGAATCATTTCTTAATTTTGCGCGCGCACGGACGCGCGCGTTTAACGAATTGACCTTGACTGAAATGACAGTGACCTTAACCATCCCAAATATGAAAGAGAAATGAAATTTCGTTATGAAGATATAACCATAAGTTGATTTTCACAAAATGGCGCCTGGATGACGTCACAATAACCTGATGACCGTGAAAAAGATGTGGGAACTTGACCTCATTAGGACTGATGACTGACGAAAATATGAAGAAAATTGACTTAGCCGATTTTGAGAAATCGTGATAACGAACTGGACGATTTGATATTGCAGGACATGTGGGAGATTATCCCCTTAGCTTTAATACACGATAGGGAATCAGATTGTACACAAACTACTGCACACTACTTTCCAACAGACATAACACGCAAAATTAGGCAGTTTATGACATTGTCTGTGATGGTATATGTTATAATAGTCGAAAAAGATAGTAAAATGAAAGGCCAAAAAAAAAAAAAAAAAATGGACCCACCGTGAATCGAACCTGGGTCGCCGGAATGGAAGGCAAGTGCTTTAAGGCCCCCTCACACCTAACCGAATTGCCTGAAATATGCCTTGCGATGGCTGGCGAAAGGAATTTTTTTTTTAATCGTTTTCAATGGTAACTGATAGTAAATCATATTTACCCTTCGTGTTTGGGTTCGTACACCTTCTGAACTAACAGCTGCGATTATTCAAATTCGCGCGGAAATTTTGAACATGTTTAAAATTTCCCGACGAATTGAAAAATCGTTGGTCATCTGTTTGAATTCGCATCTCTTGTTTAGTCTGCGGTAATCGTTCGTTTATCGTTCGTGTGTTATTGTCGCGCATAGTCCCTCATCGCGCCAATAGAGATAACACGTAAACGAAATACGGGATTCTGAAATCACATTTTGTAGTGAAAAAATTGGCATGATCCCGACATCTGATCAAAAATTCGAGGGCACACTTGTGAAAGCTTATTATAGTCTCAGCTATAACATATTAAAATTTGGAAGAAAATCGAGCAGAAATTACAAAGATAGTGCTCAAAGAAGACGGGAATGTAGAATCTAGATTTGAGAAAAAGTCATGTTCCATAGAGAATACACGCAAAATGTGAAAAATTGACATGCCTTCTTTAATCGCAAAAATACGCCATGATCCCTTTGTCAAAATGAAAAATCGTGGTAACTGATCTTGTAGAGAATTGTCTCAGCTACAAGATATCAAAATTTGGAAGAAAATCAACAATCTATTACTGAAATATTGTCAACTGAATACAAAAATTATGACATCATTTTTTCAAAATTGAATTTTTGAGTTCATAGGCAAATATGATGACGTCACAACATTTTTTTGGCCAAAATTTTGCATGAATCAAAATCTACAACTCATAGGCTTTCAGAATATGTAATAAAATTTGGGGGTACCCGTTCATTTTGACGAGCTATGGCGGATTCTAGATAGGCATGTTTTTACCACTTTTTTACATTATATTGCCCATTGACGCACGCGCGGATTTTATTTTAAAGTTTGACGCAAGCGTGTGGCATTATTAGATGTCGAGAATGACTGAAACTAATTGGAAATTGTCAAGAATTTTCAGGAATCGATCCCATGCAAAAAAACGGCATTTCTACCTTCCGTACGTGCTGCGCACGCGCAAAACGCGCGCGCGGACGCGTACGTACAGAAAATTTTGAAATGCTTAAAATGACCTGAAACGTACTCTCGTTTGGTCCTGGGATGATTTTGAGCACTTTTAAATTTTGACGCGCGCGTACGTGCGCGTCATGACCTCTGCATGACCTTTTACGACATGACCTGATGACCCATGCCCTGAAGTTAATGTCCTGTAAATATGGATGAGTTTTGATCATTGGTTATGAAGATATGATTGATAATGTGATTTTACAAAATGGCGTCTAGATGACGTCATGATGACGTCATGATATTGAAATTGTTGCGGGAGTGAGAATTGATATACTTTGATATTTGACGAAATTTTGATGATTATTGGGCATGGACTTTTGTAGATATTCATGCCACAAAAAAGGGGGAAATAAAAATAAATAAATAAAGAAAAGAAAATTCGTACGAATATAAAAGGTGATCTGTCGATTACGACAGACCACCTAAATATTAGATTTGAACATTTTCGATGTAAGCTCTCAAAAACTTCGATACTTGTCACAAAAGGAGTGTAAGTAACTCCCATAAACGCTATTACAATGACAAGATGACGTGTTAAAAAAAATGTCAATGAACGTTGTCTGAAGAATCGTACCCTCAGCTCTACAGGGTTTTTTTTTTTTAAGGGCATTGAGATTTGAACATTTTTGAGGCAAGCTCTCAAAAACTTCGATTCTTGTCACAAAAGGGGTGTTAAGAATAAGATTAATGTCATTTACACAAATATAAGGGTAATTTAGTATCTTCTGGTTTATTGGAGGCATAGTCGAGCCATCAAATAAAACAAAATTGTAGAAACCTTAAGCCAGTTTTTACATGTTAAGCAATGTTCATAGATTTTTTGAGAATTCTTACTATCCAATAAAATTTTATTATTTGTAGCCCAGCTTGAATTAAATCATGTTTGAAGAGTTGATTAAGTAATCACTGCCACAGATGTTTGGGGTTTTTTTTTCTTTCTTTTTAAAACAATGCTTGAATGTTTTGTACAGTATACATTGCTGGATATAATGATCGAAATGTAATGAGTTCAAGGAAGTCACATTAAAAAACTTGTTGGAATACATTTACTTTTTGTACTTAAATGTTTTTTTTCATGAAGGTTCATAATATTATATAAATTTAATATCAATCTAAAAAGTGTCAGTGATGATTTCACCAAGAAATTATGAGACAGAAAGGCTTCAATAGAAATGTTTGTCGTGAAATGCAGAGGCGATTAGTAAAATATACGAGTATTGTTTACTGATGCTGTTAATTGTGCTTTTAAAACAGGTTTTAAAACAACAATCACACTTCCTTGTTGTTTTTTTTTCTCATAAATCACTGTGAACTTCACGTCAATTGTAGACTATACTTCAACAACAACACCTTACGAAGTTTCACTGAAATTAAGTACATTTCGAAATATTGTCTATTAAAATCTCGTTGCATTTTTTGTGAGACATCCATACAAGAAAAAACTAAACCCAGCATAATCAAGCGGCGTGACCAGACTTTTAGGAGAGATGGCAACTCCTTTGAGATCTACTCCTTTTTCGTTTTTGCTTTTGTTTAAATATACATTTTTTCGTAATTGTCAATAAACCATTGAACATATTTCACCTGTTCACAGGGCAGGAAACGTAGTCCTTATGTATTTCTAATTTAGGGGAAAATGATATATGAAAAAACATTATTTTTGAAAAATTATTGAAATACACTCAGCCAAAAAAGAAAGTGGACGCTCTTTATTGTTCCAAATTTTATATAAAACGTCAATAGAATATAATGAAATATAAAATTATTACTCTACCAATACGATTAAGATCAAGTTTTTAAGTTTCACGCTTGGATGGGCACATTCATTAAACCGTTAGAAGGTCTGATTAAGAAAATTGTAAAAATAGAGCAAGTAGCCATTCAAATGTTGATGAGCATTTCCATCTTGTAGAGTCATATTAAAACAATAAAAACAACAATCATGAGAGACACTTGAATTCGTGGTTGTGCTTGTCAAAACCATGCAGTCCTGAGACTACAGTTGACGTCCAGAGCTCAATCCTTCTCATTGTTTCTCATTTTTTTGTTTTCATTGTTGCCCCTTCCTATCTGCTCCTGTAAAACGTCTATTCTATGGAGGGCGGGGGGGGGGGGGGGGTTGAACTTGAAAGAACAATTTAAAAATTCAGAAAATTTTCCTTCCAAATTGGTAGGGTTAATCTAAGCTTGTGTTTTTTTCAACATTATTTGATATGGAAAATTTCTTCTTATTGCACAAGTGTTAATCATTAGAAAATTGACATGTACTGAATCTTTTCGAAACTTGTTTAAAATTCACGTCATTATGATTACTCACGAAAAACATATTTCACAAGCCTTGAATAAATTGTAATAAATGTTGTACTAGAAATAAAGACGATTTTAAAAAATAGCTCTCTATTTGGGATGGTGGTATTTTTCTACTGCAAATACTCTTTTTTTTTTAAAGCAAGTCATCACATTTGCAAACTGCTCCGCTGTCGTGTTTATTGGTTTCACTAATACAAATAACATGATGAGCTTACGCTAAGGCAGTGATAAATATTTGCTTAGATATTTCAACACATCTGACAATCTTCTATCAGATCACTGCATGAAATAAAAGATGCTTGTTTTCCTTTTATCTCATGCCTTTAATCATGTATTGTAATTTTTTGTAAAATCATTGTAGATGTCAATTTTCTTCAGATAATACGCCTTATTACTGATAAAGGAAAAAAAATTACTTACGCGTGGTGTCGTCTTTAGCAGCCTGTGTGTAAGGATAATGAAAAAGAGCACACATCAATATCATACGAAAAAAAAAAAACTTGAAAGTTTACTATAGACGTTTCGAAAATTGAAAGGAGTATGTACACAATAAAAGTTATCTAAAAAGGAAACACTAATTCATATAGGTATACAGTGGCGTAGATTCAGTCTATAGTCATTGAGGGGGTATCATACGGGAGGGGGGGGGGGTGTTGGGCATAGCCTAGTTTTACTCGATGAATGAATGCAGATTTTTACTAGAAAATTGATCAGG
This sequence comes from Heliocidaris tuberculata, assembly GCA_025618425.1. Taxonomy (NCBI): domain Eukaryota; kingdom Metazoa; phylum Echinodermata; class Echinoidea; order Camarodonta; family Echinometridae; genus Heliocidaris; species Heliocidaris tuberculata. The sequence continues at coordinate 42,666,312 of CM046840.1, forward strand.
GTACCATCTCAACTTCATTCAAAACACAATCTATTGAATTCACAATTGGCGATAACAATACATTTTGCATCATTTCACTATTGACTGTGCCCCATAATATCAATGATTAAACTTGAATTGCAGAACTTTTTTGAGGAGTTTATAACGTCCCCTACATAAATCTGAAAATATTATGTTCATCGTGTTCATTGATATTGAATACATCGTTTTATAAGCACATATACATATTTTTCGGTTGGGTAACTGAAGCAAAATATGAAAATTTCTAACATGACACGAGCTAATTTGCGTATAATGCAAATCCGACTACTTTCCACGACTTTATGGCAAGCCCTTTTAACATTTATTCCTATTTTGTGATATCAACAATTTGAATTCTTGATATCAAGAATTCATTTCATGATATCCAGAATTCATTTCTTGATATCCAGAATTTAATTCTTGATATAAAAAATATTCTAAAACTTATTTAGAGCCCAAAAGAAAAGCAAAAATTCATATTGATATCGAGCTTTAAACTGATGCGAAAATTCATTTTGATAGAATAATCATAGAATATTTTTGATATCGAAAATGGAATTCTCGATATCAAGAATTCTCATTTCTTGATATCGAGAATTGAATTCTTGATATCAAGAATTCCCATGTGTTAACAACAGGAAATCTTTTCTTGATATCAAGAATTGAATTCTTGATAATCATGAAATGAATTCTTGATATCAAAAATATAATTCTTGATATCATGAAATAAATTCTTGATATCAAGAAATGAATTCTTGATATCAAGAAAAGAATTCCTGTTGTTGTTAGCACATGGGAATTCTTGATATCAAGAATTCAAAATGTTGATATCACAAAATAGGAATAAATGTTAAAATGACTTGCCATGCGACTTAGACTTTCCTGAACCTTTAGTACGTTTTGAGGATCATACTAATAAAGTGCCTTGTACTGCATTGGAACAAATTCTGTTGCAATTAGTTTTGGGTTACTCTGTAAAACTTGCTATTTTGAATAGATTTGCAAGCCTACCATTGGCCTGTTGAAGAAAGACACAAAACGGCAGACGTGCATGATAATAAACGGGGGTGAAACGCCGCCCCCCCCCCCCCCACACACACACACACCCAGCTCTCTTTCATTCTCTTTCTTTTTCTGTTTTTCACTATATCTCGCTCTCTATTCTTCCTCATTCTATCCCTATACCCCTCTCTCGTTTTCTATCGCACACGTACTACATGTATCTATATATCTTTCGATTTCCTATCTCCCCCTCTCTCTCTCTCTTTGTCTACGCCCCGTCCCTTCCACCCCCCCCCCCCCCCCCGGCTCGCTCTCTCTCTCTCTCTCTCTCTCTCTCGCTCGCCTCTACTCTCTCGCATTCTTGATTGCAAGTCGCCAGGGGGCGTGCATGTTTTCATGAAGTATGAAAATCACCATTATGATTTGAAATCATGCAGATTTTTATTACTCTTTCAACCAGCAATTTCTGCATATAAGTTTTTCTTCTTCTTCTTCTTCTTCTTCTTCTTCTTCTTCTTCTTCTTCTTCTTCTTATCAGTTGGTCTTAGAAGAATATAACTGACTCGATCAAAACAGGAAAAGGAAAGACAACCGGTGCTGCAGCTCATAGATGGAAATTAAGGCCTCCTAGAAAATATTTGAAAAATCAGGAGCTGCGTCGACATTTGCAAACAACACACACAACATATTTTTCGGTGGTTCTAGTTGAATTTTCGTGCAACCGTCTCAACGTATCATCGTGTGACCATCGATATATACGCGTGAGACCCATATCCGGCATGTTGAATTGCGCCTGCGCACATCCGTCAGTGTCAGTCGACGCCTTTACACCGGAGCCCAAATATTAATTTCTTTAAACCTCCAGGAATGCAGTAATACAGTAGTTTGAATTGCATATAAATTTACAACGAGGTGCCCAAAACTTTAAATCATGTTTCCATGGGCAATATCATAATAGGGTTAATGGGGCGAAGTATCCCCTCCCCTACCTCTCCCCCCCCCCCCTTTGTGATTAAAGGCCTCTTTGCAGGTACTGTTTCATGGGACATAATTTCAGCGGAAATTTTTTTTTCTGAGCTTAAAATAATTTGTTCATCTTGAGAAAAACTTGGGGAAAATAATGATGAAATCATATTCAGGGGAAAAGCTGTTTATTTCTTATCTCCCTTTCCTCAAAGAGAAAGCCTGAGGGAGATGGTGACATTCCCGAAATGAGAAAAAGAAAAAGATGCATTTTTAGACGACGGTGAGTGCTTTTCCTTTATAATAATGCATTTTCAAGGTTTACCCTTTGTATTTTTTTTCTCAGAAGACTCTGGTAAGATCGCAGAATCGGATTCCTTCATTTTTCAGAAAATGATCCTATAAAGGCTTGTACCCTGTCAGTGTTACTGATGAAGATAAGGCTGTAGCATAAGGGGCACATAAGGGTATGGAAAAGGGCATTTTTTTCAATTCAGGATTGGCTTTTTATCCATCGAGGCTTGGGTCAACACTCTTGCTTTAAAGTGGACCAATCGAATGCGTATACATGAGCATAATACACAAATAGGCTTGCACCTAAGGATATGTCAGAAAAGATCTGAAGAGAAGAGCCACTTTGGAGCATGAGATCAGTTGTTTATCTAGTAGGAATTATTAAAATACAATATAAAACAAATTGCCAAATTGCTTGTAAAGATAAAAACTAAACAAAGACACCATAATAAACCCCAAATTTTTTTCAGATAAGAACGCTATGGACTAGCAAGTGTCTAATGAAAAGTCTTTAAAAGTTTGCTCGATTGCTTAGTTCGCTCGCAAATAGCTTTGATAGTCTGTGAGAAAGTATTTTGTCTTGCGGACTAACAGCTGGCACATGCTCAGGCAAAGTGTTCAAAATATGTACAGGAGGTTCAAGATTGCATTCTAAAAAAGGTGATAATGAACCAGTCATAAGAGGAAACGTGGAAAATATCAATTTTTGATAGTATGCCAATTTTCCACTTGGCTTTTGTAGGTACCTTTTTTTAAAAAAGCCCAATTAATTTAATTTGGCGATGCCCCCTATATTGGAAAACATTCCACCGTATATGCGTACACAGCGCTCTCAGTGAAAGAGAGCTCATATTTACAGTATGAAAGTGTACTTAATAGTGGAAATTCCCCGTATCTAATAATAAACTCATCTGGATTAAAATTTAGAAATTCTTACGCCGACGCAATAGGCTCAATTAAGAAACCATTATTTACTACAAAATGTTTCCGTGCTTTGTATGAATTTACATTATTCTCTTTCCATGGGAAACCCTGGTGGCCATAGTGATTGAATTGCTTTTATCCTTCCAGGCAGCTTTGGGGAGCATGCTCAGGAACACATCTGCACTTTGTTTTGTCTGTTATATTTATTATTGTCACACAGTTTGTTTTCATTGTCAATTATTTTTGTATATTGATTAACCAAATATAATGATAATAATAATAATATAATAATGATTATAATAATGATAATAATGATAATATATGTAACAATGTAAAAAATAGCATGACCGAACAACCTATTTTTTCAAAGTGCATTTTAAATATGTCAAAAAATGAAGAAGGGTGTATGATAATAGTCTGAAGGAGGACCTAAAGGTAAATGCAAACCGGGGGTGGGGGTGGGGGAGGATGCATTTCTAGAAATTTCTACATTTTAGAGATAAAAAAGTTGATTTCGAGAAGCGAAATAAAAACTTGAATTTGTCGAATAAATTGTATCTGAATGCAGCTATTTTTTAACTTGCTATAGGAAACCTATTATATTTTTTGTAAGGTGATACATATATTACTGGCTTATATTCTGGCTTACTTGTTATTCCTAGGCTAAATACAAAGTGGGGGGGGGGGGGGGAGCGAACCTTCACTCATGCTGGGCCGTCAATGTGGAATACTCTCCCTCAAAGGATTAGCAATAGCAGTTCTGGTGAAGTGTTCAAAAAGAATCTTAAAAAGTATCTGTTTAATTTGGCCTATAATTGACTGCACTTTTGCTTATTGTCATCTTCTGCACAAGTTGCGCCTTGAGCACTTGATCATCAAGTGGATTTGGCGCCCTATAAATTTTATATACATTATTATAATGGCAGACGTACATGGTAACCAACTGTGGTTAGCAACCTCTCTCTTTCTTTTTCTGTTCTCACTATCTTTAGCTCTTCATTCTCTCTCTCTCTCTCTCTCTCTCTACGCCCCCTTAATCTTACTCTTTCTCTGACTTAGTCTAGTTCTGGACGTTTTTAATTATCTGATTATTTTGTCCGTAAAACCATGAAGCTACAACCCCGTGTGCGTGCCCTCAACGTAGAACGGTGCGAAGTCCACTGATTCACTCTCCCCACAAATTCACCTTCCCTGTTTTTTTTTCGGGGAAGGTGAATTTGTGGGGAGAGTGAATCAGTGGACTTCGCACCGTTCTACGTTGAGGGCATGCACACGGGGTTGTAGCTAAAGTACCTACATAAAGAGAGTAGCGACAACTCATGATTTGAACGCCATTTTGTTTCCTCTGCTGCTATGCAACATTTCTATTCAATTCCGATGAGCACCTGGGTGTTCTCAATAGAAAGAATTCAAACGCCATTTTGTTTCCCGAATAGTCAGACGTCCATATCGCTACTCTCTATATAACGATACTCTAGTTGTAGCTTCATGGTTTTACGGACAAAATAATTAAAAACGTCCAGAACTAGACTATCTCTGACTAGGTGCAGGGCGTCGCTGGAGGGGGGTGTGGATGTTACACCCCACTCAAAATTGCTGTCGGCAAATGCGCCACCTCTATCAGCAAAAAAATAAAAAAATAAAAATAAAAATGGAGCACGACAACAGGGAGAGGGAAGAGGAAAGGGAAACAGGAGAAAAGAGAAAGGAGAAGAATAAAGAAAAGAAAAAAGAAAGGGGAAAGGGAAAAAAAGGAAGCCAAGGAAAAGAAAAGGAAAGAAAAGGAAGGAAAAACTGGCCGACACTGGGAAGTAAACCCATGGACTACTGAATTTTTTAACTCTCATAGGCTTAATACAGGAGACACCCGATTCCCGTAGTCTATGGGTTAATATTCGGGGAAAAGGCGTCTCCCTTCGGCAATGGGATGCAGCCCCCCCCCCCCCCCTTCCCCCGAGGATTTTCAAAGTTCCCATATTTGGGCAACCACCACTTCATATTCGGGAAGCGAGGAGAAAGAATATCCACATATTTGGGCAGCGGGGTTCCGAGTCAATTATGTAACTTCTGTATGTAACTTCTGTACATTTTCACTACGAAAAGTTAAAAAAAAATAATCACTCGCTCGCAAAAATCTAGAAATTGAAAAGTTGATATTCGGGCAAAAGGCGTCAGCCCCCTCTTTGCGAAAATGGGCCTTTGTGATCAAAATCTCTACATCTGTGATTTTCTTTTAGTATTATTTTTTTTTTGGGGGGGGGAGATAATTAGGATGCAGTATATTTGTCGGCAAATTTGGGTGTCACATCCTAAATTAAATTTAAATTTGGGTGTCACCCCCCCCCCATTCAAAAATGTGCTAGCGACGCTCCTGACTAGGTGTATCTATCTTTCTCTCGCTCTCATTTCCCTTCTTCCCCCATCTCTCTCTATCTCTCTCTCACACACACACACTAACTCTTGCCTCTACTTTGAACAAAAGCATTGATGATTACAACAAGTCACAATCACAATAACAACATGCCTGATTGCATTTAGAATGTTAAGTATGATACTCACCATTTTGATTCGAATCCATAGAGGTATGTTTCACTGTTCGACGAGAAATTATTCACATATCATAAGTTTAACATTGAATGAAGTTCTTCTTCAGATCAGTGGGTCTCGGCAGAATATTTTTGACTCCATCAAAACGGTCAAAAAGTTGCTCTTTACATCACACAGTCGGAAATCAGTAAAGCCCCCTTAAACATATAGAATATATTTTCAAAAAATCCGACATAAGCAAACGGAGGTGTTTCGGTTCCTCCTTTGCACAGTGCGTCCGTCTTACTCAGTGATCGAAGTAATAATATTTTGTTCCGTACCAGCATCAGACGGTTCTGCATGGTAGTTACGATCAAGTCGGTGTCAGTAGACGGTTCTGTTCATAACTAATAGTTAGTTCCATGAAAACTCCAGGACAAATGCCGTCATAGTAGGATTTCATATTCATTCAGGTGCCTCAAAATAATCAAATCATTTTGTCACAAATGCAATAACATTTTTTTTTTTTCGGGGAGGTGGAATGGCCTCTCTCGTATTGAAAAGGGGGGGGGGGCATTTCCAGGATGTAAAAATGTGTTTATCCTTGGTAGGGGAAAAATTTCTTTTCCATATTCTAGGAAAATTCCGATCCGCAACACCCCCCCCCCCCCCCCCCCTCCTCGAGGAGCCAGCATGATCCGAGTAATCACATTCCCTCAAAAAACATCGTCGGGCAACTCCCCCATTCTTAAAACCCAGGGATGACCCTACATGCAATCTACATGTTTTCCTACAAGAGTTAAACCATGTTACCCGAATGAAATGTGTTTTTGTGACATGTGAGGAGGTGTTCACCCTGTTATCAAGTTTTCTATAAAATGTAAAGCATCATGTCCAGTATCATGAGCTTTGTGCAAAAACAGAAATAAATACATGTAACTTATTCATATGCATCGGTCTGAGTGAAGAGCTCATCTTTACGATGTGAAAGAGTATGAAGTGGAAATTCCCCGTCGCTAATAATAAACTCATCTGCATGAATCCCTACCTACGCCTTTGTAATTCGCATCAATATCATACCAAACCAGAAATAAAATGAAAGTCTACTGTAGACTTTTCGAAAATTGAAAGAGTATATACACAACAGAAGTTATTTAAAGAGGAAACACTAATTCATATAGGTATATATACAGTGGAGTTGCTTTAGTCTATAGTCATTTAGGGGGCATCATACAGGGAGGGGGTGATTGTGGGGATAGCCTGCTTTTACAAGATGAATGAATGCGAATTTACTAGAAAATTGATCGGGGTACCATCTCAGGGTAACCTCGCTAGTCATAAGGACCACTATTCATAAGGACCACTTAATCATAAGGACCGCTACCCGTAACGCGTGACTAAATGAATAGCTGTTTTGTACGAATAGCGGTCCTTCTGAATAGCGAGCAAACCATGGACAAATTTCCTCACTATTTATAAGGACATCCATTCATAAGGACCACTATTCATAACTACTCATAAGGACCGCTATTCATAGCGCGTGTTAAATGAAAAGCGGTTCTTATGAATAGCGAGCGGACCCGACCATCTCAACTTCATTCAAGACACAATCTATTGAATTCACAATTGACGATAACAATGCATTTCGCAACATTTCACTATTGACTGTGCCCCATAATATCAATGACGTCTATTGCATGATCCGAGTAATCATATTCCCTCAAAAACCATTGTCGGGCAACTCCCATATTCTAAAAACCAAGGGATGACCCTACATGCAATCTACATGTTTTTCTACAAGAGCTAAACCATGTTACCCGAATGAAATGTGTCTTTGTGACATGTGTGAGGAGATGTTCACCCTGTTATGAAGTTTTGTATAAAATGTAAAGCATCATGTCCAGTATAATGAGCTTTGTGCAAAAATAGAATTAAATACTTGTAACTTATTCATATGCATCGATCTGAGTGAAGTGCTCATCTTTACGATGTAAAAGACTATGAAGTGGAAATTCCCCGTCGCTAATGATAAACTCATCTGCATGAATCCCTAGCTGCATCAATATCATACCAAACGAGAAATAAAATGAAAGTCTACTGTAGACTTTTCGAAAATTGAAAGAGTATATACACAACAAAAGTTATTTAAAGATGAAAACTAATTCATATAGGTATATAGGTAAATTGCCACTTGGTCTAATGCCAACTGGTCTAATAGCCAAATGGTCTAATATCATTCGGTCTAACAACACTTCGTCCATCACCAATTCGTCTAATCAACATTTCGTCTAATAACTATTTGGTCTAATAATCACTTCGTCTAATCACCACTTCGTCTATAGCCAATTCGTCTAAAACCCATTTGGTCTAATACCCATTTGGTCTAAACCCATTTGGTCTAAACACCACTTGGTCTAATAATCAGTTCGTCTAATGTCTACTTGGTCCAATATCTCTTTCGGCTAAAACCAGTTGGTCTAATAACCAAATGCAAATGGTCTAATCATCATTTTGTCTAATAGCCATTTAGTCTAAACCCAGTTAGTCTAACACCCACATCGTCTAATCATCACTTCGTCTAATTACCATTACGTCAAATAACCGTTTGGTCTAATGTTCACTTGGTCTAATATCCATTTGGTCTAATACTACAGACAAATAGGTTAGCCCGTCATAGTTATGTATATACATTGCATGGGCCGTGGAACCGGGCCCGGGGGGGGGGGGGGGGGGTGATGGGGCTGGAGCCCCTTCACTTTTTGGGTAGACACGTTTCATATGATTTTGTTTAATGATTACGTACAGTGTATATTTTTTAGAAGAGATCACATTTTAAAGATGATATATTGTAATAATGTTTGGCTGCTCGCTTCGCTCGCTCGCTAAATGTTGAAAAGTGATGTTGGTACACAGGCAAGAGGTGTCAGTCTCCACTTCCCAAAATGTCCCATTTCCCTGCATTAGGCACATGTAGTAATAATGATGATAATAATGAATAGAAACAAACAAACAAACAAAAATCCCCAGCGCTCCAAAAATTGCTCAGTGGCGGGGGGGGGGGGGGCTATCAGATTTTACGGGGTCCAGAATTCCCTGACAACCAAAAAAAAAAAAAAAAAAAATCTTTAAATAAAAGGGATTTTTTTTTCTGTCAAAAGTTGTCAGGGGGGCACTCTGCCCCCCTGCCCCCCTTGGGTAAGCTAGTGGCTGTGCCCCATAATATCAATGATGACTATTGCAGAACTTTTTAAAGGAGTTAATAACGTCCCATATTATATCTGAAAATATTATGTTAATCGTGTTCATTGATATTGAATACATCTCTTTATAAGCACATATATTTTTCGGTTGGGTAACTGAAGCAAAATATGAAATTTTCTAACATAACACTTGCTAAATTGCGTATAATGCAAATCTGACTACTTTCCGTGACTTAGACTTTCCCGAACCTTTAGTACCAGGGGCGTCGATCTGTTTTTCAGATTGGGGGGGGGGGGGGGCAAGACAGCCTAACGTAACGATATTCATTTCGCACTCAATTCAATCATCATCAGGTTGTTGTTGTTGATTAGTGTTTTATGGCAATCAGTCAATTTTGACTATTATCACCGACTATATATATATATTTTTTTTTTTAAACAAAATTTAATCATTTGAATTATACAATTGACTTCTCTCTTCTTTTTTTGTATTTTTTAAAAAGTTATTATATTATATATATTTATATATATATATATATATTTTCTTTAAAGATGAAATAGTATCATGCCAGGTTACCGAGTCCTGTCGGTTCTAAATTGGCACCGTCCTGACAAACCTGCTCGTGTTTTGTACGAAGGTTTCTCGGAAACAAGTTTCCTATGTCTCTCGGGTGCAGACAGGGGGCTCCCTTTGGGATACCTCAATATCTTGAAACTCGAAAGGAAAAGAATAAACAAAATCAAGGAAATCAAAGAAGGTTCTTTTCCGAGAAAATTGGTTTCGCGCAATCTCGCATTTCTATCAAAAGGAATTTAATAACAAACATTTATAGCAAGTGCACTGATCTTTACTTTTACATAATTTACTGAAAAAAAAAAAAACATAAGCAAACAAAATATGGGCTTTTAATGAACTTGGTGCTGTTAATCTTAATAAGATACTGATAGAAATAAAAACTACTCAACAAACCAAAATGTTTTCAAGACAAGCCTGAAACATGGAAAAGACTTATTTTCCATAATTATGATATGCCTTTCATAGGTAACAGACTTATAATACACATACCCTGTACGCGTAAAATACTCCTGATCCTTTTAAAAGAAAAGGGTCTATTAATATATGGAATTCTATACCTGTAATGTCCCCTTCAGTGGGATATTACTGTCAATACTTGAAAAGGAAATCAAGTTAAAAAGGGTTTGCAATTGTATTCTACATTCCTCATAGATGACCGTTTTGGGGTCAAAAATTTCTTGTGATGAGACAAAACATGAAATACCCTTATCCATAATGTATATATATATATATATATATATATATACATATTACATACACATATTTGTTTAACCTTTGTGGTTATTCAGTTATTTTCAACTGCTAAAAAAAAAAAGAAGACAAAACAACAACACTCGGATGTGTATTCTGCATCTCGTTAAGGATGCTCATTTTTGGTCAAAACGTTTCGTTCTTTGAACGAAACGAACAACTGCATTTTGTATTTTTGAATCTGTTGATTTTAAAAGTCCTTGAATCTCTTCAGGGTTAATACAATTTGTTTCAGAAAGGAGCATAGCTCTTTCTATAATATATCTCGGGCACTTTGCCATATAGTGTTCAACAGTTTCTATCACGGGGCATGAACTACAATGTCCCGTTGGGTGTAATCTCATTCTGGCTAGATCTTCATTAAGACCTACACATCCAAGTCGTAGTCGACGGATAATCTTTTCTTTTGCTCGCCCTAATTTACAATTATAGGTCGGTGAAACCGAGCTTTGAATCTTTTTGTAATGCGTGGTAGAAGAATTGTTCTGCCATCTTAATTGCCATTGGTCATTAAAATATTTCACTAATATTCCGTTCACTTCTGATAGTGTGAGGTAGTTTATTATTTCTATATGTTTACTGAGAGCGGCCTTGGCGAGAAAGTCCGCACATTCGTTTCCTGTTGTTCCGCAATGGGAGGGAATCCATTCAAAGAAAACTTCAATATTTTTGTATTTAAGGTGTGTTAAACTAATAAGTATTTCTGAAATGAAATTTTCTTCTTTTTTGTTCTTTATAGCTACTAACGCGCTTAAAGAATCACTAAATATAACTGCTCCTACATAGCTGTCTAATTGTTCCAACCAGTTTAGAGCGAGCATAATAGCCGCCAATTCTGCTCTATAAGAAGATGTACCGTTTGACAATCTCTTGGATTGTTGATATGAAAAAGAAGGTACACAAAAAGCTGCCGAACAGCGTCCTTCTTGGGGGAGCTTTGAACCATCTGTGAATATGTGGAGTTGGTAAAGCCATTTTGTGTTTATCAGCTCTAGGCTTTTCTGTTGTAAAAATAATGGATTATCAGTTTTGTTAACCTGGTGACTCAAATCAGTTGACACAATTGGTTCTGTAAACAACCATGGGGGAAAGTTGGGGCTTTTGAATTTTTCTATCGATAGTTGGTGGTTTGAGTTCTCTGTTCTATAACCAAAAGGCTTATTACACTTTTTCCCTTTCATGTACTGATACTGCCAGCAAGGTTGTATATTTGGCAACACTGGATGTTTAGGTTGCATTTCTATGCTATGCTTATATTTGAAGGCTAACCGTTGTCTCCTCAGATCGAGAGGGATTTCTCCCATTTCAATCTGAAGAGAAGCCAGAGATGTTAAGGGTAGAGCACCTGCACAAATCCTTAAACACTGGTATTGAATAGAGTCTAGTATTTTCTTTACGTTTTCTGAAGCACTGTCATAGGCCTCACATCCAGGGGCCGTGGAGCGTCTTTTAAAGGGGGAGGGGATGGCAACAACAAAAAGGGGCACCTACAAAGGGTGAAATCAAGGCGGAAAATACCACTTTGAAAAATTAGTATACAATATATACCGGTACATTCTGTACAATACACAACCGAGGATCATTTTCGACACGCTATCTTAATATGGTTCTAGATTTAAAAAAACATGCCTTGCAATTGAGTGTTATGGTCTGATTATTCATTGGCGAGCGAGCAAAGCGATTTATTTATAACGCTGAATTCAACGGGTGTTTGATTATGTACAGCAATTTTCTTAATATGATATGATAAGAAGATGATAGTAAATGCGAGCGAGTGAGCTTTGGAAAAATTTTAGACAAAAATTGTCCTCGTTCCTTTTATGAGTTAGGGGCACTGCTCATTCTTTTTTTTTATTTAGGGCATTGTGCCCCTCCTACCCCCTACTCCACTGCCTCGCTATTGTGCTGATATCAGTAGGGGAATGTATTATTATGAAGCCTCTCTGATTATTTGGAGCTACAGGTATATGGCTCTTTTTTGGACTTTATACATACCTAAAGTATATAATATATAAGTGCGACATCGACAGATGGGCCAGTGATTTGACAAATCTGTAACCTTATTAATTAATTCCTTTGTCGGGGGCAGGTGAGTTTTGAACAAAGACAAGCCGCATGCTTCAGCTGGATCCAAGCGGTCAATCGGTCAATTGAATCTGGTGTCGCCGTAATCACTGGCCCGTCTCCGTGGTCTAGTGGTTAAGGCATTGGCGTTCTAAGCCAACGACCCGGGTTCGATTCCCGGCGGAGACATTTTTTTAACCTTTGCAAAAATTCAAAAAGGGAGGACAGCTCTGGGGAACTTTGATTTAAGCTACGCAACCATTATTCTCTCATTTTCATTTCTCACAATTATGTATATATGATTATATATATATATATATATATATATATATACCAACATATATGTAACAGACAAAAATTAACACTAATAAAAAATGTAAAAGTAGAAAAAACCTGAATAAATATGAAAATTCAAACTTTGCATTGAATTATGTATATTCAGAACGTTTTTTTAATGGCGTCATTTCAAATGAAGGTATATACATGTATATATAGTACCTAAAACATGATTTGTAACGCCTCTTAAAACCAGCTTCTCCACGGTTACATGAAGCAGTGAAAATTAGAGAATCTGCGCGCGGAGCGCGCGGCGAAATTGAAGTCTGATCGTGTGATACCTTTTGTATTTCATTGTTTTGAAGGTTTCATTTCCCGAGCTTTGCATCATTTTTTCCTTATTTTGTTTTACACCTCCGGGTTTATGGGGGGGGGGGGGCGCGCAAAACGATATGTTCCCCCAATATTTTGATTTGATTTGATTTATTTATCTATCTTTATGATCCTTTTTTTCTTCAAACATATTTTACAAACTGAATTACAACATAATAAACAAATATTAATACATTATCAAATAGAGTAATTACATTGTATAATTAACGTAAATGAATCATAAAGAAGGATTGTCACATAAGCAAAGCTTGATGGAGTGACAATCCTATACAAAAACATTGGAAATACAAAAGAAAGGGGGATATTAAAAAAAGAAAAGGAAAAGATTTTTAAAAAAAGAAAGAAAAAAGACTTTTCGTTGTATTCAAGGTAATAGAAATCAATTAAGGATGGGGATGAGATGAGATGTATGGAGGAAGAAAACATAAATAGAAGAGGATGGTAAGTAGAAAAGTGGACTGTGTTGAAGAGATATTAGAGAGAGAGAGAGAAAAAAAAAAGGAGAAGGGGAGGAGGAAAAAAGAAAGAGGGAGAAAGAGGAGAAAAGAAGATGTAATACATGTATGTCATTTACGCCCAGAGTCATCATACTGTTTGACGAGGTACTTTTTGGCGGCTGTCTTGAAAGAATAGAGAGTAGTGTGTGACTTGACTGCATCTGGTAGTGAATTCCATATATCGGGACCGGTATGTCTAATAGATTTGTGTGCTAACAAAGTTTTAGGACTATTTAAGTGGTAATTATTAGCGTAACGGGTTGGGTATGAGTGAGTACTTCTGTTGAGCATAAACATATCGCTAAGTAGAGATGGAACTTGATGTATAGAGACTTTAAACATAAGTAGGGCTATTTGGAGTGTATTTATGTCAGAGACTTTAAGGGTGTTGAGTTTATGGAATAACGGGTCGGAGTTCGCTCTTTAGTGTGAGCCCGTGCATATACGTAGTGCTTTCTTTTGCAGTAAAAGTATTGTATTAATCTTGTATTTGGCAGTATTTGCCCAAATCATGTTGCAATATGATATGTGGGGGAGAATTAATGTGTTATAAAGCATAAAGAGTATATTATTTGGTAGAATGTATTTAAGTTTGAATAGAATGCCGACAGCTCGTGATATGGTGGTGTTGATATTCTTTATGTGATGTATCCAACTTAGGTTTTCATCAATGGTCACTCCAAGAAACTTTGACTTTGTTTCTTTAGATATAGCTAGACCATCGATAAAAATTTTGTTTTGTAAATCGATTTGGTTATATGTTTTATTAAAATGTATGAAATTTGTCTTGTTTATGTTTAAGGATAATTTATTGGTTTTAAACCAAAGTGAAACATTTTGGAGTTCATTGTTAACTTTGTTTATTAATGAGTCAAGTTCGGTGTGAGAACAAAAAAAGAGTAGTGTCATCGGCAAAAAGCATGTATGTTAGCTTAGTGGAGGAGTTTGAGATATCATTAATGTATATGAGAAAGAGAAGTGGGCCAAGGATAGATCCTTGGGGTATGCAACATGTTATTTTTTTATAATGTGAGGATTTTGTATTGTATACTACGTATTGTTGTCTATTAGATAGATAATTCTGAAACCATGAGAGCGCAGTTCCTCTGATACCATAATATTGTATTTTATGAATTAAAATCCGATATGTTCATTTTTATTCAAAGTATCAGTATAATTTTATCATATAACTGGGCTAGGGCAAGATCGGTGGAGTGGTGTTTTCTGAAGCCATATTGGTTGGGATTTAGAAGGTTGTGTTTAGTTAGAAATTCATACAGTCGATTGTACATCAATCTTTCTAAAAATTTTGAAATGCTTGGTAATAATGATATTGGACGGTAATTGTTTACTGAAGTGGGATCATCTTTTTTAAAAATAGGGATAACCTTTGCAATTTTGAGTGAATCTGGGCAAATTCCAGAGGCTATAGATAGATTAAAAATATATGCGAGAGGAGTACTTATAAAGTCAATAATTTTCTTTAGAAGATTCGTACTAATTTCGTCGTAACCGGATGAGTTACTAGATTTTAACAATTTAACTATATGAATAATTTCAGTAGTATCAGTTGGTTTGAGAAAAATGCTTTTTTCAAAGGAATTAGAAAGAAATCTCTTAAATTGAGTGTTGTTGCTATCAATTTTAGAAGATAAGTTTGGACCAATATTGATAAAGTATGAATTAAATAGATTTGCCGCTTTTGTAGGGTCCTTGATATCTTGGCCATTATCAATAAGTTTTGGAGTCTGCGAGTGATTGTTTTTTTTCCCAAAAATTTCATTTATTATATTCCATGTTGATTTCATGTTGCCTTTAGCTTTTTCTAATTGTTGTGAATAATGCTGTTTCCGTGAAGTTCTTATTATGTTGGTTAACACATTACGATATTTTTTGTAATTATTTATGTTTCGAGCCAACGGACTGCGAATACATAATTTATAGAGTTGATTTCTCTTCTTATTATAATAGATGTCATTATTCCTTTAGTAATCCACGGTTTTTAAATTTTTTTCTGGGATGGTCGATTGTTGGTTAACGGTATGTTGTTGTTATAGTAAAATAAAAGTTTGCGGTTAAAACATTCATATGCTTGTTCTGCGTCTTTGATATACCTTCATTTCTTAGGCTATTTTGAAAACATTCGATATGAGCAGAATTTAATTTTCTATACATGATATTTTCAACATCCTTGTTTCTAAAACGGGATTTATGATATAATGAAAATATTGGTAAATGGTCTGATATTTCTGAGAGTATAAGGCCATTGTTTAAGTTTTTGTTTAGTGCATTTGTGAATATTATGTTGTCGATTAAGGTAGCGGAAGTAGCGTTTATTCTAGTTGGTTTATTTATTTGAGGGTATAATGCATGTGAGGATAATATATTTAGAAAAGTCGTACCGTTGTTACTCATTTGGGAAGGCAGTATGTCTATATTGAAATCACCTAATATGTATATTTCCTTATTTTCTTGAGATAGTATATTCAAAGATGTTTCAAGATTATCATAGAATGATTCAAGGTGACTGTTTGGGGGCCTATATATTGCACTGATAATAATATTTTTTTCATTATTATTTTCAATTTCTATGAAAGTTGATTCGATTCCTTCAATGTGAGCATCAGGCCTTGATTTGAAATTGAGTTCGTCATGAATATATAAAGCAACACCACCTCCTCTACCTGATGCACGATCTGTTCGAAGCATTGTATATTGATCTATATTAAATAGGGGAGGGGAATATTTATTCAGCCATGTTTCGGTGATGCCTATTACAGAGAAAGGAAAATTCTTTAGGGTGTACAGTAGATTTTCAATATGTTCAAAGTTTTTATTGAGACTTCTTGCATTACAGTGTAGGATACTAAATGAAGTTTTACTGCTGTGATTATTAATAAATTGCGATACAAAATGTTGTGGAGTGTAATATTGACAGTCCGGTTCATTACCAGATAACAGTATGTTAGTTGGATCAACGTTCGCGCCAGCAAGGTGAGTTTCCTTCGAAACAGTGTTTATGATGACTCTGTGAGCATGTTTTCGGGAATGGTATCTTCTTCAGAATAGACATATTGTAGAAATAGATTAGCTGTACAGTGTGGAGGAGTAGAGAGAGGGGAATGGTGTTAAAGTAGATGAATCGATGATGAAAGTGGAATGAAAATGAAAAGTAGATAAGTGAGATTCAGGAGGAATTTCATGTTCCTCTTTCCTGGAGGTTAACATAATTATACATCGGTCTCCCCATAATTAGCAATTGATGAAAAAAAAAGAAAATATCGCCTTATGAAATACGGAAAGTACTAAGAAAACATATGGATATACATATACATATACATATATAGTTACACACTCGCATTCTTCCCTATGTAACTTGTTCTTGATTGTACTGATATTACTTTATATGCATGAAAATTGTACTATTTGAACAAATGTTGAATGTTGCAAAATCAATGGAAGAAAATAAATGTTAATTTGAATGAATGAATATATTTCATCACGATATAGGATAAACAAAATACGAGATAGCGAGAGGTATTTGATGATATGGAAACAAATTCATCATAACCGCAAGAAGTGCGGGATAATAAATAAAAAGAAATTGTTTTTTTTTTTTTTTTTTTTGTTGAAGGAAATAATTTGCTTTGGACTTAATGTTTTCCTCACCACTATAGCAGACACATAGTATAAATTACATGATAAAATTATAAATGGCGAACCAATTTACCGAATTACAAGCGAGTTTCAACGAGAGTACCGGCCGTGTAATCACCAGGAGCTGATAATTTATGTCCATGGATTGTATGGCATGTTTAAATCAATTTGTATGCAATCAATTCATTTATTTTGCAATATATAGATTTTTATATTTATTTTTATTTATCAATAGTGCCGTATCAAAAATTCTTTGAGCCCTGTCTGCAGAGATTATTGGAGAATTGAGAGTTGTACGGTAATAAAAGGAGAGGCCATTTTCTTCGGGGGGAGGGCAACTGCCACCCCCCCCCCCCCCCCAGGATCGACGCCCCTGTATAGTACGTTGTTTGAGGATCATGCTAATAAAGTGCCTTGTACTGCATTGGAATAAATTCTGTTGCAATTAGTTTTGGGTTACTCTTTAAAATTTGCTATTTTGAAAGGATTTGCGAGCCTATCATTGGCCTGTTGAAGAAAGACACAAAACGGTAGACGTGCATGATAATATATGGGGGTGAAACGCCCCCCCCCCCCCCCCCTCCTCACACACCCACCACCACTCAGTGTTCGAAGCAATAATAATAAGTTCTGTATCAGTAAGCGCCAGACGGTTCTGCATGTTCGTAAGTAATAGTTACGATCAAGTCATGCAGTGTCAGTAGACGGTTCTGTTCGTAACTAATAGTTAATTCCATGGAAACTCCAGGATAAATGCCGTCATAGTAGGATTTCATATTCATTCAGGTGTCTCAAAATAATTAAATCATTTTGTCACAAAGGCAATATCATTTTTTTTTTCGGGGATGGGGAATGGCCTCTCCCCTCCTATTGAGGAAAAAGAGGACATTTTCAGGATGTAAAAATGAGTCCTTGGGAGAAAAAAATTCCTATTCTAGGAAAATTAAGATCCCCTCCCCCCCCCCCCCCCCTCCTCGCGGAGCCAGCATGATTCCAGTAATCACATTCCCTCAAAAAAACATTGTCGGTCAATTCCCCTCCCCCCCCCCCTTCTAAAAACCCAGGGATGACCCTACATGCAATCTACATGTTTCCTACATTCCCGAATGAAATGTGTTTTTGTGACATAATTATGTGAGGAGGTTTTCACCCTGTTATCAAGTTTTCTATAAAATGTAAAGCATCATGTCCAGTATCATGAGCTTTGTGCAAAAACAGAAATAAATACATGTAACTTATTCATATGCATTTGAGTGAAGAGCTCATCTTTATGATGTGAAAGAGTATGAAGTGGAAATTCCCCGTCGCTAATAATAAACTCATCTGCATGAATCCCTACCTACGCCTTTGTAATTCACAATCATAATAGTCGGGATCAATAATTCCTCACAGGCTCACATGATGTTTGCATTCTCTATAATAAACATTTTCCTCATTCAATATTGGGCACGTGCAAAACTACATAATTTTCATAGGGCGCTTGAAAGATACTGAACACTGAAGCGAAGCTATACATGTACATTGCAAGTCATAAAACCCCACCATAAGCTCACCCTTTTCTACGCAAAGAACCAATTTAAATCCCTTAAACCGAAGATGCTGATATTATAGTTATGATTTCCTTTTCATATGATAGACAAAACAATCCATTTAGTGTAATATTAGATGACGGGGAAAATGTTCTTTTCCTACATGAAAATGTCAGATTTGCTTCTGCCCAGGCAGACTGCCTAAATGGTCAAAATCAATTATTCTTATTAAACTCTTCTCTGAACTTCAAACTAAAATATATAAATAGACACACAAAAGAATATCATGGATATTATTAATAATCAAAGTAAAAGAAATGAATAAGGGATTGGAATACGAAGTATGCAACCCATAATTCACAAATATTAATGTCTGTGTGCTCACGTGTACTCCAATAGTTTTCAATATATTTGTCAATCGTATAAGCTTAATTATGAGCATGGCGAGTGTAGGCCTGAAAAGACTGCTTTCAATATCGAATACTAAAGAGGCTTAGTTCTATGTGTATTTTTCTGTTTGCATTAATATTTGGCTCAAATGGGACCTAATAAAGACATCTCCCTTCAATTTTTGTCAGGTCTGTGTGTGCAGTAAGGTATATACAGACATTGCTGATAAGAGGTTTGAAATGTACCTAACGACAAGCCAGCGCCAGCAGTTTGGGGAGAAACCCCGATAATCGGGATTACAGATTACAGGGAAATCCAACCTTAATGGTAAGATGTTTTTAAAGAAGGATGAAAAATCAGAGAAGTAAATTGGTGAAAGTTTGAACTAAATCGGAAAAGCAATAAGAAAGTTTGGGAGTTTTGAAAGATGTAATCTCTTTACATATGGGAGTTTCAAATTAGCCGAATGGGCAATGTCCCCGTGATGTATAGCGGCGGACAACTCACATTTGCTCCAATTTACAAATTGACAAAAATGTCAATTTTTCAAAATGTATCACTCAGAAGGATCTTTTTTCTTTTCGGAGGACTTATAACAATATACTATCTACAATATATTTTGAGTACTGTCCGAGGGAAAAGGCGCTTAGGAGAAAATGGGGAAAATAATGTCATTTTAACATATACGAAAAATGGGAGCGTTGACCGGGAATACGTCACTATCGATTCACCAAATTGCCAAATTTGAAATTCGCATAGAAAAATTCATCACTTTCCTATTCTTTGTCCAATTTCTTTCAACGTTTCACAGTCCTGTTTCTATTATTTTTCTGCTTTCACGCAAATCAAATTGTTAACAAGGGTAGGATTGCCCTCTAAGGGGACGGATAGTGTAATGGTTGCTTACCTGAAAACAAGACTCCCTCTTTGCTGTTGCCCCACATATACAAAAATGGACATGCTGGACAAGATTGAAAAACGTGGTCTCTTCCGGGAATTGCCAAGTCTCTGGCTTAGAACACAATATGCCTCGTGATACAGAATTCAATTGACCGACAGAATGTTCATTAAAATCCTTAATTGATTCTTTGTTAGATGCAGGGCATTTACTTGGTTACAATAATTTTTATAATGCATATCCATACATATACTTGCATTTATAAGCCATTTTCCTCAGTTCAATTGAGTGTGTTTCTTCGTTTTGTTTTTGTTAGTTTGTGTGTATGTTTTTTGTTTTTGTTTTTTTTTTTGTTTGGTTTAATTTATTTTAATTGATTTTTCATTTTACCCTTTTTTGGGGGGAGGGCTTTAAAGGGGAGGGGTATACTGGCTCCACCCTATGACTGACACTTAAGATTTTTTAATTACATTTCATTTATTTAATTACAGTAAAAATTCACTTTAATGACCTAGCGAATGTTCTTCTGTTAGTCCTTGAAACGGAATAACACGATCAAATCATTATAAAATACACATACAAGAAACACTTTTGAAATGGAACAGTACAAAACATGAAAAATGAAATAAAATTCAAAGCATATTTAAGATGTGAATTACATACGTCAAATATATTACTTTCAATTAATCCAAATTAACGAATTTTTTATTTAAAAAAATACTAACAGATTAAGAGTTGTGCTATTATAAACAGAGTATGGTTGACTCTCTCAGGGCCCATCCCTAAGTTCCGCACATTATTTTAATACTGTTGTTTAAATAAAGTGTGCTGGGATTCATATTGTACTGCTCATATTACAGAAGTAGTGTGTCCGTGTGTTGTTGTTGTGGGGGGGGGGGGGTAAGAAACACAATCATGTATGTCATAATTGTGGATGATTTCACTAATAGATGTAGATTGTTCTATCCTTTCACGCTCTTAAACAATAAGGTGTGTTTGTTAAAATTTTGTTAAACCTTTATTAGCCAAATATCCGAGCCAACGTTGATCCAGAAGAAAAAAAAATCCCTTTTCAGGCCCTAATTTGCGTGGGAAGATTTGTATTGTGTTTTGATTAAAAGTGTTTGGACAGGTTTATTCTCTATAATTCATGCATAAGCTATTGGTTTGTATGTTTGAATATATTTTAGATTTCATTTTAATGCATTATATAAGAGAAACGTTCAAATTCGTTCTGTTTGGCTTCACACGTGCCCCAATATCAGATCTGCTAACCCTTTTGACGGTTTGCCTCAAAAAGTCTACTTAACAATATTGTTTTGCGACTTTCTGAAAAATTCTCCTTTATTTATGACGTTTGAAAAGCAGCTTGGTTACAATGTTTCTTTGGAATTAATACTTCATGATAATTGAAAGCAGGGACGGTGGAGCGTCTTTCAAAGGGGGGGGGGGGCACCAGCCAAAAAAGGCACTTTTGGAGAAAAAAGGGGCACCTACAAAGGGTGAACATAAACCGAAAAACAGGGACAATTGGTGTAACCCTACAGTCTAATTAATACGTAATCAACTTCATCTTCTTCCTTTTTATTGTGGTTCTGGACATTGCTTCAGCTTCCTCAGTTAGCAGTTGTGTGTAATGGTCTAATAAATCATGTGAGAGCGAGCGAATCGAGCGAGCTAAAATCTTCAGACTATTTTCAAATGCTGAAGTCCTTGGGTTGTTATTTACAGAGATATAATGAAAATGACAACAGCAAATTGATTTGGGGGAATGCCTAATGATCTTTTAATTCGTAAATTAACCCTGTCGCTTTTCTTGAGGATTACCATGATTACATCTATATTATCATACTTTATGCGATCTGCTTGATTTCATTATAAAGCAAAAGAGCGAGCGAACGTAGCGAGCGAGTTTGCGGAAAATTTTCAGAAAATATTGCCCTTATACTTGGTGTAAATTATGGGCACATTCGAGTGAGGAGCATTGTGCCCCTCTTGCCTCCAGCTCCACTGCCTTACATTATAGTTGTAGCATATGGGTACCTGTTACTATAATAAAGCTGCACCGACTCTAGCTAGATATTCCTCTTTTTGTAAGAAACAGTTGGACAATATAAGTAAAAGGGGGCACGTGTCAGAAGAGGAAAGGGCGCTTGTCAGAGGTAGAAAGGGGCATTTATATAAGATGAAAAGGGGCATTAATAAGAAGAGGGAAAGGGCTCATATTAGATAGGAAAAGGGCACTTATCAGATTTGAAAATGGGCGCGTATCAGAAGGGGAAAATAGGTACTTATTAAAAGGGAAAGGGGGCACCTATCAGAATCAAAAATGCACTTATCAAGGGAGAAAGGTCACATATTAGGGAGAAGGGGGGGGGCAGTCATTATATTTTAGAAGGGGCACTTATTAGGAGGAGAAAAGGGCACTTTTAAGAAAGAAAAATAGGCACCTATCCGACGTAAAATTGCATTTATCAGAAGGAGAAAAGGGCACTTATTTGAGATATGGTTCCAATTATCAGATGTGAAAAGGGGCACTTATCAGAAGGAGGAAAGTACGGTCTGGGGAGCGTTTCATGAAAGGAAGTTTTCGGATATTTTATCCGACAACTGTTATAAGCTACTGAAATCCTTGCATCTGATTGGCTGAGAGCAAATTTGTCGGATAAAATACCTGACAAGTCCTTTCATGAAACGCCCCCCTGATGTCCTGTTTCTGCAGAACAACCGCCATCTTTCCCCACCCAGGCTCCGAGGAAGACCAAGATGTTTACAACTTCAATACTTTCTTCACCCAGTCTGAAGCTTTCTAAAGGTCAAGATGACATAACTTTTGTTTTCTTGATGCGAGATTCAACGGAAAGAACATATCTAGGTTCACTACAGACTAGATAGGACTGTCATATGGACTATTTAGCCAGGGTAATAATTTCCAAAACACTTCGAGATCGCATAATAATATGGAGACTTACTTTTATCATGGGACATGAGGTATAGAAAAAACGGAATATCAGTATCATGAGTACAGTTTACAAAGATTTTCCACCTATATCACCATGATCATGATGGGTATCTGCATCGCTTTCAATTACCATGTGTGATAATTGTTTGACCTCAAATCAATACACGAAATCGGTTTCTTAGGGGAGGAAGAGTAAAAAGAATAACAGATGAATAATTTCGTAAAGGGTTCATAACTTGATGGCATTGTCACTTTCATATTTTACAGTCTTTGTTGGAAGGAGGCCCATGTCAAAACAATGCCTATGGCTTGTCAGAATGGCGCCATCTGTAGACTGTCGTGTCGGTCTCGTGAGCTGTAGCCTGAAAAAAAAATATAAGCGCAATGTTTTGACATAACCAATACTTTCATTTTTTATTCCAAATACTTTAACCTGTGTTCAAATTGTATTCCTATAAATTGCAGAGTAGTAAGCCAAATTACCAAAGGTTATTATCAAACGTAATTATTATAAATTGTCATTTTGATTGGACAGGAGATAGTTTTAAATAAAGAAATGAAATGGCTTGCCGCTTTAGTGAAACGAAACGAAACAAAATGGGTTTATTGAGGTGAAGAAAGTTAGTGTTATCGAATGTTACACAATAAAAGCAAATATTTTGAAGGGTCAGTGGATAGTGGAATATGAGTACCAAATTACACAACTAGCGATGTTTGAAAGGGTCATGGAAACTCGCAATCTAGGGATATTGTACAAATTCTGTCGAATGCACTGCCAAGTTTACTATATTCATATAGATCTGAAGCTAATTATACCTTCTTCAAAATAAATATAATTTTAAGGCAAATTGAACTAGTTAGGCTTCACGTCTTTTCTTTTTTTCTCTCCTCTCAAAACATATCCTTCCATCGTCTAGTGTACACTGCAGTTAATAATAATTGCCACTATTTTTTTTTTCGTTTGAGTCATATATCAACAATATTATATTCTAATTAAGTCCTTCGTCATTTTTTGTTTTGTTTTGTGTTTTCAGATGTAGGAAGGCGAAAGAGAGATATCAGTAACCACCCAATCCTTGACGACAGCTCAAGGATCCATTCTTACGTGTACCGTTATACTCACAGTCTACGCTTTGGGGCTCATGGTTATCATAAACGCAGCGATACTTCCTTAAAGATAAAGTTAAATTCTGGTCATGCAATTACATGAAAGAAACTGTTTGGAAGCGATTGGAAAAGGGTTAATTTTGTATTTAGGAATACATAAATGTGGCATGAAAGTCTAGTCCAAAACTTTCAGCTATTTCTCGTCATAAATGGAGTATAAGGGCATTTTGAGAGCAGTCCTTTCTTCAGAGGATATTTTTTCTATGATATTCTTCCCAACTGACTTTGATAAAAAGAAAGAGAAAGCTTACAAAATTGATTTTGTATCTGGGAATACATAGATGTGGCATGAAAGTCTAGTCCAAAACTTTCAGCTATTTCTCGTCATATATGGAGTATAAGGACATTTGAGAGCAGTCCTTTCTTCAGGGGATATTTTTTCTATGGTATTCTTCCCAACTGACTTAAAAAGAAAGAGAAAGCTTACAAAATTATTGTTCACCTCAGGGTCCGAGGAGCGTTTTTGAAGGGGGGGGGGGGGGGGGGGTGGCTGATTTGATTTCACTCATTAATGACAATTTCCGAACCTTTTATTCCGAGGTTTTTGTGGAACGCATCTATAAAAAAAAAAGAAAAGTATAGAATACTATACCATCATCCGATATAGGCCGCCATATATATATATATATATATATATATATATATATATATATATATATGTATATATATATATATATATATATATATATATATATATATATTCAAGATTTAAAGATTCAAGATTCAAAATACATTTATTTCCTTCTCATAATCAAATACAAAATGAAATATTCATTCACAAAATAACCATGGTGGAAAGAGGCGAGGGTCCTTGGAAGCACATGGCTTGTGGCTTATATATATTTATATTTTATTAATTCATCTTTATTATAAAAACATTTAACATTCAAAAAAAGAAGTACATAAATAACCCAGGACCGAGGTTTACAGATAAAAGTATAAGTTCCTCAGGCAGGGTAATATAGCTAGAGTACAATACACAAGAATAGGAAAAAGCAAAACAAAAACAAATATATAGATGTGGGTTCGTATAGTACGTTTCAAATTTGTCCAATGAACAATTGCTCAAGCATGACCCAGAGTTCTATATAAGTATGGACTTAGTTGCAGTTATTGAAAGTTATATGATACATATTAACTACAAATAAAGGTAAGTCATAAGTTATTTTGGGCATTGTGTCGACAACGAATTTACAACAAAGTGTTATTACGGTAAAGTGACCCCCCCCCCCCCCGCACGAATCCATGTCTTGTTTATGTAGTGCTATAGCAAATTGATAGATATGGCATAAATAATCATATATATATATATATTAATTTATACTTTCATAGAGTAAGTAGAGGTAATAAGTGGTGCCTGTATGTACTTTGGAATCCATAGGACAATTGAGCAAAGCTTTCATCGTCATGATTTTACCCAGTTTATACCATGTATACGAAAATTGTATGAGAAGTATAGAGTTAGAGAGGTAGAAAGAAGAGTGAGAGATATTGAGAAACAGAACGTTGATTTACTTGCACGTACACTCTAAAAAAGGATTGGTCGAAATAACCAATGTGTTTGTGAATATGTGTCCGACCAAAAATATTGGTGAAGACTGACCAATATTATGGTCAATATTACCAAATTATTGATTAAAATGTACCAAAATTTTGGTTGATTTTGATCAATTTGGGTTTTTTTTTTTTTTTTTTTTTTGTTAATTAGTCTGGGATGAGGACCTTATTTCGACTATTAAAGGGCTATCCAACCTTGGTAATAAGATGATTTGTGTGAAAGCAGAAAAATAAGAAAAACGGGATGGTGAAAGTTTGAAAGAAATCGGACAAGAACTAAGAAAGTTATGGATGTTTGAAAAATGAGATCACTACATCTATGCGAATCTCAAATTGGCAATTTGGTGAGTCAATTGTGACATTTTTGTGGACAACTCTCCCATTTGTCGTACACAAAAATATCATTAATTTGCGGTTTTCTTCGAGGCGCTTTTACCCTCAGGGCAGTATACTTAAAATATATTGGAGATAGCATATTGTTATAGGTCCTCATGAATGAAAAGATCCTACTGAGTAATGCATTTTGGAAAAAAGTGACACTTTAGTCATTTTGTGTGTTAGAGCGAATGGGGGAGTTGTCCACAGCTACATCACAGTGACATTGGCTATCCGGCCAATTTGAAATTCCCATATGCATAGTGATTACAACTATCAAAAATTCATAACTTTCTTATTGCTTGTCCGATTTCATTCAAACTTTCAACAATCTGCTTCTCTGATTTTTCCTCTTTCTTTCAGAGCAACTTGCTATTAAGGTTGGATTTCCCTTTAAACACAATTAATAAAAGCTTGATCCTGCCATTAAACTTCTCTTTGGTTGTAAGGAGCATCGATACCACAGGGCCTGTGGAGAGTAACAGACAGTCTACTATTAGTCTTACAGTTCAGACACTGTTACGCATTACGGCTTACAAGGGTTTGTACCTACAAACTACCATTCACTTCTGTATCCTGAAATTGATAGGGGGGGGGGGGTTTAAACCTTCCCAGACCGGGTGAGGGGTTAATGGGTAATGTATCTGTCCAGCCTCAACCCCGCATACGTAGCCCCAACGCCAGTTTTCAACGATTTTTACCCCTGGAAGGAGAGGGGGCGGGGGGGGGGGGGGGGGTCATACAGCCGGCTCTTCCCTATACTGAATACACCCATCGCCAATAAAAGATATCCAAATGAATTATGTAGCACGTGATTTTCTCTCTTTCCTTTCTTGTGCTGCTAAGCCTCCTCCTTCCTATCGTTATTCATTATTCCAATGGGGTAGGAATAAAATGACAACAAGAATAAAAAAAGTTGGCCTACGTGAATATGATTTCTTTGATCTCTATACCTCCCCCCCCCCCCCCCCCCGCCTTGTCAAATCAGCAAATGTTCCCGTGAATTTCGCGTGTGTGACAGGATTACTCACTATAAAGATTATATTCAGGGGAGGATCAAGGGTAGGGCAGCTAAAAGTGCTGAATTTTTTTCACCACACTATTCTTTTTTTCTGGGAATGTGACTTCCCTCCGGCATTTTCCAGGCTCTCTCAGTGGGGTGGAGTGGGGATACATGTTCGCGAATCCAGGGGGGACGGGGGGGGGGGGGGGGGGGGGGGGTTGTCAGAAAAAAATTTCAGACATTTTGGACAGGTACAAAAGTTAAATCATGTGGTGACCCCCCCCCCCCCCCCCCCCGAATTTCAAAATGGATTTGCGCCACTGTGGGATATGAATATGATATGTGAAATTTCGCCATCTCCTTTAGGGTTTTATATTAGTTGGGGATAGGACATGAACATTTTTCTGGAAATAAGGAAATTTTCTCCGGATAAAACATTTTGTATCATTTTCAAAAAGGTATTTTTTTTCTTCTAGGAATATGCCAAATCCCCGCCCCTCCCCCTCCATTTGTGCATTCATCACTTCCGACATATGCTCCGGCAACAATTGCTGTGGGCTTTATTTCGTCAAAGATATAGGATTAGGGTTAGGGG
This sequence comes from Heliocidaris tuberculata, assembly GCA_025618425.1. Taxonomy (NCBI): domain Eukaryota; kingdom Metazoa; phylum Echinodermata; class Echinoidea; order Camarodonta; family Echinometridae; genus Heliocidaris; species Heliocidaris tuberculata. The sequence continues at coordinate 42,693,932 of CM046840.1, forward strand.
GCAATTGGGGTTAGGTTTAGGGTTAGGGTAAAGTATAGTGTTTCAAGTTTAAAATCCGGTTAGCATGGTCAGTGTAGGAATTGACCGAGGGGCAATTGTCGTACAACACTAGCTGTTCCTGCTCCGGACATAATCATACACCCCTCTTCATTTTTTGATACATTTAAAAGGCACTATGAAAAATACATGTAGGTTATTCTGTGCACGCGCCTTTTTCATGCAAGGAGAGCAATGCAAAAGCACGGAAACATTATGTGGTGAATGATAGTTTGCCAAGACAAACGCGTGGGAGCAGGAAATCCTAAATTTTCATGCAAATGAGGACATTTTCAGCCACTGGAAATTTCCACTAAGTACACTTTCATATTGTAAATATTAGCTGTACTCTCACATCGAAGCGTATAAAGCATCGCAAAAAAGCGAGCTTAGCAATCGAGCAAACTTTAAAAGACCTTTTTAGCAGACATATTGTAGTGCATAGCGTTTTGTCCAAAAAAAAAGGGGGGGGTGGGTGATTGGTGTTTATGTTTCGATTTTGTTTTTACCAGAAATAAGGCAGTTTGTTTTATACTGTAATGTGTATTTGGGCAATTCCACATGAGAACAACAACAACAACAAAATTCAATTTCAAATTTAGACTAAAGAAAATCAGTTTAATAGTCCCAAATAGGCGAATCCTTAAATCACAAGAATCTGAAAAACTTTTCCCACATCTCAAGATTGATTCATGGAAATGAGAACGTCAAAAATGCAACAATTTTCTGGTAATTCCATTACCAAAGTCATATACATCAATATAATTAATGTAAGTGGACACTTTTTGGGTATGAACGAGTTCAGGTGAAAGAATGAGTACTTATGCAGATTACGAATAGGTGAGAAGGGGACGGAAGTCCAAAATTAGTGCATAGCCTTCAAAAATGTGAGCAAAATATCCCTCATTTGTAATTCCGTTACCATGGAATTGCCCATTTGGGCTTCGTTCCCTGTGGGATAAAGCTACTGATCATATATATGCCCACAAATAGTTCTTTTCTTCTCACCGCTCTCTTTCGCACGATTTCTAAGGTACAAGTCTGTTTGCATGGTATGGTCATGTATTCAGGTGGTCCACTTTTAAGCAAAGTGTGCTATGTTTTTGGCCCAAGCCCCGATGGAGAAAAATGTTCGCTCTGATTTTACAAAGTGTCCCCTTTTCATGCCATGTGAACCCTTGATAATACAGGCTTGTATGTCTTCATGACTAACGCCGACATGGTACATTATGTACCCCGTCGGTTGTTAGTCATTTGCCTTTAGACAATTTCCGACAAATTACTCCTTACTGCCAATCTCATCAAAGTCTCCTGAGGAACATTACATAATGAGCTTACTTTAAAAAAGAGCATTACTATAAAGAAATAGCACCTCTTGAGAAGCTTTTAGAATCATTCAACTCTTTTTCTTTGGAATATCATTTCGGGAATCCCGTCAGCTCTCTCAGGCTTTCTCTTTGGGGAAGGAGAAGGGAACAATTTTTTCCCGTGAATAGGATTCCATGATTTTTCAAGGATTTCCTCGAGATAAACAAAAGCTCAAAGGCGGAGAGGATGTTGAATAAAATAGGAAAAATGTTTTGGGCACCTCAGTGTGTCTGCAATTTGAACTATTAGTGCATTCCTGGTTTTCCAAAGGAATTAATTTTTACTTCTGAACGGAATGATCGTGAAGGGCGTCAACTGACGTGACTGATGTGCGCATGCGCGATTCAATCATACATATGCCAGATACAGGACCCACTGCAGCCACACGTACACTGAGACATTCGCACTACATAATGAGACACCGAAAAAGATTTTGTTTGAAATGTCAACGGAGCTCTTGAAAGTTTTAACAAATATTCAAGGAGGCCATTAGAACTTTGTTTTGACCGCTTTGATCGGTTGTGATTACGAGTCAACGTTCTGCCGAGACTCTCTGATCTGAAGAACATTGTCCATTTTTACTAATAAATTCCTAATATGCAACAATAATTAGGCTCATCGAATTGTTGAACAGATTTCGAATCATAATGGTGAGTATTATACTTTACGCAATCCTGCACGCCTTGCCCCATTTGACAGTAACTTGTTTTCATTTTCACTGTTTTTTTAAAGTACAGGCAAGAAAGGGATAGAGAGGAAGAACATTAAGATAGACAGGCCTAATGAGAGACAGAAAAAGAGAGATGGATCCCGGGGGGGGGGGGGGCACTCACGTATATTGGTGGTACGGGGACGTGCCGCTTTGATGACCCCCTTTTTCAGACCCCGATTTCCGTTCTCTAGATACTCAGTTCTGCTGAGGAGCCGCTCAGCCCCGCTCTGAAGACCCCCGTTATGAAACATATCCGTTCGCATGCGGCCGGGAGCGTGGCGGAGGCAGTGGTCGCTCGACCTGGTCTCGCGCCCTAGGCCCTTTCGTCGCGCGAGCCTTGAAAACTGCTCCAGCTAGCTAGCTACTATAGCGCTACCAGGCCCCTAAAGCTCCGCCATTTTGTCAGAGACATTTGAACACGATTTGAACGCGCCCGAAGCCCCCATTAACATACTATGAATTATTCATTTCTTAAGATGCTCCCAACATCCGTACATGCTCTTCATGCAACAGAAACAAAAACGCGGGTCAGCGCCGAGCATGCGCATTGAGAGAGGTCAAGTACACTTAATTTATTCATGTATGTTAATGTATTCATGATATGGATTTTGACGACTTACCAGTATTGGCCAATCAGTGCCTTCCGTTTTTGATTAATTATAATAATCAACAATACAATTGAAATGATAAACAGTGAGAAGCTACGTGCCGTACTTAATTCACTGTTGAAAACTTGGTCAAACTGTCAAACTTGGTTAAGCTGTGTCACAAGAAACGAATCCATATGTGGGAACTTCTGACAGTAATTTTTTTTTTTTAAATGTAATTGTTTTTCTTTTTTGTTGTTGATTTTTTTTTCTTTAGCAAACTTGGAATTGAACTCCCGGCCCCACCCCTAGGGCCAGACTTACCAGCTCTCTCTCTCTCTCTCTACCCCCCCCCCCCCCTTAAAAAGAATCACTAACTCATGCGGCAAGGGGGGGGGGCAGAAATATTGGAAACTTTCTTTTCCATTTTTTCTTCCCATCTCTCTCTCACTATCTCACATCGTTGCCTTTCTCATTATCATATCATCTCACAAGTTATCTCTCTCATTATCTCTATAACTCTCTCTTTCTCTCTCTCTCTCTCTCTCTTTCTCTCTCACACTCTATTTCTCCCTCACGTCCTGTTTCATCATTCTATCTGCAGTTAGATTTGATTCATTGAAAAAAAAGAAAAAGAAAAGAAATACATGTACTATTGGATTACTGCTAGTTGAATGTTCATAAAACCAATTTTAATTGCATAGCTTTTCACAATAATGTAATTTACCATGTTTACAGTTTATGTGATGAAATCTGCAATTATGATGTCCAGTCGATCTAAAACAGATTTGCTCACCTTCTGCTTGATTATTTCTCTACATGTTATCTTCGATCACAAACCGATTGTTTTACCTTATGTTTTTTGAATCTTTTTCTTGCATCTATATTACTTTTTCAATTGTGTATTCCATCATCCACTATTTTTAACACAACGTATATTTATAATGTATTTGTTCTACTAATATGAAAGGGCCCTATAAGTATTATTCTAAACTTTTATAGAAATAAATCATATAATGCCCTACACGAAAACTTCAAACATATACTTTATATTACTAACAAAAAGTACATTTTCATCATAAATGAATTATTAAAATCAAATGACCTCACCTGCTACATGGAAGTATTACATCTTTAAATCTTATTGCATTTGTTGATTTATTTGGAATTTTTGAACACATTATAGGTTCCTGTTATACTACGGGGAGTTTATAAAATGATGACTTATGCAACATAGAATACTTGAAAATCCTGATGAAATCATCAGGATTTTTCATAACAAATTTACCCTAACTCAGTGCAGTATGCAGGATTTTCTAAGGGGGGGGGGACACAAATGCAGGTCTGTCAACTTTAGGAAACTGCTTGAAGGGAGATACGTATTTTTTTCTTGTTGCAAGCCCTCCAAAAGTCGCTCAGTGGGGGGGGGGGGGTTGATTTCATGATTTCATGGGGTCCAGTTTTCCTCCATAATTCTCTGACAAACAAACAAAAGAAGTTCTAAAAGGGGGCACAATAAATTTTTTTTTTTTTTTTAAAGGAGGGGGCACAATGTATACTGTTCTTTCAAAAAGGGGGGGGGGGCACGGGCTGGGATTGCCTCCCTCCCTAAATCCACAACAGAGAAATTTTTATGAACCTGATAACCTTTTTTTTTTTTTCGTCAAAGAGTTGTCAGGTGGCAGTCTGCCCCTCTGCCCCCCCCCCTAGCTACACTAGTGCCCTAACTCCAAAACCACAAAGTCTGCATTGAAATGATGACCAACTAATGTACATTTCAGAGTCCTAAAGATTGTTGGTTGAAATTTGATCCACACATACCAAGGGCATAATTATTTTACTTGAAAATGAAAGATGGTTATGTTAATTTTCTCTACATACATGTAAGGCTCTAGAGCTAGATGAACTAACCTGTTTTTTTCAATTTCTCAATACTGATTGTTTTTGACATTTAGTTTTATATCATATAAACAGTATTACAGACTTTCCCAAAATGATAATTTCAATCAGCAGATATAAGATCAGTTCATGGGATTAATTTTTTTTTTTTTTTTTTACATTTGTTGAGATGCACAATGGATCAAAGCATTACCTCATTGGGCCTGGCAATCACTTCAGTAATGTAAGACAAGCTAATACAGTATGGCAATTCAAATCTGCACTAAAAACATATTCATTCAATTGATTAATAAAATTATAACATTTCCGGCAGGTTTCCTACTTGTTTCTCTTTCTCACCCTTTCCTCAGTGCATTGATACCTTTTTCAAAGGTATTATACGCAATATAAGAACTGTTCTATTATTGTTATCATTATTATTATCATTATTATCATAATTCATAAACATTAATGATTAGGGGCCAGGCAATGTCCCTAGGCCATCTCGAAAAGGAAACCCTCAACTCAATAGGCCTAATGAGCTAAATACATCTACATGAAAGAATTGGCTGTATTAGAATTTATAAAGTGACATGTGGAGGGGCGGGTGAAGGTGCCACATGTGAAAAGCTTTAGATGCAGTATCCTTTTCCCTTAAATGAGCTTGTTACACTACAGACTCTCCGGAATACGAATACGAAGGATTTGATCTGTTGTAGCAGCCATCAAAGATGAAGAGGTCAAGTTGAACTCCATGCATGTCTGTTGAATGAAATGAGAAAAGAATGGAATTAATCACGTTGAAATCACATGATATGCAAATCAATGAACACAGTGGCAGTTTTTTTTTTTTTTTTTTTTTTTTTTGGGGGGGGGGGGTAACTTCCGGCCTCCTCCCTTTTCAAAGAGTAGTGTACATTGTGGCCTCTCTTTTTAGAATTGTGCCCCCCCCCCCCCGAAATAATAAGCTTCTTTCTTTTTTCTTTTTTTTTTTTTTTTGCTTGTCAGAGAATTTTGAAGGAAAACTGGACCCAACAAATCTGACAACCCCCCTTTTTTTTTCTTATTCTTCTGAGATTTGTGCCCCCCCCCCCCTTTACAAAATCTATCTTTGTGAATGAATCAAGGACATCCTTTAGTACCTCAGTTGTGGGAGTGTATACAAAGAAACTTATTCATACAGCTGAGCCTACCTCTCTTAACTTCAGCAAGTCGGTAGTTCTTTCTTCCTCTCTGAATTGCCTTTACTCAAAGTGGGATATATGCCTTCAGCATCTATTGTTACTGAAGAAGAGAAGCATCATCCTGGAAAAATAAAATTGTTCATACATCACATAATAAGTATTTATACTCCATTCATGCTGGTCTCATTGATTCTCAAAGAGAATACAAGTAAGACATAGATTCCTTTCACAGATTCTATCTGAAATTGTAATGTCTTTCTTCAGAAATATTTCAAAATAAATTTAAGTACATAATTTTTTTTCATTTGATATTCTACTTGCTATTGTTTGTGTACATGTATTATCAAAAAGGGTTGAAGAACACTCTCAAAGGAAATAACAATGTATTTACTTGTCAACACATTTTAGATCCCATAAAACCCTCTTATATTTATTATATACTTCGGATAACATACATCTATCCTTGATACTATAAGTATTAGCTCAATCTATCATTCCATCTTTAAAATCTGTAACTCCTCAACTGGATCTTAACATTCCCATTGAAATAACCATGGAGCTGCCACTTTAATTGATTTCCAAGATTAGAGCTCTAGATCTAGAACTACCATACCTGTCATGCAATCAGGGAAATGAAAATAAAGTGGCATCTTAGCAGATTTACATTGCATTTCATCCGTCATCTCCAATAGTTAGTGGTAGTAGTACGTTCAGCCATGCGTTGATGGGTAGATACATGTAGAACAAAACACTTGGTAGGTCTGCATATTCTTCATTTCATGTCCATCTGAAAAAGAAAAAAAATATTGAAATGATAATTGATGGTGATTCTCTTTATTACCTTTCAACAATGTTTTTGGCCCTGCCTAAAAATGAAAATGACTAGCCCATTTGATTTTGATTTCATTCCCTGCTACACTACACTAAGTAAAAAAAACAAAACAAAAACAAACAAAACAAAACTACAAAAAAAAAAAAAAAAAAAAACCCAAAACCAAAACATACATGTCCCGACTTCTCTTAAAGTTCGTTTTCAAATTCAATCAAACTTTAACTTTTAGTTTAATTGGCTAAAAGCTAACAACACTATAGAGGTTTATTCATTTTAGCATTACAATGAGTTTAATGGGCAGAACTAGAGTAAAGACTAACTAGACCAGGACCCCCCCCCCCCCATTCATAATTCAATCACTGACCAGGCTTTCTTCCATTAGGCTAGTAATGTGCTTTACCCTAGACTCTAGTGTCTAGGACTATGTCTAACTGTTACGATTAAATCTACATGTACGTTATAGACTAGATCTAGATCTAGAAAAGATCTAGACTTAGACCACCGAGTAGGAGTCTAGATCAGATCTAATCTATGTAGATTCTAGGACTTGCCAAGACAAGACCTAGGCCTACGTCAATGACTGGCTAGGCCTCGCATGCCCGCCCCCCCCCCAATATATATAAATAAATAACCAATAATATATAGGCCCTACAAAAAAATAAACCCCCCAAAATCCTCAGTAGATCTAACATAACAGTTAGACCTTTGTGTAAGTTAGATAACAGAGGTCTAGGCCTACATCTATTCCAGACTAACTTGTTAGGTCTGTCAGATCTGTAGCTTAACTAGATCTAGACTCTATGTCTACATCTAACTTAGATAACCGATTTGTCAAAGAATTTTGGCCCAATCAACTAAATTGAAATGCAGATCTACGATAGGTCTAAGTTACATTCTACTCTAACTCAGACATAAAATCAAAATCATGGAACTTGTGAACTGCTGAAATCTTCACACCAGAGCTTGAATTTTAGAAAAAGTAAATTAATCTCGACAAGCCACCTGGTCCTAGTTAATATGTTAATGTCACATTAGAGTCATATTAGATATTTTTCCGACTAAGTTTTGAAATTATGTGTTCTAACAGTTAGTTTCGATCACTGTCATTGACATTGATGGGGATGAAATTGTCTGGTAATGTATTTGATTTTATGACACGGTCCTGCCCGAAACTCCCGGTAAGCTGTCAAGAGTGGCAGGGGTGGTAATGGCAATCGAGCTGAAACATAAGCTCATAACGATAGAAAATGTAATGAAAGTTTGACAACAGATTACCCATATTTTTATAGCATACAGTACTTTCAAATACTTTCAAAATGTACAGAAATTCCAGGAGATCCCTCACTTTGGTAGTAATTCATATGACTGTTATTCTGTTTATGAAATTTAAGCGTAATTATAGTTGTACTCACCGGTGAACTTTTCACAAGAAATTCACACTTCCTGCGGGTGACGTCATTACATTGACTTTACACACAGCGGAAGTGACGAAAAAGGTCATATTTGTTGTCGATTAATTCTTTTGGATAATTGTAATATTCATGAGGTAAGGTCCAATCAGAGCTGAATATTGTCGGGATACGCAAAGCAAAAATAAATAATGCATGAAGTGAAATCGGATTTTTATGCTAATGGGGGCTTCGGGAGATATGAAATGTCTCTCGGGGGGCGGAGCCTAAATACGCTTAAATACGCTTAGATTAAATGGTGACGCTGTAGCTTATATGCAAATGAGGCAAATCCGCGCGTGCTACCTTTTCGTCTATACTATTTAATATATCTATGAGCGCTACACGGCGCGAGCGCGGCCCCCGGCGCGGCCCGTCCCGAGATCCTGCGATAGCGAAGATGTATCGCCGATAAAGCGAGGTTAGTTTTGTAGTTCCCTAGACCCTGTTTTTCACTCTGCCCAATAGATCATAGTTCCCAAGACCCCGTATTTTACACCTTGAAGTCAGTTCCTTAGACCCCCTTTTCGGGGATTCGTGAGGCACACCCCCGTCAAAATATAATTCGAGTGCCCCCCCCCCGGGATGGATCGTAGAGAGAGAGAGAGAGAGAGAGTGGAGTGCGAGAGAGTGAAGAAACAGACAAAAAATAGACAGAGTGTGTGTGTGTGTGTGTGTGTGAGAGAGAGAGAGAGAGGCTGAGGGGGATGGGTCACCCCCGTTGTTTCCCATGCACGTCTGCCGTCTCGTGTCCTAGATCGCCTCCAAAATTCCTCAACAAATCGCTTTAGGGAGTAACCCCCAAACCGAATTTATTCCAGTGCAGTGCCTTTCCGTATGATCCTATAGTGTACACTGTGTACTATTTTGTGAAAATCTAAAATTGTGGAAAGTAGTCAAATTGAAATTAGCTTTGTTATAATAAAGTGTACCAACCACCTGAAAAAAAAAAATTGTAAACCGCCAGGAAGTATAAAATTAACCTCAAAGAACTTTATCTGAAATTCTATAGGTCAGCAGTTTAGGAGTATGAAGGAAATAAAGGATAACATAAAGGTGCTCGCGCGGAACCGAACCTCCGAGTTGGGTTCCGCGCGAGCCCTTATCTTGGCGAGCGCGTACGGGTGCGTTAAGTAGTCTACTCACGAGTCGCTTTTATGCTTATAGAGAGTATAATTAAACTTGTAATATCTCTTTATAGAAGTGGATTCTAGGACAACTACCCCCTAGACAACTACCCCCCGGAAAACTACCCCCGGAAAACCACCCCCTGGACGACTACCCCCCTAGGACATCTACCCCCAGGACAACTACCCCCCAGGACAACTACCCCCAGGACAATTACCCCCCAGGACAATTACCCCCCAGGACAACTACCCCCCAGGACAATTACCCCCAGGACAATTTTTCCGGGGGTAGCTGTCCAGGGGGTAGTTGTTCGGGGGGTAGTTGTCCGGGGGGTAATTGTCCTGGGGGGTAGTTGTCCTGGGGGGTAATTTTCCTGGGGGGGGGGGTAGTTGTCCTGGGGGGTAGTTGTTCTAGGGGGTAGTTTTCCGGGGGGGTGGTTGTTCGGGGGGTAATTGTCCAGGGGGTGGTTTTCCGGGGGGGGGGTGGTTGTTCGGGGGGTAATTGTCCAGGGGGTAGTTGTCCGGATACGATAGAAGTGATATTCGAAGCCCATTTTTGGAATATAGTAGGATGACATGGAATCTCTAACATACAGAGTAAAATATTTTTTGGTGATTGGTACCCTTTAAAAATTCACATTTCCCCCTTTTATTATGCTTTTGTTATGTGGCTAAAAAGATATTTGTGCTTATAAAACCAATGTTTTTGTTGTCATTGAACCATCTTTCCAGATTGATACAGGGGATATGATTTACATGACAAGGAAATTTACATCAGGCATGAAAGAGAAATATACATCAGGGATGAAAGGGAAATATACATCGGAGAAACAGGAAACTTAAAGAAATCTCTATATATACCTATAACAGAATATACATGTATTTGTATCTTTATTTATTTTTTTTTTTTTTAATCTCATATGCAAATTCCAATATCTTTTTAATTATTTCGTAATGGCCGGTGGTCGCCATCGTTTTGTTTGTGCATCTTCCAACATTTTCAGTTTTTATTATCCCATCTCTCTTCAATCACAGTATCATGTCTGTATTCAGTGGCGTAGATAAGGGGCATAGGGAGTTGCCTAATCGAGTGGCGTAAAAACAGAAGAAAGACAAAAGTAATAAATAAGAGAAAAAGAAAGGAGAAGAAGAAAGGACGAGAAAAGAAGAAGACAGAAAGAAGACCATCATACCCTTATTATTCGTCTTTTAAATTCACAGTCAAATTCAGCATTAATATAGAAAAGAGGGGGAATTGGAACATACAAAAACAGAGGCTCTCTCTCTCTCTCTTTCACACACACACACACACACACACACACACACAAAGAAAGTAGGCACTACCTTTAAGAACCAAAGCAGGGTTGGCTGAACATTTTTCAAAGGGGCACCTACAAAGACCTGGTGGAAAAATATATATTAATTTTCATAACCCAAAAATTTCATGACCTACTCTTTGTACATGTTTTGTTATCTTCCTGGACATAAATAACTTGTAATTAACTGGTTATTTGTGAGCAAGCGAAGTGAGCTATAGCTAATAAAGAGGGAGTGTTAATTCCCTAAAATATCAGAACTTTATCTTTAAAGTACACATTCAAAGAAAATCACAAATATGATAAATAATGTATCACTAGAAACTGGCAAGTTGACAGATAGCAATCGTATCAGTTTAAAGTCAACTACATATCAGGTAATTAAACAATAATACAAATAAAACTACCTCCCAGCATCTGCGATATACAAGCGCTTCGCCAAAAAAATAATGTTTCAATGACGTCAATAAAGGGAACAATCCTGTCCAAGCAGACGACGTCCCATAAAGAATGAACATAAGTGCTGTGCAGTTATTTCTCAAATTATAAAGAATTTAGTGTATTCAAACATGCCCATATTTCACACCATTCTAAAATGGGAATGAAACAGATTCTGATTACTGAAATCTTTTGTTTGTAAATATATAGGATTAGGGTTAATGAACAATCAAAGAAACCACACTTTCAAATTGAAAAGCCCGCTGAATGATTGCAAGGACGGTATCTATACCTCATTCAACGCCGAACGTCCAGCGGTGTATGCAGCTGTGAATGAAATGGCGTCTATTTTGTTTACAAGCAACTGATTCCTTTATTCTTGTAACGCTTCATTTTCCATCCAAATAAACCCATGCACGGGGTTTAGAGTGAGGCAATATATGGATTAAACATAATAGACTAATGCTAGTGAAGTGAAATAACTGAAGAGAAGATGACAAAACAGGCACTGAAAATATGTGAGATGTTATGGGACATCGTCTGCTTGTGCAATTAACGTCCTCCCTTTGACGTCACACATTTCAGCGGCTTTCGGAGAGCTGTTCAGGTGCTATGTCGGGGCTGTATTTTAGCAATTTGTAATTGATAATAATCATTACTTCGAATGTTTGCAAGCGTCGAATTTTGACAAACTTGTCCGGTCTAAGCTTCACCTACGCAATAATGAAAATTAAGTAAGTTTTAAAAATCAATGAATATCTACTTTAATAAAGCTTGACTGGGAACATGGATATCCATGCTGGCAACTTGCATTTTGGTCATGGATATACTAGTCGAATATATCCATGATTTTGTTAATAAGTCATGCAAAGCACTGTGCATGTAGTTTAATATGATTTTTACGGGAGATATGTCACTGCTCTCAAACACACAATGCTCTTTTTCTCCAGTTGATTTTTTTGTTAGGCCCAATTCACAATTTTAGGCCACTTGCCAAGGTAGTGAATGTGAGGTCTCATTCGAGGTTGCATCTAGCAACTAGTGCTCTAGTGGTGTATCTTGAGATTATGGAGCCCAGAGCAAACAAGGAAATATCCCCTCCCCCGAAAAAAATATGTTTGTTACTTTACAAGCGAGGGAGCAAAGCAACCAAGCAGTAGATTTTTTTTTGGTATTTTTAATCCTCAAAAATGCAATTTCTATGCACTTTACTTAAGAAAATTTGCAAAAGAGCACTGCAATCAAGCGTTATACACTTTCGAATAATGAACATTGATTAACGTTTTGTCAAATGGGGCATCAAATTCATGAAAATCCATGAGAATTCTTGTTGAGGAATTTAGTAAGGCAAACGAAAGTTAAGATTTCTTTCAACCTTTGCAAGAGCTATTTTAGCTTTATTCAAATTACTTTAAAAGGCGTACATGTATAAGGAGCAAAGCAACGATAATTACATTTCTTTTCTTACTTTTTTTGTTGTTGAACCTTTTAAAAAGCCATTTCCAACTTATATCATAATTATACGTATCTTGGGGCGTGAAATTACAAGATCCTGAAGCAACAATATGTGAGGGAACAAGCTTTAGAAAGTAATTTGCATTTTATACCGCAAAAGACTAATTTCTAAAGAAATTTACCCTGCCTACCGGGGCGTATATAATCCACAATATAGTCATAGTTTCTTCCTTTTCTTCCTTTTCTCTTTCTCAAATGATTTTTTTTTTTTTTTTTTTTTTTTTTGCTCCCCATTCAAGTGGCCCCTGCCAAACGAAGCACACAAAAACAGATGTACATTGTAGGCTTATACCTAAAACTTAGTACCAGGTTTTGCATATGACAATGGAATTAATAATATAGCAGAAGCCACTGACCAAATTCACTAAAATTTGCAGATACATATAGTATAGAGTAGTTCTAGTTAATGGCAGATGAAATTCGTCAGATTGTCGTGTGGGGTATTGATGTATAGTTTTGTTTTTATTGAATATTATATTGAAGATCTCTATCATCATCATCATCATTCTATCATGAATTCATTTCCCAGGTCTATTACGATTATCTAGATCTTGTATTAGCTACATGACATAGTGTTACTGCACAAACTAACCAAAATATTTGTTTAAATTTACTTGCAAAAAATAGCAAAGTTCCTAGAAAATGCATTGAAATTCTCTAGTTTTGAGATTATCAAGGCTTGGAACCCTCAAGGCCAAGGCCAAGGCATGCCAAAGGCCAAGGCATCCAAGTCCAAGACCAAACATCAAGGCACTGCGACACTGATATATGCATACAAGTATGTATGTATGTATATATATATATATATATATATATATATATATATATATATATATATGAATTAGTCTTTACTTTTCGCAATAAATTTTGTATACATACTCCTTCTAATTCTCAAAGGGTTGAAATTATAATTGCATCTTTTTAAAAAAAAATGATATTGATGTGTGATCGTTTTTGTTTCCTTTTCATTTTTCATATACACAGGCCGCTAAAGGTGACACCAAGCGTAAGTAATTTGTTTTCCCTCCTCAATAACAGTAGGCAAATTCAGCAAGTAAGAAGTATACTGAACGTCTACAAAAAATACAAAATAAGGCAGGTCGCATCATTTTAAAAGTTAATCCTTTCAGTCGTATTTCAAACAAGGAAATTCATCTTAAACTAGGATGGAAATCCCTACAGTCCAGACGTAATATGCACCTGATTATGATGGTCTATAAATCATTGCATGGTTTGGCTCCTCGATATTTAGAGGAGTCATTTAGATTGTGTGATTATTCATATTGTCTAAGATCTCAGGGAAATATAATGTTACCAAAACCCAAGACTGAATGTTTTTGTACAGAGGCTCACGTCAATATAATGATTTACCTATAGATGTTAAATTGATTAATAACTTTAATACATTTTGCAACTTATTAAATATACGCATTCCATTTTGCTATGTTCAAAGGAACATGCCTATTTTGCCAATTCAGGGAGGGGGTGCCATTTTTTTTCCTTTTCTCTTTTAAAGGTATTTTCAATTTGTATATTCTTAACTCATGACTATATGTAATATTGTCATTTTGTTTCTTTGTGTATAATGATATATTCGTTTTATCTGTGTATTCATCTGGACCCCAGGGAAGAACAGTTTTGCAATATTCACATAGCTGAGTGGGCCATCCAGCCAATTTACAATATTCTGATGTTATTATGTATCATTCTGTTTTGTCTGTAATGTTTCATTTTATATCATCGTGATTGGAAAATAAATACAAAAATACAAAAACACATATTTTCTGATAGAAATTTTCATTTAGAATAGGCCTATATAACGTCTTAGACAAGTTGAGTTCAATATCTTTTTCTTCCTTTTTCAATTGAATATTTTTAGGGGGTTATTTATGGATAATGAATAAAACACGACAGCGATTTATGCAATTTTCTTTAGATTAAGTTTGCTCCTTATATAGAGATGATAAAATAAAAGTTGAATGTTTGTAAACTTGAGTGCTTGAAATTACAAGACCTTTCTCTATTTAGCAGAATTAAGACGTACAAAAATGGCAACCTCCTCACCAAACATAGATATTTTCAAATATATATTTTTAAGAATAAGCAAACCAAAAGTGTGCACATAATATAAGGCATTTCATGACTTATACTGTATGTGCAAGACTCATAATTGTTTTCTTAGGAAAATGAAACATTTTTTCCGACTTATAGTATTCCTCTTTCCGTACTCCCCTCAGTGTATTTTTCTTATATTTTCCTAATGTATTGAAATGAATTCCAAGAGGATGAAATTTTTTAAAGATTGTCAGACGTGTTAAAATACTTTATCAAATATTATAACCGCCTCAGGGTAAGCAGTTAAAAAGCAGTACAAAAAGCTCATTTTACCTCTTTAACATGCTGTTTGTATTTAGTATTAAAAAAAAACAAACAAACAAAACAGAACGGCAGAGCAGTTAGCAAAAGTACAATATATATATATATATATATATATATATATACACTTTACAAACACGCACACACACACACACACACACACATACACATCTTATCTGATGATTTCTTATACGGCAGAGGGTGCGATTCTTCAAGAAATGTTCATTAATATTCTTTTTTTTATACGTCAACTTGTCATTGTTAAAGGGGTTACTTTTTTGCTTTTTGATGGAATAAACTATACCAAACTAAACAATACTGCATGAATACTGGTAGAATGTGTTAAGATGTTGAGTACAGGCTAAACTCGGAAGACTCTAAGCTTTGCATATATATTATGGAAAAGTCCCAGCTATTTTGGTCCATACGTTACCGTCCACATCCAAGATTGTAATATAATTCATAATATCACATGACTATAGATCGAGCTTATATAGCCCTCCTAAAGTTTGGATCAGACTATTTAAGGAAATTATATTTTTATGACAATTTATGATCATAATTCTATAATCCAACTCCATAATACTTGGTAACGTATGGGACATACCTTGGACTTGCCGATATTACATTTCTAGTCTCTCTCTCTCTCTCTCTCTCTCTCTCTCTCTTTTGATCTTACAGATGCATTCGGAATTTCTGTCCCTCCGTTGGTGGAGTATCTGAAAACCATTTTGCGGGAGTACAGCGACGGTCAGATCTTAAAGGTAAATACCGCCATCACTTGTTGGAATGCGTATTACGGTACTTTACTTTGTGCCAAATCAAAGTCAAAGGCCTACAAGCACAGTTTCGCTAGGGGGTTGACGTCCTTTACATGAATATCAACTTTCAAGCTTTTCTAAATTCAGCGACCAAAATTTTGACACTGTGATATAGTGAAAATATATTTTGTCATTAAAATATACTATACACGTATAGATAAGACTATAGGGTTAGACCAAAATAACTGTCCGAATATGGAGTGGCGGGTGTCCGAATGCGAGGTGGTGGGTGTTTGAATAAGGTAGCCATTGCCCGATCCCTAGTAATTCACAAGGGGGGTGGGGTCCGCAGCTCCAAGCTCCTCGCCTCGTAC
Organism: Heliocidaris tuberculata; assembly: GCA_025618425.1. Classification (NCBI taxonomy): domain Eukaryota; kingdom Metazoa; phylum Echinodermata; class Echinoidea; order Camarodonta; family Echinometridae; genus Heliocidaris; species Heliocidaris tuberculata. Next base: position 42,709,884 of record CM046840.1, read on the forward strand.
GCCTATATAGATATTCACCCTTTCGTTACCCTTTCATTTTGCGATGGAAGAAATGTTTTATTTATGTTTTTATTTTTCAACAAAATGCTATCCCTCGTTGAGGTCTTTAAAATTTTCTTTATTTAGTTATGTTATGTTTCGTTGTGTTGTTTTGTTCTTGTTGTTAAATCTCTTCAAAAACTCGTCAGACAAGTGTAATAAGGTAATTTCACATCTAAACAAGCCTTTCCTTTTGTCTATATAATCATGCTGACACCAGTGCATACTTTTCTTGATGCTGTGTTTAATGACTCAAAGCATATTTGGGTGAGGTGAGCATACGCAAAGCTCAGGCAAAAATTGCATTCATTCAACGACGGAACGTTTTGATGAGCCAAAATATCAATCCTGAACTACTAAAATGTCTAATAAAGTCCGTGGTCTCGGGGTGTACTCCTGTATAGGACAGAGACTTGTACGCTCGCCAGGAAGGACACTCGACGTCTAGAAAAGAAATGAATGAAATGTGGAGCTGGCGTAAATTGCTAGGCGTGTCTTAGAAGGATCGATTCACAAATGAAGAGGCGCTACACCATAGATACCGGAAATGGGGCAGGGGGGGGGGGGCAACTACCCCCCTCCCCGCTTCCAGCGCCTATCATTCTAATAGGGGGGGAATTAATCATTTATTTTTTGGCCTGCAATGGGCCCCCCCCCCCCCCGCAAAGAAAAAAAAAGGAGAAAATTATGCATTACAACAATGTATGATAGAATTACTAGTGCTGTAAAATGCAATCTTTTTAAAATACAAACTTCCTAAATTGTCTTGTTTGTAGTAATTGATTTTGCCCCCTCAGTTGGCCCCCTTGCAAGACAAAAAAATGAATAAATAAATGAACCCAAAGTAAATAAACTAGAATAAAAAGGTTCAAAATAAAAAAAAAAATAATAAAATAAAAGTAATAAAATAAATCGGGCTGTCGCTATGCTCCCTCGCAGATTAATAAATGAATTGTATTTGTCTACTTCTTGGGCTTTGCAAACCCTGTCTACCACAAGGCCCTAAAGCAAAAAGAGGGGGCAAAGTCGTTTTTCCTGTCCTCCTAACAAGACAAAATTGTTATATGACATCAACCATTGTGCAGTTTAACAATGGTAAAAGATTTCTTGTGCTCTAAAGTATGTAGTTTCAAACACTCGCAAACGCTCTCTCTGATTTCAGCAGATGCGGTATTATTAACACTGTACTGTAGGAACCCAGTCTACATAGTAAATCCTCTATGAAGGGATAGCAGCAGGCTTGTCCCCTCGCAAAACAACAGTTTATAACTTTAATGCATGTGATAATTTTGCAGTATAATATATGTAATGGATAAGCTTTCTGGTGCTCTACGATCCAAACTTCCAACATTCCCAAATCTAAATTTTTCTCACTCGTTCGCTATGCTCCCTCGCATTTCTAATAGATACAGTGTTTCTTAACATTAAACAGACCCTGCCTATCTTAGGCGCCTGTAGCACGCGGGGGGGGGGGGTGCTTCCTTCTGTGAAGGGGTTTGCAAAATAATATCATTTTCCCCCACCTCTTACAAAATAAACCACAAAATTGTAATGATCTACCACTGTAGCGAGTAAGCTATCTAGTGCTCTAAAATGTAAATTTTCAATGTTCCATAATCTGTACTGGGGGCCCTGAGAAATTCTTAAAGTTCCGATATTCGAAAAAACAACACCTCATATTCGGGTAGCGGTCAAATATTTTGCTCCCTTCGCTTGCTCACAAAATTTAGAAACGGGGAAAGTTTATATTTGGGCAAAAGGCATCAGTCCCCTATTCCGGAAATGTGCCCGTACGCCTATATGCCTATATCAATCTTATGTAAATCATAATTTTGAAGTAGGCTGTGATTTAAAGGTACTCTTGAGTCTTGAATGCAAATTTCCAACGGGAGCAATTTTCGCTCAGTCGCTACGTTCTCTCGCTGTTCCATGAATAGTGTTCTGCCGTATGTAAATAACAATTTTGAATAAAATTATGCTTTATAATTTACTTATGTGTTTGGAAAATGCTCTATATAGAAAGCTCCAGTAAAACAAAAATCCAATATCTCCCAGGCCTGTAAATACATCCTTCATAACCCTTCCACAACGATGCTCATGCAGTCTTTACCCTCTTGTGTCATCCTACCATGATATCCAGTCAGACCCAACTCCGGAAAACCGAGCACAGGTATATACTCCGAAAACGGCGTATGAAGCAAGATGAATATAGAGCCCTCATCATTCAGTGCGAGACAGTGTGTACAAAAGGCATGTGGAAAATCGTGCATTGTCAACCTGCTCTTGATCATATAGTTTTCTAAAATAATGCTGCGGATATATTTATTTCATATGTTTGTCATTTAAAAGTCATTTCATATGACGAATTATTCAAGGGTTTTGAAGATATTTGACACGCAGCATTAATTTTTAAAAAAATATATATATACCATTGGCAGGGTGGCTTTACAAGATTTTCCCCATGCCTTTTGCACACACTGCCTCGCACTGAACGATGAGGGCTCTCTACTATACGCCGTTTTCGGAGTATATACCTGTGCTCGGTTTTCCGAAGTTGGGTCTGACTGATACCGGTGGAGACAAAATGATCCCGTCTGGGGGTCTAATGAGGAATAATGCAAAACAATGGATGATAAAGTTGCTTCAAATATTGCATTTTTTAATTATCATTATTTTCATTTCAAAATCTCACGTTTTCGAAATACCAAGAAATATCTATCAAAAAGGATAAAATATGCAACTTCGATTGGGGGGGGGGGTGGTAAGGCTACATGTATATGCAGGTAGTAACTGTTTGAGGGAGCTGGGCCTTCTTATCCGTTGAGGTGGGCCCATCAGAGAGTCCCCTCACACCCCCCCCCCCCCCCCCACCCCAAAAAACAAAACAAAACAACAACAACAAAAAACAACAACAAAGAACCCCCCCCAAAAAAAAAAAACAACAACAACAAATAAAAACAAAACAAAACAAAACGGAACCCTTCCGGCGCTCCTGTGCTGCACCGCATTCAAGAGGAGTGTGTGCTGATCAATACGATCAGAGAAAGACAGAAGAAATGGTTGGGACACATAATGCGACATGATCGTTTAATGATTAGAGTCCTAGAAGGTCGTCTGTGTGGAAAGAAGTCGAAAGTAAGACCTCTTAACATGCTTAAAGGGTTCTTCAATGATGTCTAAGATAATGTGGAGTAGTAGGCTACTGTGAAATGAACTACGTGGTTGGCTCAAATGGCAAGACCTTAAAACTTGAGGAGACTTTGTTTTTAAAAAAGTAATTGGGTCAACAAACAACAATAAAGATGATGATGCTTCATAAGCTCTTTACGTTAGAATTTAGAGTTACTGTCTTCTGAGATATAAATCATGGAGAAGTATTTCCTCCAAATTAGTGAGGTCGAAGATAAACAGGTTTTCTTGTGATTTTTGGCTATCACAATTATGACTGTTTTTATTTCTACCTATTTGCAGGAACTTGTCCAAAACGCTGAAGATGCAGGCGCTGATACTGTCAAATTTTTGTATGATGTACGGAAGTATGGAACAAAGGAATTGTACCTACCCTCCCTGAAGCCCTACCAAGGTCCTGCCTTGTACTCCTTCAACAACGCCAAGTTCAAAGACACAGACTGGGATGGAATCCAGAAACCTGCTCGCAGCAACAAGAAGACAAATCTTCTCAAGGTCGGACGGTTCGGTATAGGATTCAATTCTGTCTACCATATTACAGGTAGGAATGAAATGAGCATTGGGATTTAACTCGGGAGAGGTACATGACAGATAATTTACGCCCCTGACCAAAAAGTTCGTAACGATCTATACCTGTCTTTAACCGGGTGAGACATAAGTCTGCACTATGCTTCTCCTTTTAAAGGCAATCCAACATCAGAAGCAAGTTTCTCTATTCAAATAACTTGAATATTTTAAAGTACATGTAATTCAAACTTATCTGTCGTTGTATGTACATTGACATAAAGCAATAAATAAACCTCGGATGTTTTGGTTTTTTGTTTTGTTTTTGTTTCGTTATGTTCTGTTTGTTTGTTGTTGTTGTTTTGTTTGTTTGTTGTTGTTTTTTTTTGGGGGGGGATATTCTGTTACTGTCCTGATATTTTAGTATCAAACGGAATATAGGGGGGGGGGAATCATTACTTTCTTATTGTTTGTCCGATTTCTTTCAGACTTTCACCAATCTGCTTCTTTGATTTTTCTTCTTTCACACAAATTAAACTTATTACAAAGGTTAGATTGCCCTCTAAATAAGGACAATAAGATATTGTTGGTTATTGGAGTTATCAAATTGATAAGAAACTAACTAAATCTTGCTGGAAAACTCTGGACCCAGATATAGGTAAACAAACATTAAAGTTCATGTGCAGTTTTGGTAGCAAAAAGGAAACTGGAAACAAACGTGTTAACCCTGCCGGAAAGAACACAGTGTCCCACAGTGTGAAACACAGTGTGCAACACAGTGTGAAATCATCTTCACACTGTTAAATTGGAGCGTTTTAACATTGTGAATCACATCTTCACATTGTGAGCGAGTAAATTCACACTGTGAAATCGAACATCACTATGTGAACACTCTGGTAAACCACACTGTGGAGGTGTCCACAGTGTGAAATCATCTTCACACTGTTAAATTGGAGCGTTTTAACATTGTGAATCACATCTTCACAGAGTCGACTATGTGAACACACTGTGAACACACTGTTAACACACTGTGGGACACTGTGTTCTTTCCGGCAGGGTTAACCCACTGACTACTGAATTTTCCCAGTCGCGTAGGCTTATTACAAGAACCATCCGGTTCCCGAGGGCAATGGGTTAACTATAGTCTCATGTTCTCCTTGTAGAAAAATATAAATGTATTTGGTATTCCATTCATGATTTCGGGTGAATTTTAGTGAAAAAAAATCTGTGACGAACGCTAGATAACGGCTATATACTGCCTATACGCTAGAAACCACCCCGACCATGCCGACTGCTGCCCGCACAAGGAGATGGCGTATGTATAGCATATGTCCCATTCAGTGGCGTAGCTAGGATTTTTTACAAGGGGGGCAAATTCTGCTTGAAGGGAGACCCGTATTTTTTTCTTCTCTCGCAAGCGCTCCAAAACTCGCCCAGGGGGAAGGGGGAGGAAAAGTTGTCAGGGGGGGGGGGGGCACTCTGCCCCCTGTTCCCGCACAGGGCCGCATTATTGCGTACCAGTGCGTGCCATAGAGTTGTAATCGCCGAATTGGGGGGGGGGGGGGTCAAGTCTGATTCACGAACAATTTACGCCATGTTTACACGAGAGTTAATGATCATTGTTCACACATAAATTCATCATTCATTTTCACGATTGTTCGGGATCGACTGGATTTGTACAGTGTCTCCTTTTCGTAAGGCTTTTGGAAATCTCTTGATAGAGAATGCTATAGAATTACAAACTATACATGAGCAGAAGGATAAAAAAACCCGAAAATTTTAAAAGTTTATTTTCAGTGCAGTACATTGTGCCATTCATGATCGGATCTATGTAATTGACACTAATCATTACAGTCTTGCCAGTGGCAACGCAGTGTAAAATATATAGGCCCAATCACTATTCTGGTGTAGGCCTACAAATTGGCAATTTTTTGGTTAAATTTTGCAATTTTCATTCACATTGATTCATTTAATAAACATTCTTTTTATTTTTTCAAACTATGTAGGAGTGAAATAAGATTAACTGCTGCCAAATTAAGGAGGGAAAGCTGATTAAGATTTCTTACATAGAGATCAGTCGAAAAGACCACGTGTTTTGATCACAATATATTCTACATGCGTAGCCTATGCGCATGTTATGCGAAAACTGTGCGGGGAGTATGCGTAACGACTGCGCAGATTTGAGCAACTTATTCGTGAACTACTAGTAGTCGTGAGCTAGTCCCGAACATGCGTGCCACTTTGCCGATGGCACGCATTGGCACGCACTGACACGGCTAGGTTGCGACTAGGTTGCGTAAAGTTCACGGGGTGTTCACGAATGTTGCAAAAAAATTTGTCGTGCCAAAAAATTAAACATGTTTGATTTTCTGTCACGCATTTCAAGCACTGGCCTGCATCCTCCACATCCTCCCGCACGCTGCCACGAATAATTCCCGCACTGACACGAACGATGCGCAAACTATGCGGAAACAAAATTCGGGAAAGTGTAAATGCAGCATATACACAGTCTCCCATAGGTTATTACATGTGTGTACACGTTGTAGTATTTGCCGTTCAGTTCAGTTTATTGTTTCATATTTCACACTTTACAATGTTTTCACAATATCAATGGTACAAACAAGATAAATGTTACAAATGAAAATGAAATCTATTGTCGAAAACAATAGAAAAAGGTGAGTACTTATACATATACCTTTGCATGCAGTATTAATTGAAAATACTGGGCTGAAAAAAAAAGAAAAGAAAAGTGAAATATGGAGAAGCCTATAGAGGAAGCTACGCTTGTGAGGTATAGGCTCCAAAGAGTAATAAGATTTATAAGTCTTTAAGAACTAGTGGGAACGAGCAGTGTACGATACAGCAATATGAGTATATAAATAAAATCATTGTATCGCAGTAATCGAATTCGCATTAAAATAAAATGGTATTGGATGGTAGGGTCACTTTCATTGCAACAATCATAACAATTCACATTATTTGAATAAATAAGCATTTCCTGTCCGCCGTGGTAATTTCTGGTGCATACCAAAGTGCTGACATGATTTCGCATGTTTCTCAATATTTTCCAATTGTTTAGCGCAACGCGATACTTGGAAAAGACATTCCGAACATTTGATGCATTGCTCGGAAGGTTCATTATTCCGAAGGTTCATAATTCAAAAATCGAATTAGGGTTCGTAATTCCGAAAATGAAAAAGTGTTCATAATGCCGAAGGTTCGTAATTTCGATAATGCAATAGTTCAAGCCCTACATAACTTTTCGGAATAACGAACCATTGGAAATATGAACGCTTTTTTCATTTTCGGAATTGTGAACCGTATTTCATTTTCGGAATTACGAAACGTAGGAGTAACGAACCTTAGGAAATTCGAACCTTCGGAATTATTAACCTTCGGAAAAATGACATTTAACCCCCAAATCAATAGGACGATTGAGAGTACACAGGCTTTAAAGGTGAAAAAGTGGCTTCTTCCACAATGAACGGTCTTCCGTTTTGAACTTGCAGTTCGGTTTGTTAAGCCGAACTGCAGCATATATATATTCATGTAGTTCATGAATATACATGTAATAGAATGTTTTTGGCAATTACTGTTAAGTTTCATTTTTATCTAAATGTTTACAATTTTCCTTATTTTAATCATATGATTCAACAGTAGTTTTATAAGCCTTAAAAAAGCTATAATAATCGTTTGGAGCATAGATTCAAATATGAAAATCAAACCTGTTTGACATATCTCAGCTGTATACCCAACTGGACAGTTGCAGGTGTATGGAAGGCTGCGTCTCGGGCAGGGGCGGCGGAGCGTCTTTCAAAGTGGGGGGGGGGGGCACCCCAACAAAAAAGGGCACTTTTCTGGGGGAGGGGCACCTTCAAGGGGTGAACATAAAGCGAAAAGGGGACAATTTTGTTACATTGGTATTAACCTAGTCTAATTAATATATTATCAAGCATCATCTTCATTTTTATAGTGGCTCTGCTTTAGCTTCCCCAATTAGCAGTTGTGTGTAATGGTCTAATGATTCATTTGCGAGCGAGCGAAGCGAACGAGCAAAAACATTCAAGACTCTTTCCTAATGCTGAATCCTTGGGTTGTGCATTATTTACAGCGATATAATGAAAATGACAAAAGCAAATTCATTTCAGGGGAAATGTCGAATGATCTTTTAATGTCGTTTTTTTAGGATAACATCGATATCAACATTATTATGCGATCTGCTTCATTTTATAGGTCTACTATAGAAGCGAGCGAGAGTAGCAAGCGAGTTGTGGGGAAATTTTCTGAAAATATTGCCATTACTTGGTGTAAATTAAGGGCACATTCGAGCAAGCGGAATGAGAAATCCTTGGCCTGGGGGTGGGCATTGTGCCCCTCTTGCCTCCAGCTCTGCTGGCTTACATTGTAGTTGTGGTAATATGGGTACATGTAACTACATAAAGCCACACTGATTCTTTGAAGCTAAATATGGCTCTTTTTGTACACTCTAAGAAATCAGGGTTCACTTTAGGGTGCAAATTTGGGTGAAGCACCCGTATATCTACTCGGGTGGAATCTTGCACCCCTACGGGTGCGCTTTGCAGAAACTGGGGTTCAAAATTGAGTAAGGCTGAATTCTGCACCCTTTCGATCAGAAGTATTAGTCTTACATGAATACCCACACCAGCATTGTTGACACTTATGTCACAATATCTCATGAAGTAAGACTAAATATTCAAAAGCATAGAAATGAAATAAATTAGAAAAACAAAAAATAAATCCATTTCGATCAGCTTGTGTCGTAAATTTGCTTATTAAACACGATAAAAACTATTTTCGAAAAATCAACCCAAGGAAATTTCAATAGCCCTGTCTGTCACCTTTAGAAATGTGCGAACATTACAATGGTGTATTATGTAATCCGAACCTGATTTCTATGGGCAGTACAATAGGCCTTTGTAATTGCCCTTGAGTTTATTTTTCGAAAGTAGTTTTTATCGTGTTTTAAATTAAAAATCTCCGTAATAACGTGTTTCAAGAGAATAATCGCGCAAAGACTAACATAAACCGGCTTGCAGGCTGACAGCAACCAACGTATCGGTACTTGTAGGGCTTAAGGCAGGAAAATTTGCATAATTCGCATTTTCAAATTATATGGGGAGTTTGTCATGGCTCATTTTGACAGTTTCTTTGTCAGAAAAGTTATTTGAATAAGAATACGTGGTTACATTTGATAATTCAGTCGGGATTATGCCATTTTAAGTGAAAGTGCTAGTTTTACTAACTGTTATTGTACCGATATGGATAGATTGTGGAGTACATGCTGCAGTTTTTAAAGTTGATTAAAACAAGCTGTCGCACTGTAGACGCTCCCAGGCGTGGGTCGATGGATCTCACGGAGGTCCCCTCATGGCGTGTACTTTACTGCTTGTGTTCCATTCGCCTAAAATGGCTTTCATACGTGTGGGACTAGACTATGCGTATGTTCTCCACATTATTTGACACACAGAACACAGGGCAGAAGATCATAAAATGAGGCAAAAAACATAAGTAATATCTTATAACCTGCTCTTTCGTCACCCCCAGTCTTCATCCCGTTGGCCCCAAATCGGGTTAGGTTGTGTCTTTTTCCCATAGGTGGCACACGTTCGGTAATACAATACCTTTTTTCAAGGGACCAAAACGCCGCGTAGTTAGGAAGGGGTTCGCTCGGAAGGGAATATCGTATTAAATCTACGTTGTCTTTTTCAAATTCCACCAACTTATTTTTCTGTAGGACTTTAAGCATTCATCCTGTAAGTTTGACAGATATTTGCTTGATATTTTATTTGCTATCGTTGATTTTCTGGGGAAATGTGTTAGGAAATAGGATCCACCTCCATACTTATGATCATCTGCACCGAAGGCCTATGGTAGACAGCACATGACGCACACAAACAGTTTTGAAAAAGGGATGAATTTGCGCGGATATCAAACGCGTAATGATGACATTATCTAAAACAATAGATACGCGCAAATGAATGTTGTCACAATGTAGTGTGTGTGATGTGATACGCCGTAAATAGTATCCGTACCGTGAATACTACTATTCACGGATCGTGACGTCGGATGTTACCCTCCATGGCAATTTGCTCATTTGCATGAGGCTAGTAGGAATTGTATTTTGTCACATGACGCGCATTGGACAAGTCAATTGCGCAGATTCTTTTCATGACGGATATAATACAGTATAAAGAAACACACCTGTCTGACAGTACATTGGCCACCATACCCCAATGGGCAAGTACAGAAGTCTGGAGGGTTGAAACCTGGGAAAGGACTACAAACGATTTTGATAACACAGCCGTTGACCAAAATGAGGTCTTGAACATTCTTGACTTGAACAGTCTTGACCTTGATAGTGTAAGAAAAGCTTCATATAAATGACAATTAATATACAGCTAAAAAAAAAGTTAAAAAAATAATGTATCAAAAACTTAGTGTACCAGGCATTGTATATAATCGTATAATCGTTGAAAGCACTGTAGTGGTGTCATTTATATCCAAAAAATATCTAAAATTGCCATATGCAAAAAAAAACAACAACATAATATAACGGACTTTTTCATTTCAGTAGGGACACCTGTTTGGCAGAACTGGCCGGTGTATCCAGCTAGACAGCAACAGTGTATCCACCCCGAAATAACGGGATTATGATGCTAGCATTTCGGTATTAATGAATAGACCATTATCGATATGTAGGATTTTGGATCCTTGTCCTGGTATCTAAATTATTTTTTACTTCTAATTTGTTTGATATCTAACTTAAGAAGGAAAAAACTTCACAGCAGTTTGTTACGTCAGTATCTTGCTATTTATCATGATCTAAAATCAAGGAAATTGACGAAAAGTTTTTGAGGGCTAACTATAAAACTGCACATTACCTTTAAACATCAAACTTTGGGCTAAAGTTGTACGCTATTTATTGTCGTGATATTTGAGAACACTTAAAGGGATTCGGTAACTTTGTGGAGGCTTGATTTAATAAATTGTTGAATTTTGATATTTGTCTTGTATAATGATGTTCAGACGGATAAATAAATAGCCAGGCATAGAAAAGTTTTCAAATATATAATGCTATTATTGAGGTATTTATGACTGAATACTCCCATTTACGAAAGCGTATGGCCATACGCTTTAGTGTGACACTGAGTCTATGGGGGAAAATGAGTCTGGCATTTCCGGTCACTTGCATATGTTTACTTTTGTGAAGCACATGATGATTTTGAAGTGCTTTTTTCCCCCTGGGCTTCATATTTACACCATATTACATACACTGATAGCATGTAAGGCCAGGCAGCTCAGATTTTATCAAGCCTCTACAAAGTTACCAAATCACTTAACGCAATCCTATTCTTGATATTTATTGCTATATTCATGATATTTGTTGTATTCTTCCAGAAGGAATAAAAAGGGGGTAACCTCGCTAGTCATAAGGACTGCTATTCAGAAGGACCACTTATTCATAAGGACCGCTATCCATAACGCGTGACTAAATGAATAGCGGTTTTGTATGAATAGTGGTCCTTCTAAATAGCGAGAAAAACCATAGACAAATCACCTCGCTATTCATAAGGCCCTCCATTCATAAGGACCACTATTCATAACTATTCATAAGGACCGCTTTTCATAACGCGTATTAAATGAATAGCGGTTTTCTATAAATAGCGGTCCTTATGAATAGCGAGCGGACCCCATAAAAGGAATTAAAGCTCCCAAATTATTTGTGAATTTTCTGTCCTTTTGTAGATTTACCAAGCATCATGAGTGGCCAAACGCTGGCATTCATCGACCCTTTAGAGGAACATTTCAAGGATGAGAGAGGACGAGTCAGAACCGGCTGGCGATTTGATCTTAGTGCCGACAAGGAGACTTTTTTGAGATTCAGCGATCAATTTCAACCATATCACAATCTCTTTCAGGATGAGCAAAGTGGCATTTTTGAAGGAAAATACGACGGTACGCTATTCAGATTTCCATTGCGGTCGACTGCCAATGAATTGAGTGACAAAACATACACAGATGAATGCAAAATGGACGAACTACTTGAGGCTTTCAAGGTCGATGCTGATGTTGTGATGCTGTTTCTGCGTAGTTTGAATGACATTGAAGTCTTAAAACGAACACATGGTCAGCAAGAGGCATCTCTTCTTGTACGAGTAAAAAGAGACTTTAGCGGAGAATTAGGAGAATCGACTAAGAATAAGAACGATCTATCTTCATGTCTAGAATCGTATTGCTCCGATGTCAGCGGATGCCGAAAGGCAATTGAGATCACAGAAAGTTTGACATTTTCGACTGAAACACACGGGATTTCAAAGAGGCAATGCTGGGTTGTGAGTCATTTCATCGCAGGAGATGGTACTTCAAAAGAACTTTCCGACATTGCTGACGCACAACACCATCTCCCTTGGTCAGCCGTTGCTATTCCCTTGATTTCTCCAGAACAAGGCAATGAGGTCAACGAAGCAGAGGACAATGATTTGGGTAGAGTATTTTGCTTCCTTCCATTGCCTCCTGGGGAAGAGAGCCGAACTGGCCTTCCAGTTCATGTTCATGGATTCTTCAGTGTCAACAGTGATCGCCGCGGGATCAAGTGGCCAGGTCCAGACCAAACTGACACTTCAGCCCAGTGGAATCGAATTCTCCTGACAGAACTCTTTCCTATCGCGTATGTCAACGCAGTAAAGTACATCATAGACATGTCCAAGTCCCTGCAAAGCGTAACCCCTGATTGCGTATATCGTGCATGGCCAGATGAAGAAAAAGTTCAAGGGAATTGGAATGTTCTTTTGGAGCCCTTTTACAAAGCACTCTTCGACGAAGCCATTATTCATAGCGACAAAAATGGCTGGCTGAAAGTCGATGATGTCTTCTTCAACGAATTGACGGTTGGTGAAGATATGGAAAAAGCCATTCTTAAGTGCTTTGAGAAGAGGGGCATTTCATGTGCAAAGGTCCCTAATGTATGTAGGAAGGCGATCAAGAAGTTCTACAAAAATCAGACAACCACGGTTTCCGCATCTAGCCTTTGTCATTGCCTCCGATCAGATCCTTCTATTTTGACAGGACTTAACACAGAAGAGAAACTTCTAATCCTTGAGTTCATCTTGGGCGAGGGCGCTGGTCATGACCTCAATGGTTTGCCTGTGCTGCCTCTCGATGACGACAGTTTCACTTTCTTCTCGTGTTCTCGGGATCCAGTGTATATCTCTACCTCCCAATTTCATCGCCAGCTTATCCCTGGAGGATATGATAAGTTCATCAAAACGATGCCAGAGAAAGACACACTTCACCAGCTTCTTTCCCAGTTGGGTATGTTTTGCCATTTTTAACTTCATACACATGTACATTTTGTTAGTCCATTGACAATGTGACTAAATCCTCATCAGGCCTGTCTGTGGATCATGTTCTTGGGCCAGAGGTGTATCTAGGGCACTGGCGTAGCCAGACTTTTTTGAACAAGGGGGACACAAAACATCCGAACCAAGGGTTGGGGTGGGTAGGACCTCTAATGCTCCTTTCACCCATCTATTCATGATTTACAAGTTATCATAGGCGTCTAGGCATATTTTTGAGAGGGGGCTGACACCTTTTGCCCGAATATTGAACTTTCCAGTTTCTACAATTTCGTAGTGAAAATGTACATAAATCACATATTTGGTGCCCGAATATCAGAACTCAAAAAATGTCGGGGGGCTGCACCAAGCGGCGTCACTAAAAAAAAAAAAAAAAAAGAGGGGGGAAAAAAGGAGAGGGAAGAGGAAAGAGAAAAGGAAAATGAGAAAAGAAAAAGAAAGGAAACAAAAGAAAAAAGAAAAGGGAAAGTTAAGGAAAACAAAAACCCATCTATTCATGATTTACAAGTTATCATAGGCGTATAGGCATATTTTTGAGAGGGGGCTGACACCTTTTGCCCGAATATTGAACTTTCCACTTTCTACAATTTTGTAGTGAAAATGTACATAAATCACATATCAGGTGCCCGAATATCAGAACTAAAAAAATGTCGGGGGGCTGCACCAAGCGGCGTCACTAAAAAAAAAAAAAAGAGGGGGAAAAAAGGGAGAGGGAAGAGGAAAGAGAAAAGGAAAATGAGAAAAGAAAAAGAAAGGAAACAAAAGAAGAAAGAAAAGGGAAAGTTAAGGAAAACAAAAACAGAAAGAAAAGAAGGAAAGGAAACGGGAAGGAAAAAAAAAGAGGAAAAACTGGACACTGGAAAGTTAATATTCTGGCAAAAGGCGTCCCCCTTCGGCAATGGACTGCAGCCCCCCCCCCCCCCCCCGAGCATTTTCAAAGCCCCGATATTCGGACAGCGAGGTACCAGAATATCCACATATTTGGGGAGCGAAGTTTCCCCACCTCGTACGCTTATGCTTTTGATATTGTTTATCTATTGTAGTGTCATTAGCAACAGTACAATGACGCATGGATATTTGCGTGCGAAGTGAGGGAGCAAAACTTTTTGCCCTAGTTGCTTTTTGATTGAGTGTGCTTGGACAGGTTAATACTTTATAATAATTCATGCATAAACTGTTGATTTGTATGTTTGAAGATATTTTAAATTTTATTTCAATGCATAATATAAGAGAGAATTCAAATTCGCTCTGTTCGGTATACACGTGCTCCAATAAGTTCTGTGTACCTTTTTGATGGTTTGTTTCAAATGTCTACCTCATAATATAGTGAGTTTCTTTTTCTTAAATCTCCTTTTTTTTAACCGGATGAGCAGGGGGATGGCCTTCTTGTACCCCTGTCTACGCCTATAATCTAGGGGAGGGGGAGTGGGCAAGGAGGGGCACGTGCCCCGGGCGGCACCTGAAGGGGGCGAAAAATCACAAAAGACAGAAAGAAAAAGGAGAGAAAAAGAAGAAAACATATGATCCTTAAGGATTTATGCGCCGCCTAGGACAAAAGTGCATTATAAAACAGTGTTTGTTTGGGTTTAAAATGTTTTTTTTTTCTTTTTTTTTACAGCTCTGTCGCTTTGCCTCCTTGCATATGTTGCCTCATGATCTCGTCATTTCGCGCCCGAATGTAGGATGTAGTTTATGATGTAGGTTTCAAAATTGAAAGAAACTGTATTTCTGTTTCTCTGCCCCTTGTAGTTTCATTAGCCTCTTGATAAACATCGCCCTGAATATAGAATAAAGTGTTTACAATACCATTTGCAAACTAAAGTTCAACCTTATTTTGAAAGAGATCTAAACTTTCGGTTCCCCAGCTTATATCCTCGACTATAACCGTCTATCAATCTTCAAAATTTAAAACCCTACCGGTCGATCGCAAGATTCCATTTTGGATTTTGGGGGTAAAATGCATAATTTTTTTGTTGTTGAGGGTTTAAAGTGCGAAAAATCTTCTGCTCGGTCGCTTTGCTCTCCCGTTTGAGCATTTGCGTAGATAACTGGGGGGAGGGGGGGGGGGCAATTTCATTGCTTACAACGCCAGCCACACTCTGTAGATACGCCACTATCATGAGTGATAGTCTGGGGGTAGTTTTCCTTATATAGACAAACATCATCGAAATAACATGATCACAATAAGCTGATCATGAATATTTTGGGAGAAGCTCGGCTGGACGCAGTTAGAAAGTGAAAAGTCACTAGACCATCAATATGCAAACAACGAACAAAGTCACTAAAAAGGTCAATGGTGAGCTCAACAAAAGGTTACCATAGCAACTGTGGTGAAAGCCCGCTCGCGGGCGACCCGCCATTGCTTGACCTGTTTCTGCCCGAAGGCAACAAATTTTAGTTTTCGCGTCGAAAAAATTCTCGAATGTTGAATCGTTACATCAGCAAGCTTCACAGAAATGGGAAAGAGGAAAGCACAAGCGTCCAGGCAACCTTCACAGCCCAAAAAGTCTAGGCCAACGGCTTCTTCTCGACGAAAAAGGACAAAAATAGTACAACTACAAGAGAGGCAGATACGTGCCTCACTCGCAGTCGCATTGCAGCGGCAGCTACCGGGGAAGCCAGTGGGATAGCGGAGTTGCCGGTTACAGGGAACGAGACAGCCACCCTGTCCAGCGGGACCGTCTTTGCGACAGGCCAGCAACCGCTTCGCCCACAAATGACAGGTAATGTCCCTATCATATTGAAACATTAGAAACCCTATTAAACCTAAGGGTCAACCACAACAGGCACCAGACAGAA
This sequence comes from Heliocidaris tuberculata, assembly GCA_025618425.1. Classification (NCBI taxonomy): domain Eukaryota; kingdom Metazoa; phylum Echinodermata; class Echinoidea; order Camarodonta; family Echinometridae; genus Heliocidaris; species Heliocidaris tuberculata. The sequence continues at coordinate 42,725,792 of CM046840.1, forward strand.
ATAGTACTGGTATATTATCAGGAACAAATAGACCTAACTCCACATTTGTGACCTCTTTTCCATCCATAGTGCCCAGTGCTAGCCTGCTCCAAGAAAATTTTGAGGGAGAGACACAAGCATTAAATAGTAGCACAATTCACACCAATATTGGGCACAACACAAATACTTTACAAGGCTCTGGGCCATGTGGGCAAGGGGTTCAGACACCGACCCAACCCAATCACACTGACACATCCCCTCTGCACCCGATGGGGGACAGGCTGGGCATGTCTACGCCCCAAAATATAAGGGATAAAATTTAGAAGGGGGAATACATTGATCTCAACACACTCATTGACAGTCAAGATGCAGTAACTCATGCCATGCGGGACTATACAGAGGAACAGAGAGTTAACCTCGCAGTGGCACAGGTAGAAGGGAGGTGGATCTTGAACCCCCCCCCCCCCCCCCCATCCAAAAACAAGATATTCTCTATTGAGACCTGGACTGATGCTTTTCTGGTGTACATGAGCATATATCTTGAAGCTAATCCCACATGCATGCATGCATTACTCAAATACTGCCACCTCATTCGAATGGCCGCTTCCCGTTACCAGGGTTACGGCTGGAGGTATTATAATTTTGAATTCCGACACCGCCTCCACAGGAGGGGTGGATCATGGGCAACATTAGACGGCGAGCTGTGGCTCCTCCTCGTTATCAGTGGGGGACCACCCAGGGCGCAAAGAGGCGTTGATAGGTCACCCTATCAAAGAACTCCATGGGGGAGTGGGGGAGGGGAGAGACGCCAGTCTGCACCCCCAGCAAAACAGAGCGGGAAGACATTTCTATACACCGACCCCCGCTTTAATCCACCCTGTTATGACTACAATCTTCGCACATGCAACCGAAAGAATTGTAGGTATGCACATAAATGCATGCAGTGTGGCACACACGGTTATGGGAAATCACGGTGCGCAGACGGAAAACAACCCAGTGCAAAACCCACAAAGCAGTCTAAGTAAGGGCCACAATCACAGTAAGGACAAACAAAATCAAGGAAATAGGTACTCCCAAGACACAAAACCAGATAGTAGTAAGGGGAACAATGATAGGAACCTTAGATCCTTGGCACCAACACCCATCATATTAGAAAACCTCAGACCCCTACTAAAACAATACCCAAACAAAAGGGCTGCCCTCACTCTTGACAGGGGGTTCAGCGAGGGCTTCCGCATAAATTACGCAGGCTCCAGGCTACCAGTAGACCTGCCCAATTTAAAATCAGTAGAAAAGAACAAGGAAGTAGCTTTAAAGAAAATAAATAAAGAGCTTGAACTTGGACGTTATATAGGCCCATTCGATACAAGACCGTTAAAAAATCTGAGATCCAGCCAAATTGGCCTTGTTCCAAAAAAAAGACACCGCGTGATCACAGGCTGATAAATCATCTCTCATATCCAGAAGGCTTTTCAGTGAATGATTTCATTCCAGACGAGTCATGCACGGTTGCATACACAGGCTTCGATATGGCTGCCGAGTTGGTGGCCTCAGCGGGCATTGGGGCAGAAATGGCAAAAGAAGACATAAAATCTGCCTTCCGTCTCCTACCCATACATCCAGATAATTTTGAGTTATTAGACGTTAAATTTGAAGGAAAATAATACATAGACAAGTGCCTACCCATGGGGATCCGCTGTGCACCAGCATAAACATTTTCCACATTCAAAGAGTACTGTGCAAGGAAAAAATGCAAATCGGAGAGCATAATTCACTATGTCAATGACTTCCTGTGTGTTGGGTCAAACAAAAAGAGAGGACTGCCCTGCCACGAAATAGTCCAAGCCTTAAGGGAGGTATGCAATGAATTGGGAGTTCCCCTAGCAGAGGAAAAATCAGAGGGGCCCACCACGCGGCTTACATCTCTGGGCCTAGAGCTTGATTCAATTAGAATGCAGGTACGAGTCCCCATGGAGAAGATTCAAGATATCAGACATAAGCTAAATAAGGCATTATCAGCAAGATCAGCAATGATCAAAGAAGTTCAATCTCTTGTGGGGACTCTCAACTTTATTTGTCGTGTGGTACGCCCCAGCAGGGCCTTCCTTCAGAGGTTATAGATATGACAAAGGGGGAAACCAATGGGACTAGACTAGTGACATTTTCAGAAGGGGTTAAGGAGGATCTCAGAACCTGGTTAGAATTCTTAGAGGCATACAATGGGGTATCAGTCATTCCACGGGAAAACTGGGTGAACGATAAGGACATAGACCTATACACACATGCAAGTGGGGAGCTCGGCTGTGGCGGCTACCTCCATGGTAAGTGGTTCAATGGGAAGTGGCCATCACGTGACATAATCAGAACCACATCCATAGCATGGAAAGAAATGATCCCCATCGTAATCACCTTTATGGCATGGGGAGAGGAACTCAGCAATAGGAGAATACTATTACACACAGATAACATGTCAGGCAAATGTGCAGTGAACAAACAAACATCCCCATGCCCCAAAATAATGACACTACTAAGAAAGTTGGTGATAACATGCCTCAAAAGAAATGTTTCAGTTAAGGCAGTTCACGTTCCTACTCACAATAATGGCATTGCTGACCCCCTTTCACGATTCCAGATGGGCCGGTTTCACAAACTGGCCCCAACAGCAGACGAACACCCCACGCCTATCCCAGATGGAATATGGCAGATCTTGCACAGGAGGCACACAGGCTGCTAGGGCAGTCACTAGCAGGGGGGACACAACGCGCATACCAAAGGGCAGTGGATGCTTTCCAGGTATTTCGCATAAACCAGCACATGAGCTCAGTGTGGCCAGCACCCACAGCCCAGTTAATTGCCTTTATTGCACATCTCTCCATAAGTGGCAAATCTACCTCCACTATTTCATTACATGTTGCAGCCCTGTTATACATACACAACATACATGGGTGGGCAGATCCCACAGGACACTTAATTATCAGGAAGTTACAGGAAGGTAGCAAAAGAGACCAAAAAATAGGAGATGGCAGGAGACCCATCACATGGTCCATGCTAAGAAGGGTTATTCCCACACTCTAACTGGTGTGCTTTTCCCATTACTAAACAATGATGTTCAGGGCTGCCTTCTTATTGGCCTTTTTCGGGTTTCTCAGAGTGGGAGAATTCACAATTCGTAGTAAACATGAGGAGTCAGAAAAAGTGGTAACAAAAGACGACATCCTACTATGTCAGGGCCCAAGGCATTTTATGGTAGTGCGTATCCGATATTCCAAAACAGACCAGTACGGAAAGTCTACCACACTAAGAATACAAGGTAATGAAGATGAGAACTTATGCCCAGTAAAGGCTATTGCAGCCTTCCTACAGGTAAGGCCCTCCGTTAAAGGGCCCTTATTCTGTCACATAGACAGCTCCCCCCTAACCAGGTACCAATTCAGTGCAGTTTTGCAGAAAGCATTGGTTTATGCGGGCACAACCCCTAGCCAATATGGCACACATTCATTCCGCATAGGGGCGGCAACCACAGCAGCCATGGAAGGGGTTCCAGGAGAGGAAATAATGGTCATGGGCAGGTGGCACAGCGAAGTTTACAAAAGGTACATAAGATAGGCATGCAGGGGATACTAAGATACAAATAATGAGTCAAACATGTAAGGAGAATCTGCAAAACAAAACATAACAATAAGGATACAAATTACAAAGAAATAATATATACACATATATGGAAAAATAAGCATATTGACCGAAACGATAAATAAATAGAAATAACAGCAACAGTAATAATTAAAAAAAAAAAAAAAAAGGATGAAGTGATGAATAACAGTAATAGATATATATTTAAAATTGATGAACAGTAAATAAAATGAACAATGCAATTAAATCACATCCAATTGCCACAGAACAGGGGCTAAGCCATACTATCCACATGGGGAAATCATGCATGGTCGCTTAGTACCCCAACAACCAAGGTACTGCAAGAAGCCATACCAGCCCCCAGGCACAGCCCTAGTACTCGCCAGACAGCTCCATCTTATAGGGCACAGACCATCCAATTCACTGACTGCATTAACCTGTTGAAGAAATTAACAACACCCCCACTGTAGTTGGATTCGAGCGTGATACTCATTGGGTTGTAGCAAGAGATACTGCCAGAATTTTTCTTTTTTGTCATTTCAGGGCAACCCCAGATATGGATAGTAGGGGATAGCATCGTACGCCAAGCCAAGGAGAGAGCCGCAGCGACAAACCATCTCCAGCTGGGCACAACATACAGCTTCCAGTGGCACGGCCAAGGTGGTGCAAGACTGGATGACATGAAGAGGCTGGTAGACAACAGGCTAAGGTTTGCGGCTCCCCCATCAGTGGTCATACTCCACCTAGGCTCCAACAACATCGGCCAAACCGACGCCTGTGGATGCAGGATAGGCATCAAAACAACCCTTAGCCTACTCAGGACCAGGATGCCACAAGCTCAAATCCTTTGGTCAATGATACTCCCCCGCTTATTCTACTACGGAAAGCGATCATTTGGCTCTACATCCCAAGAGGCCCTGGAAGGTGTACGATTGTCCCTTAACAGGTATGCGAGGCGACAAACAAAACATGTGGGCAATGCTTCGGTAATACAACACGACATAGACAGGGCCAACCACAATCTCTTTGTTAGAGATGCCGTGAAGGAAGCTATAGTGGCCTAACACAAAGGAAAATCGATGTATGCAGGTCTTTGCTCTGACCTAATGCCCTCATGAGCATGGACAGAAGAACAAGCTATCAAGGCACAGTAGCATTATTATAAGGGTAATGGCAGTCCAGTAATCTCACATTGTGAACCCTTATGTATCCACAGACCAGGTTGCTGCATACGCATAATCTTAAGCCTGATTGGAGGTTAATCTTATAATGGGACAAAATACATTTGAGGTCTTATAATTCCCAACACAAGAGGTTGGATAATAAATAATAATGATAATAAGATAAAAAAAATAAAACAAGTAAACAAAGTCAAAATAGGCCTCAGACTTTTAAATGAATAGAAGAAACATAACCATGGTGAACGTAGAGACATAACCATAAGTGCACAAGCACTAAGTAAGGAAGCTGTGCAGCCCCCTGCCCAGGACATTGTCACTGTGGTCTGGTGGTGGAGAGGCAATCTCGGTCGCACTGCGCATAATATCCAAGTGGGCCATAAGGGAATTTTCTCCAGCATATCCCTCAAAAATATGGGAGCCTTGCCATTGCACCTTGCTGGTTTTCGCCCTTATCACCTCCCGTACTTCAGTGGCAACTGTCCGCCAATTGCCCCTGTAGAAGCTGGGGCAATTAATGCAAATAGATAGCACATATCAGAGAGAAATGGCTACCACCCAAACTGGATTTAAAAAAAAAAAAAAAAAAAAAAAAGAAATTGGGTGGAAGATGTCTCGGGGGGCCTTAGCATCGGAAAAAGGATGTGAATTGCCACTCTAGGTACCATCCTGTTGGCAGGTAAACTGCTTGCTGGGTCGAGTTACCATCGCCCAGCAATCACGTTACCGCACATCCCAAACACTTGAGGCAAAATATTTCTGCCAGTCATTCAGTCACTCAGTCAAAATGCTCTAAATTGTTTACTCTGTACTTTTACAGTAATATGTAATGATAACCGCATATTTTTCTCTAGCTAGTCAAATTGTCTCGTTATTTACTTACGTGCTTAGCTATTCAAGAGTAGGGGTAGTAGGTATGATTACCACACTCCCCACTATCATGAGGATAGAAATGCTGCCAGATTTTTAAACATACTGGAAGTTAGTCAAGTTACAAAGTTGTGAAGAAGTTATTAACACACTAAGTTATTATATTACTGGCCGTGTTATCATGAGTTTGACACAATACAAAGTGTCAAGTTTTTATTTTGTTCTGGGTTGAATACTGCCTTGTGTTAAAAGCAGATTGGTCAGTGTTAAACATATCATTCAGTGTGCTTTACTATTGATTGTATTCAAATGGCACTAAGTTTTTATCGCTGCCTTCGAGCAAAATTGTGCTAAAAGCAGATCGTTCAGTGTTAAACATATCATTGAGTGTTTTACTATTGCTTGTACTCAAATGGCACTAAGTTTTTATCGCTGCCTTCGAGCAAAATTGTGTTAAAAGCAGATTGTTCAGTGTTAAACATATTGTTTGTTATACTATGGCTTGTATTCAAATGGCATTAAGCTTTTATTGCTGCCTTCGAGCAGAATTAAACAGCAAGCAATGGCAATTATGAGTCCACAGTGCTTTCTTTCCAAAATAACATGATCACAATAAGCTGATCATGAATATTTTGGGAGAAGCTCGGCTGGACGCAGTTAGAAAGTGAAAAGTCACTAGACCATCAATATGCAAACAACGAACAAAGTCACTAAAAAGGTCAATGGTGAGCTCAACAAAAGGTTAACATAGCAACTGTGGTGAAAGCCCGCTCGCGGGCGACCCGCCATTGCTTGACCTGTTTCTGCCCGAAGGCAACAAATTTTAGTCTCTCCCACCCAGCCCAACTTATAAGGTATGCAGTGAAGGCCATGGGCAAGTGATGGGTACGTTCTATAAATTCGCGGTGGGATGTCATGTATATATATTAATATACATGGAGCTACATTGTCAATGTTAGTAAGTACGATGGGTGGGGTATTGCTACCCTACCCTTTATACTTTGTGTTTAATGACAAGAAGACACAAATAGCATGCTGTTTGCAACCACCAAATACTGTTCTGTGTTGGATATGTCAACTGTTTTTGCCTGATATTGCTCTAAGTTTGCAGGCTTTAGGGAACGGGCTAGATTCATTCCAAGTTGCACAATGGCGGGAGGTTGGGCAGGATGGGGCAGCTCGCTCATTATCAAAATGAGCCATGTCCAGCTAATGTATCTAGATCGCTCCAAATTGCATAATGGCAGGAGGCTGGGCAGGATGGGGCAGCTCGCTCATCATTAAGATGAGCCATATCCAGCTGAGTTCCTTGGAGCATTCCAAGTTGCATAATGGCGGGAGGATGGGCAGGATGGGGCAGCTCGCTCGTCATTATGATGAGCCTTGTTCAGCTGATGTATCTAGATCGCTTCAAATCGCACAATGGCGGGAGGTTGGGCAGGATGGGGCAGCTCGCTCATCATCATGATGAGCCATGTTCAGCTGATGTATCTAGATCGCTTCAAATCGCACAATGGCGGGAGGCTGGGCAGGATGGGGCAGCTCGCTCATCATTAAGATGAGCCATATCCAGCTGAGTTGCTTGGAGCATTCCAAGTTGCATAATGGCGGGAGGATGGGCAGGATGGGGCAGCTCGCTCGTCATTATGATGAGCCTTGTTCAGCTGATGTATCTAGATCGCTTCAAATTGCACAATGGCGGGAGGTTGGGCAGGATGGGGCAGCTCGCTCATCATCATGATGAGCCATGTTCAGCTAATGTATCTAGATCGCTCCAAATTGCATAATGGCGGGAGGTTGGGTAGGATTGGGCAGCTGGCCTGCCACTCTAGGTACCATCCTGTTGGCAGGTAAACTGCTTGCTGGGTCGAGTTACCATCGCCCAGCAATCACGTTACCGCACATCCCAAACACTTGAGGCAAAATATTTCTGCCAGTCATTCAGTCACTCAGTCAAAATGCTCTAAATTGTTTACTCTGTACTTTTACAGTAATATGTAATGATAACCGCATATTTTTCTCTAGCTAGTCAAATTGTCTCGTTATTTACTTACGTGCTTAGCTATTCAAGAGTAGGGGTAGTAGGTATGATTACCACACTCCCCACTATCATGAGGATAGAAATGCTCCCAGATTTTTAAACATACTGGAAGTTAGTCAAGTTACAAAGTTGTGAAGAAGTTATTAACACACTAAGTTATTATATGACTGGCCGTGTTATCATGAGTTTGAAACAATACAAAGTGTCAAGTTTTTATTTTGTTCTGGGTTGAATACTGCCTTGTGTTAAAAGCAGATTGGTCAGTGTTAAACATATCATTCAGTGTGCTTTACTATTGATTGTATTCAAATGGCACTAAGTTTTTATCGCTGCCTTCGAGCAAAATAGTGTTAAAAGCAGATTGTTCAGTGTTAAACATATTGTTTGTTATACTATGGCTTGTATTCAAATGGCATTAAGCTTTTATTGCTGCCTTCGAGCAGAATTAAACAGCAAGCAATGGCAATTATGAGTCCACAGTGCTTTCTTTCCAAAATGATTTATACAGGGTGGCTCAGAAAGGACGCAACATCTGAGATCTGCAAATTTCACCGACATTATTGACACAGTATCATTAGCTTTTGTTTATTAGGTAGAAAATTGTTTTCCGAGTAAAATGATCATCAGTTTTGGGCAAGGCGTTATAATTCTACGGCTATTTTTGTGCGGCAATGTCATTTTGTCCTGTAGACATCAAAGCTTGTATCTCTGTTGATTCTTTTAAAAATCTTCTCAAAACCTTTCTATTTACATGTACTTTGTAATTCTTTATGCGCCTTGAGCACTCTACAGAGTGGATTTGGCGCTTTATAAGTCACATTATTATTATTATTATTATTATTTTCAAAATTTGCTACTTTTTGCAACCGTAGTAATGATTGAAGCTAGCCGCGAGAAATTTGCATGTAACGGATTTGCATACAGTCAGCTTTGTTGACAAAACGCATGACTGCTCTCGCTTTGAAAACGAAGACAACATGAATGAATTTACCTAATAAATGAAAAAAAAAAAAAAAAACTAATGATATTGTGTCAATGATGTCGTTGAAATTGCAGATCTCAGGTGTTGCGTTCTGTCTTGGCCACCCTGAATATATACTTTCATAATTTATACAAAAGACCTTGAAAAAATGGTGCATCGCTTACCTTAATTCATTAGGTCAATTTACGACGAAGATAATAAAACTATGTGAAGATTGAGAAGGGGAAATACAGCCAATGATACAATATAGTTTCTTGAACCAGCACAAAAGTGGACAGAAGGCCCTCGAGACCGCCATTATAAGTTGCTTTTAATAGAATCATGCAGTTGATAAGAAAGTCATAATTTTTTTACTGACATGATAAACTAGGGAAAATATGAAAATTGCCAACTGTGTCATGAGTCTGCCACGTCATTCCCTCACTATTCACAACTTGTTTTGTTTATATATTTCTGTCCAAGAATATGACTTTCTAATAACTTGAACCTAGTAATGTAGACATTAATACGTTTTTTCTTATGAATACACGAATACTGAGGAAAAAAATTTCTGTTAAAATTATTTTTAAAATATGAATTTTTGATAAACAAATTTTTCGATTATCACATGTTGTAATTCTTGAAATTTTGACGGAAATCTCTTTTGGTCATTCAGAAAGAAGTCGTTCCAAGTGTTTCAAAGCAGGGAGATTTTATGTTTTGCCAAATTTAATAGAAACAAGATTTGAAAGAAAATCTGCTTTCCTGTTCCCTTTTATTCAGATGGACACTACCAGCTGAAGTCTTTGACACTAGATGCAGTGGCGCTTCTCCTGAAGGCCAACATGAAGTGTTGGACAGACGATGAAGGAACATGGAAACAAGACTCAAGGGGCCCTCCTCTCCAGGTATGGCTCAAAGCCATATGGGAAATGTTGTATAGGGAGAGTCCGAATAAGTTACTCTTCTTTGAAGGTGTTTATTTGGTACCATTACTTGATGCAGATGGTCTAGGTCAACAACTTCTACCACTATGTCAGAAATCCATAGTTATCCAGAGAAGACATAAGACATCTGAAGGCTTCCTAACATTGGACAAAGACCTTCAAAATGTTCTCCGAAAGATAGGAGTGATAGCCACAGAATGTCCAGACTATGTTCTTTCCCATCCAGCTTTAAAGCGTGACGAGTACGTCAAATTGCCAACACCAGAAGGCATACTTAAATGTCTCCTTCTATTGGATGTCAATTTCCTCACAAGGGAAATATTTTCCTTCTCGTCCTCTGACAGAGCTATTGTCGTAGAATATTTAGCAGAAGCATCATTGACCCAGGAGGGAAGAAATCTTCTAAAGCGTCTGCCACTTTTCGAGCCTGTCGCTGGGACAGGGAATTCTACCACATCTCTAGTAAGAGCAGACCAATGCAAAGGGTACATTGATTTTCAGGGGAATGAAATCCCCAATCCTTTGAAGTTGACAGTGTTATTGATCAATGGAAGAGATTGTTTCAAGCATCTACTGCAGAAGTTAAAAGTTCGACGATTATCGAAGTGCGAAGTAATCGCGGAAGTCATAGGAAATATCAGCACAGACAAATCTTACTCGGTGACAGAAAGGCAAGACGCTTTGTTATGGATTATGGAACACTGGGGAGAGGTCAAACTCAACTGCCCACTGACCAGCATTGATATATTGCGTCAATTGAAATTCATCACTACTGCAAAATCCTCTTTGCTGTCCCCTTCTCAACTCCTTGATCCAAGAGATCCAGTTCTTGTCAGTCTTTTTGACCATGTAGGAGCATTTCCAGTGGTACCGTTTGATTCAGAGAATTTGCTGCTGGCACTCCATGATCTTGGTATGCGAGGTCAGAGTGACGTTTCTGATGCCGAGATATTTTCATGTGTTGATCTGATTGAAAAATTACAGAGCCAATCAAAGGCACGGGATCTCCTAGAGTTTCTAGGCAAGAATCAATCCCTCCTTCGCAAATCTGTCTCCGATTATATGGAGAACAAGCAATGCCTCCCCATTAGGCGGTCAGCGCCAGAGTACTACCCATCAGACATTAGTTGGCTTGGTAGTTCTTCCCATAGCCTCTCAACTCCCCTAGAAACATTGAGAGAAACGAAGCAAGCTGTACTCAAATCTGGAGGAACAAAACTGTTTGTAAATCGGGAGGATGAACATCGTTTTCCTATGGTTTTCTCAAAACTCGGAATAGGTAGTTCCTGTACTCCAACAGTTACAGACGTCATAACACAGTTGGAAATGTGTGTAAGGTACACAGAAGATAAAAAAGGTCAAGATGTTACAGACATAATACCAATGCTGAAGGAGGTCTATGCATTTCTTAGTAAAGCATGGCACACAAACGTACAGGTTAGTAACCTCATCTCAGAGCGTGTAAAAAGGTGTATCTGGAATGGAAGCGGCTTTTCGGAACCAAGCAAGATGTGCACAGGTGGCCTACCCTTTGATCTCGCACCCTACATGGCGTCTATTCCCAAAGAAATTTACACTGTTGTAGACTTTTTGGAAGTGCTTGGAGTGAAAAAGAATATCAATACAAACCCAGATGCTCTGGTTGATATACTGCATGAGGTCAAAATAAGTTGCGAGGTACCAGGACTGGATGCCGACTTCTATCAGAGACAACATCGCCTTGTAATGCAAATCCTACATCATCTCCATGCTGGTGGGGAAATGTCAGAAGAAACTCACAGACGTTTACTCGTTCCAGCACAAGGAAAAGAATGTCGACTTACTCCGGTTGGGGAGAGTGCATACATAGACAGGGACTGGTTGAGACAGGGTTCTAACTACGAAGAGTTAGAGGACGACGAAGGATTCATTTTGATTCATCCAGATGTATCCATGGAGCTTGCAAAATTTCTTCATGTGAGACCAGTAAGTCGACTACTACTCAACTGTGAGGAACTCGGTGGATTCATACAAACTGGTCAATATGAGCCGTTGACGATGAGACTGGCAAATATTTTGAAAAATAACTACGAGGACACCGCTGTCGTAAGGGAAATGATTCAAAATGCAGAAGACGCTGGCGCTCAGGAAGTGAGGTTTTTAATTGACATGAGAGAAAATGAAAGTGCAAATGAGAAGCTATTCGATCCTGGAATGAAGTCTTGTCAAGGACCAGCACTTTGGGTTTTCAATGATGCAGTGTTCACTGATGAAGATTTTGACAACATCCTCCGTCTTGGTGGACGGACGAAAGAAAAGGACACTGAAAAAATTGGGAAGTTTGGAACGGGATTCAACTCGGTTTACCACGTAACTGATGTCCCTAGTTTTGTGAGTAGAGAGTATATGCAGGTTTTTGATCCTCATACCACATACTTAGGAAACGTTCTAGCAAACAAGAGTCAGCCTGGTGTACGAATCAAATTGAGTAGCAATAAACAAGTACGGAAATTCCCCGACCAGTTCAAGCCATTCAACGGTGTCTTCGGGCTAGACTTTGGTAGAGGAACGGAATCTATCTGTTACCAGGGAACTCTCTTTAGACTGCCACTACGTTCAAAGGAAGCTGCACAGAAAAGTGATATCTGCAGGGAAAGCTATGATCTCGCAAAGCTCACCAGATTACTGCAACACACATGGGAATCATCACGAAACCTCCTTGTGTTCACGAGAAAGGTGAAGAAGGTTTCCTTTTTCTTTCTTGAACATTCCCAGAACCCTGCAAAGGCTGAAGAGTTGTTCACAATACAAAAGAATTGCAGTTCAACTAGGGTAAATGACGACATGACAGTCATTTCAACGGAAGAATTCCATCGCAAAATGAATGCAAAGGGAGCCCAGATATTGTCACAGACGAAAGAAATTACGGCTTGTGAACAAACTTTCAAAATCATGAAGGTGACCTGTAAGACTTCAAAGCAAGCTGCAAAGCTTGCAGATTCCCCAATGGGAAGTGAACATGGACTCTCACCACAAGGTGCTGTTGCTTTTCCCTTTCACACAACAACGTCTGCGCCCAAAGGTGAAATGTATTGCTTTTTACCTCTTTCAATCAACAGCACTTTACCTGTTCATGTCAATGGATCTTTTGCTGTGAAAGAAGATCGAAGAAGTCTCCATAAGCCTGTACCATATAGCTCGTGCATTTCTGAAAAATGGAATTACGTGCTAATAGTGGATTTGATTTGCAGAGCATATGTTTCACTTATGTCGAACCGCGGGTTCAGTCAACAAGTGAAGGAATGGTATGGATCGAAGGTAACCCCTGAAAGTTTTTGGCCTGATGTCGATGACGTACCAAAGAATTCAGAATGCTCAGCCTTATTTGATGCTTTCTACAAGACAATGGTTTATGGATTGGATGGTCGTGAACCAGCGTTGTTCTGGAAAGATGGCAAAGCGTATCAGTTTAATGAAGTTGTCTTCCTTGGGCAAGACATACAAAGAGAAAAATCGATCAGTGCTGTAGCCATGACAGTATTAAACGATCATCTAGGAACGAAGGAAGTGATCGAATTAACGGATAAAACTTGGCGAGCATTAAAGAGAGCAGGGTTGTACGGTGACATCATCAAGAGAACATATTGTCTTGACAGGTTCTATGATGAAATCTTCTTACCACATCTTGATCAGGTACCGGAGAATATGAGAAACAAGCTGGTTCTCTGTGCACTCACATCTACACAGAAAAAGCTGAAACACAAAATGAAAGATGTAGAATGCGTACCAGTCTTTGGGGGACGCGAACTGAGAAAACCAGGAGAGCTGATACATCCAAAAGGTGCAGCTGCACAAATGTACTCAGAATCGGATAAAGCTTTCCCATTTGGAGAAAGGTTCAATTCTGCGGATATTCTGACCATACTTAGTCAGCTAGGAATGATAACAGACTTGGTCAGTGAGGAAGCTTTTGTTGAACGATGCAAAACTGTGACCATTCTGCAATCAAACAATGCAGAAATTGCTAGGAAGAGATGTCACGCTGTGCTGAAGTACCTGTCAAAACGGTTAGATGACGATTGGGGAAGTAACCAACACCTCGAGGGAATGCTTATGAAAATTCCTTTCTTACCTGTTTTGTGTAAAGACAACCGAGATCCTGCTCTTCCATGGATGGAAACGCATAACTGGGAAGATTACACATCAGCTGATGGTGTCTATTCTCACTCGCAAAAGTATCTTGTGAGCAGCATAGCAAACGTTGTGGACGAATCCAAAAGGTGGAAGCTTCCCATGAACGTCACCGAATTTCTTGGCCTGTTGGATAAACAGCCATCTGAGGAAGAGGTGCTCACCCAGTTCTCAAACTTCCGCAATCACTACAAAACGAAAAGTAACATTTCAAATAGACGTTTGGAAAACATATGCGAGAAAATCTACAAGTACATTGATAGCATGTGTGCAAGTAAATGTCCTCTCATCGACAAAGCTCTCCAGAATGACCAGTGCTTTCTAGTAGATTCCCAATTTGTATGTGCCTCTGTGATAGCTTCAAGAGGAGGAGAAGGTTTAACGCCTTTTTTGTTTACACCCACTCATTTCCTACGGCAATTTCCAGATCTCTTGAAGCACGGAGAATTGAAAGAACATTTTGATGCTAGTGATTACCAAGGCGTTCTTCATTCTATCTATGAGGATAACATTGGACAAGCTTTGGACAGCAAAGCCTTAGAAGTTGCCATCTTAGCTGCAAGTCGACTTTCTAGTTCTACCGATGATTGCAACCAGCCTCGTGATGTATTTCTCCCTGATGAAAACAACTACATGAGGCCTGTATCAGAACTTTGCTATTGTGACGTTGACTGGATTGAATATGAATGTAATGAACTTCATAAATGTCATGAGAAGATTAGTTTTGCGGATGCAATGAAGCTTGAGGTGAAGGATATTCGTCAACATATGCTTAAGCAATGCGATATAGACTTTCCAGGAGAAGATTTTGGCCAACACCAGAAACTAACAACTCGTATCAAGCGAATCCTTGAATCATACCCTTCTGATGAATCAATTCTAAAAGAACTCCTACAGAATGCTGACGACGCAGGTGCGACTGAGATTCACATTGTTTATGATTGTCGGCAACACGGCACAACAAAAATTCTAGGAGATGGCATGAAATCGCTTCAAGGTCCTGCTCTCTGTGTCTTCAATAACCAGACGTTTACAGAGGATGACATTCGTGGGATACAGAACATTGGAGAAGGGAGCAAAGGTAATAACATGGAAAAGATTGGTCGTTACGGTGTTGGTTTCAATGCAGTTTACCAATTGACAGACTGTCCCAGTTTCATCTCTAAAGGTGAAAAACTCTGCATGTTTGATCCTCTTATCGAACATGTACCGGGTGCAACGAATGCTAGGCCGGGTCGCCTAATAAGAATTAATGAAAAAGTGCGTAGGTCATACCAAGATGTTTTCCCTTGTTATCTAGAAAAAGAACTGGCAAATGGACTAGACAACTTCACTGTTTTTCGCTTCCCTTTGCGAACGCATGCATCTGAACTCAGTAGAAATACATGGACACCTGGAAAAATTCAGAAACTACTGAAAGACTTTGAGACAGCTGCATCTGAGAGCCTGTTGTTCCTGAAAAACGTTACCAAAATAAACATATCAGAAATGACAGGTTCAGGAAGAATAGGATCAACTCATACTTTCTGTGCAGAAATGGAAGAAAATCACGCTGAAGAGAAGAGACAGTTCTTTCAAAAGGTTCAGAACTTCGTAAGTGCATCACTGAGGGATGGTAACATGAGACTAGAGGCTGAAGAAGTTGTGTACAAGATGAAGGTGAAAGGATCAGGAAGGGAGGAGGATTGGGTGATATGTCAGAGATTGGGAAGTAAAGATTCTGCAGTACTAAAATCTATGCAAACGTATAAACTCCTACCAGTTGGAGGAGTTGCAGCCTGTTTGACCGACAGAAAGGAAGAACTAACAGGAAAGGCTTTTTGCTTTTTACCTCTTCCAATTAAAACAGGGCTTCCAGTACACATACATGGCTACTTCGCCTTAGATCATGAGAGCAGAAGACACTTATGGGAAGGAAATCAACAGGATGAGCAAACACAGTGGAACAGTCACATCAACGGGAATGTTATTGCACCAGCGTATGCAACATTGCTGATTTGGATTCAGACATTCTTAGTCCAAAACCACGGTTGGTCAGGATCAATTCCTTATGAACAAATACATCGCAGTTACAAGCCCCTTGAGAAATACCACAATTTCTTCCCTCGGGTCAATGACGGTGGACCCTACTGGACGAGGCTCGAACATGACGTGTATCGCATTGTCGCTAGAGAAGCTCTTCCACTATTTCCTTCTATACACAGGGAAGGTGACAGAGGAAATCAATTTTTCTTGCAATGGAAATCCCCTATGAAGTCAAATGACCCTTCTTTAAGTGGATATTTCAACACACTTTCATCCCAGCCAAAGAACGTTTCTCCAGGCATGACTCCCTCCCTTCGGACAAAGAAGGAATCAGATAGTCATACACTGAAAACTACGCTGGTGCAAATCACATATCCTTTACTAGAGTCTCCAGTTTGGATAATGGACAGACTTCTTCGAGCATGCAAGAAATCAAACAGTGAAGGCTTTAGTACGCAATCCGAGGTTCTGGAGGTTTCACCCCAAAGTGTTATATCTTTTCTTCATGGAGACAATCCTCTCAAAATGAAATTGCCGGTACCAATTGCTGAATCAAGAATTTGCGATATGGCGAACCTCCAGTGCCTTCTCAATTACTGCAGAGGATTGCTGCGCTCAGATAATCTTCATGGGCTGCCATTACTGTTGACAGGGGATGGAGTCTTAAGGACATTTTCAAGAGATAAGCCAGTGTTCATGTCAAAATTCTGCAATCTCTTTGAACCCCTGAGTCATAAGTTTGTAGATTTCAGACTTCTAGACATACTTCCAACAGAGGCCGATGTCTTCCATAAGCTTGACGTGACTGCAGTGTCTATGCTTCTCTCCCAATGTAAACCAAATCTGAAGTGTGAATCGAAGGAAGTCATACAGCTTAAAAGACATATTCCGTCTAATTGGTTCCAATGTTTGTGGGGGCTTCTTGAGTCCTTCTGCCATGAGGAGAGAGAGCATGCTATTATTGCAAATGAGATACGACACAAGCTTGGTCACTGGGCGATATTACCTATAACGCAAATACAACCTCAGCATCAGACGCTGTCAGAAACAAAGGCATTAGAATATGTAGCGCCAATCAGTCTCTCCTCTTCAATCATCATCGAACCATACGAAGCTGATAAGAGATTTTGGTCCGTATTTCCAGCACTTGAATCGCTTCAAGTCTTTAAAATCAAAGGTGACAGTCTCCATTACCAAAGCAAACGTAACAGACTGTTATGGAGCCTCCTTGCACACAAGGATGAACGAAGTCGTGTTCTTGATGTACTCATGTACTGGGTTGATAGAGACGTGAACAAATTCAAACACCTAAAATCTTCCCAACATGTAGATATTTTGACATTCTTCCCAACATTCGATGACTCAATTGATTGGAAAAGGTTGAGGAGCATACCCTGCTACCAAACCATCGGGGGTGACTTTGTCAGCATTAGAGGTTATGACACAGTCCTTGTCCTCCGAAGCCTGATCCCCATAAAGGAACAAGATCGATGGATTAGTACGACTAGTGCAGTATTCTTGAAGTATAATCCTCTGCTGACAGATCTGTACAACAAGCTAGGTTTATCTGACGTGACAGAAATAGACGTTTACGCCACGTACGTTATCCCAGCTTTTGACAGACTCTCTGAGGAAAGCCGCATTGAGCATCTTGTGCGGCTGCAGCAATTGCTACAAAATGATAACAACAGGAAACATACCATAACGAGACTAGGCCTCAGACACCTTCGTTTCATTACTGGTACGACTGGAGATATGTCAGCTTCTGATTTCTTTGACCCAGAGGTAGAGTTGTTTTCTCTCATGCTGACCCGAAATGACTTTCCACCCGATCATGTGCGAAGACAGCTAGGGCTTGATTTCTTAAGAGAAATAGGACTTCAAGTAGATATCACAAAAGAGCTGTTTCTCTCCTTTGCAAGGGAAGTCGAACTCCCTCATTCTCAAATGAAAAAACAAAAGTCCATTCTTCTTGTGTCTGAGTTACGGAGATGTGAACTTCATGCGGATTCTACGTTCCTAAAGCAGGTCAGTGAGATTAGTTTCCTTGTAAGTGATGGAATAAGTAAACAGATGAAATCTATTCATCCACCTGTCGCAGACAAAGGAACTCTGATGAAATATTCCAATTCAATTTCGTCTATACACTCCAAACTTGTATGGTCTGCCAACAGAATGCTACCAAAGTATGCAAATCTCTCAAACACATGCCAGCGTTGTTACAAAAGTATCAATGGTGGACTAAGAGTAGCCTCAGAACCGGAACTTATGACTGTTATTCGGCACACACGGAATATCTGTAACAACCTCCAACAGACGAAAAAGAGAAAACTTTCATTTCCTACAGAACTAGTCAATGTACTCCGTGAGATCTTGGACTTCATGTCGTCGAAGTGTTTAGGACAAACTTGCAGAAAAGATCAACTATGTCAGAATTGCTTCGTTATTCAACGTGAGTTGAAAGATGTACCCATAGTCTTCATCGAGCTCGAGGATGAGCATATTCTAGTCACTGCTAAGAAAGTCTCCCGTACTGTACGTGAAAATCTAGAGCCCTTCTTGTTCCAGTTACCAGACATATGGGTGCCTTACATCAAGATCTTGCGAATTCTTGAAGGCACATTAGAACCTACAATACCACAGTACGTGCTTGTTCTCAAAAGCATCTTTGACCTTGGAAACAATGCATGGTCTAATCCAAACGTCATACGGATCATAGAAATGGCTACAAGTGGCCTGTATGAATCAGTGAACAAAGCAGATATCGCATATCTTGTTGCGGAGTTTTCGTCGAGAGATCGTCTCTATCTGCCATCATGTAAAGGTACTATGGAACCGTCAAATCTTCTCTTCCTTAATAATGTTAAACACTACACCGATCGACTGCGCAAATCCAATCTACTGTTGGTCAAGATCTTCCGGGAACACGAGAAAATCTCACAAAAAGCTATTGGAAAATTTCCTGAACATATCGCTCCTCGGAAAATAAGCATGGAAGTGAAAGAAATTTTGAACAAGAGTGGTGACGATTTTCAAGTCTGTTTCATGAAAGGAGATGAACAATGTGAGTTTGAATCGCAACTTCAAAGAGTGCTGCATTCAAAAGAGTTTGCTACAGCAGTTTGTTGCATTATGAGGCACTACAGGCATAAGGTGGACGAAAATGATAAACAGAAGTTCAAAGATAAGCTGTCTAGAATGAAAATTACATGCATGCAGAAACTGCGTACAGTTCTCGAAAGAAATGGTCGAGTTATTGAAGGAAGTGAGAACGAGGTGCCTTCATTCATGAGCAGTGATACGGAACTCTACGTACAACACAGGGATGGTCAAAATAGATCCGAAACCTTCGTAAGTGTTGCAATTCATGTCAACCAACTGCTGGGAAACGCCCTTGAGAGCACAAATTTCTTGATGGCCTTATTGTCTCAGGAATCACCGGCTACCATTCTGAAAACACTAGTGAAGTTCGGAATCGACATAGAGTTGGGAGGAGAAGATACAGGTTTCAACCTGCCTGATCCGGGTACCACTATTCCTGATCAACTATATCATCTTATAGAACAGGACCCCTGGACATCTTTCAGAGAAGGCGATTACGTAGCATATGCAAGAACTGATGGAGAAGATGAATTCTACGTATACGCACGCATAGTCAAGAGGTTACGCCACGAGTCAGTAAGGACAGTTTTTCACATTGATGTTGGAACAGGAAGTCGAATAGAAGCGAGTGTGTTAGACATTCATAAGATTCATATCCCGAAACCCACATCGGGTATGGGACTGATGGAGAAAGCAGACTCAGATGAACCAGGAACAAGTTGTGCTGATCATTGGGACTCGTCTCTCCCTACTGATGTTGGAGCAGCAAAGAGGAAAGTTACAGAAGAACTGGAGGAAATTTGGCTTCTTCCAGAAGAGGAGAAAAAGAAAGCTCTTCGCCGATTGATGCTTAAATGGCATCCAGACAAGCACCCGGAAGGACCACAAGAGGTAACCATTGAAGGATTCAAACATCTCCAGGAGGAGATTAAGAGGCTTCAAGAAGGTTTACCTGATAGAAGTCCTGAATATGAAGACATATTCAAATCAGCCGATCAAAGAGCTAGAGCAGACCGAGAACGGTATACAAGATTCGGGGGGTTCGCATCGGGGTATTGGAGAGGTGAAGGATTCGGGTCAGGCTCGTGGAGAAGTGGCAGCCAATCAGGGAATTTCTTTGAGTATTTCACAGGACACTTCAGGGGACCAGATATCCGCAACGCACGCCGTTGGCTTCGTCAGGGACAAGAAGATCTTCGCGCAGCACACCATGATCTTAACCCACACGACGAGCCATCACTAGAATGGGTTGCAATTAAGTGTCATCAGAGTACAGAGAAAGTCCTGAAAGCTGCTCAACTTGCAATTAGAGGAGAGCATGACACTACACATAAGATCGTCCCTCTTGCCATGAATGTTAGTACCCACTTGAATAATTCTTCTGAATTTCTCGAACATGTAAGGCAGTTAAGCTCTCTGGTACATGTTCGGAAAGCCAGATACCCAGACAGCTGTGCCTTCTCAGAAATCCCTCATGAGGCATTTAGGGACAAAGGAAAAGCGAAGCATATGATTGCGCACACAAAAGCAATTGTTAAAGAAGTTCATAACTTTATTCATTCCCGGTAATGAACCATAAAATAGTTTAGAACATTTCATTTTTGTCTGAAGTTGTTGAGTACATTAAGACATTTATTTAATCATTCATGCCACTGTCACATGAATGGAACACCAAAACACAAACAGTAAGACTTACATTAGTGGATTTTTCACACCCAAAATGCAAATAAGATTCTTTACACAAAGATGAAACCAAAGGTAACGAGAGGCGACGTGATATAGAGCAGATAGTATCGACGAATTATGTTAATCATTCAAATTATATACACTGTGTTATTGAATTCAGAATGGTTCTGTATATTAACGAACGCTGACAAGTTTCAACAAACTTCGCTCTAATTATAATGTTATAATGTACAGACACTACCTTGAACATTGAAAATAACTATGAGACACTTTGTATTAATACCATTTACTTATGATTATGTGATTGTGTGAGTATTGTGTTTAGATTTGTTTAGTACGTGTTTGTAATCATTTCTGATATTACTGGTGAAATGTATATATTCACCATTATGTTAAGTATTAGTGCAATGACGCGATGCATATTTTATAAAGGCTATATATTCACAAGTTTACTAGAATACGTCAGACACCTACGAAACAACTAGTCTGCTAACTCTGTTTTTTTTAATAAAAAACCATTGTTACTGATATCTACGGCTTATAATGTATCACAAACATTTCTAATTATGTTGACCTATGTTCCTATGTGACAACATCATGTTTCACTAAAGGGCGTTATGCTAAACTACACAATATGGGAGTACTCACTTATTTGATATCATGATATTGCAAGATGTTTAAACACCTGAATGTGTGTACTTTACTACAAAAATTCATACTGGGCTTTCTTTTTATCAATATTGTATGTAGAATATTGCACATATAACTGTGATAGCATAATTGTCTAACCTGTTGAATACCATAACTGGGATAACCTCGAATTACACCAACGAAAAGCGCATAAAAAATAAAAATCAGTCTTATCCAATGGATTTATAGACCAGGATATAGTGCACGGTACTGTAAAACCGATTTCTCCATCAAACATCATTCAACATATCATTCGTTTCTAATTTATCAAGGTACAAAACGCATTTTCCAATGTTAAGCGTACATCATTCATTTTGACATTGCCAGATATATTCTTCAACAACTTAATGTAAATATACTGTATTGCAAAGCTTGCTTGTTTTTGCCATTTTGTGCTAGACAATGCTTTTGTTGCTACACATCAAGGATTGTACTAAACGCCATTGCGAAATGCATAAATCAGTTGGAGTAGCTCAGCTGTAAACCTTTCTGAAAGGATCTATTTTCTTCTTCTTCAAATCACTTGGAGATGGCAAATTAAGCAGACATGATAAATCCATTCTTTGACTACAAACTGAATAATACAGAAGAGTACATGTTATAAAATACGCACATATATGTCCTTTTATGATTGCTTCTTTTACTGTATGATTGAACACATATACATTTTTTTATTGTTCTATCGCATGTCCACTTAAGGTGCAGTCTGTCTAATCCATTGGGAGCTTTTGAACCAATGTAGCAGAAACTTGGAGTTAAATGCATCATGTATCCCCCACCAAGAAAAAATATCAATACAGAGAAAATTATTGCCATGTATTCTAAATGATCCTATGAATGTGTGATATGATTATATACCTTCAATATAAACTTTCATTGATGCAGGAGGACTGTGATCATAGGCAGATATGATACATTAATCCAAAACTTTGTAAAGGTTGTTTTGTTTCCTTGAAGATTATATCAGTGATAATCAGTGTTATTTTGATGAATAAATGGGGAAAATATCACTGGCTTACTAACAGTTTTAATGTACAGCTTATATGTCAAATGCGCGAAATATGAAATATTATTGATCAGATTTTCCCCCCTGAAATCAGTACGTCAAAATCGGTATTACTTGGTAGTTAGTTTTCTTTTTCTATATACAGGCATCTGAATGTACTCGCTAAGAAATTATAAAAAAAAGATCTGCTTTTGAAAAGATGTATATTCATTTCATAATTTTCTCAAAATGAAATTATAAACTGTTTCTACTGTAGCTGCAAATGACGAAAAAACATTCCTTATATTTTGCTCATGTATATCTGAAATATATAGACAGTACTATATATTAGTTCTTATCACTTGCAATTATGTTTCTGTACAACACTGTCAGCATGTTGAAGTTGAATAACTGTATTGAAGTTTTTAAATACTGGAAGACAGGATTTTCATGTTTTCTATAATAATTTAAAAAGGATCACCAGCAGTTCTACGCTGACCGATTCAATTTCTGGAAATGTATGTTGCATGTGCAATCTGTGTTATTTTTCTTATTGGAACTATTGGTGTATCCTTTTTAAAACATGAAACATGACTGAGATTGTCTAACATAAGTAAATCGTAAGCGTTACTGGTTACACTCTCATCAACGCTATGACTTATTACATAGTCACATTTCCTAGGAAACACTACTCTTCCAATGTTTACAATATATTACCAGAATTATGATACATATCTCTTAATATGTAAACAACATGGTGGAGAACTTCACTGAATACAACAAACTGTATGTACAACATTCACATTTTACATATAAAATCAGTTAATCCGATACCGGATCTATATGTTTTAATATATATGTACTTGTATGTTTGAATAGCGGCAGCCTTCTATTGTAATATACAATTCTGTGTAGATGATTTTATATACATGTCAAGTTATGCAAAAGGCGATGGAAACACGGCATGATAATGATGTCGTTTTGTTATATAAATAGTAATTTTATTAGTATTTAGCATAATGTGGTAATAAAAGACAATTTGATATATTTCCAGGTTCTATGGTATTTTGTAAAATGTGATACATGTTAGCACCTGATATTTCTAATAAGTAGCTGTTGACTTTATATACACTGATATACCAACATTCAAATAATATACATATATAGTTTTATGTCATGACTTTCCCAATTTGGGATTCCAGTGAGTGACCAAAACTGTCCAAAAATATCGTTTATCAGTTTCATTTGTGTATATATTACAAGATGTTGCATTGTATATATATATATTTGTATAAAGTTTATTCAAATACCTAACTAGTGAAAAAAGTCGTTTTAAAAAGTGGAAAAATCATCAGTTTATATATTTTTCTCAAAACTTGTCATGTGTCTAATGGGTTGTATAAACCTATTCGCTAATTGTTCCTGCACTTTTCACGTTATGTTAATAAATACATGCACCAGAAAAGTCTCCACGCTAAAAGCGAGGACTTCATTGAATATTACGGTACATGAATATTGTACAGTATATACAAATGTACAGATAATAGCAGCATCCTACACTATAACATGTAAAAACGAATCTGTTTTTAAAGTGAACTTCTTGGTTTTGTATGTAATTATGAGAAATCATATTGCTTGCGACTGTACAGATGTATATGCAGCAATGTTAGTGTGTTTCAAGTTTGTGAACTATCGCAGTTCAGCCATTTTAGCTGCGATGAAATCCCTTAAATCTTAATTTGAATTGAGTGAATTGAGCGAAAATGAATGACACTGAATTTGGATATACAGCAATCATACATGTACCTCACTTCCTATCCATGTAATGTATTTTCCTCATTAGAAGTAGTTCGTGCAGAGTGATGTAAAACAATATTAAGAAATATATGATTAATTCCGAATGACGTCATTTGTTGCACTGAGATTTGTTTCATTGATTATTACAATTGCCTATATTGAAATTGCATTATGATGTACATAGTCATGTATAGAATGAAAAATAACGATTACTTACTTTCACTAATTTCCTTTGTTTATACATTCGAACAGGATACGTGCCCGGTCATGCTATTATAAGCTCATATATATATATATATATATATATATACATATATAAATTATATTTGAAATGGAATGCCCACTTTTAAATACACAATGAATTAGGATTCACTTCAGTTATTTCCTGCTTCTGGTAAATGTTGTTCTTTCATAAAATACTTCATGACTGGTATCTGACTTGGAATCACTACTAGATAAAGATATCGCACATGTTATAATGACTCATATGTTACATTATTACCTGTATTATTTGTGTATATCCATTAATACACGACATATCCATTAATTAACGGTATATCAAATGCTCGAAGTAATTACTGTTACAGGAATCTTAGTCTATTTTAAGTGTATATTTTGAAATATATCCGGATCTGGGGTCCAGACGCTTTAACTCCCGGTTTACATAATAACAACCATTTATATTTTTGTTTTCATGGAAGAATTACATTCATATAACACTTTCCTACATGGGAGAAATTTTTTCATCAGTTCTATTTGTGTTATTTTATGTTTTACATGGCCCCCGAGTACCTATCTTAACTCCTGACGAGCATTAACCTGCTATAGGGGAATACTGAATAGATAATGAATGAATAAATATATAAGTAGATAGATGATTATGTATATAAATGAATAAATTTATATATGCATACGCATATATGTATATATATATATATATATATATATATGTGTGTGTGTGTGTGTGTGTGTGTGTGTGTGAGTGTGTGTATATATTTATATATATATATATATATATATATATATATATATATATTTTTTTTTTTTTTTTTTTTTTTTTTTTTTTAAATATTTTCTTGCTTGTATTACTCGAGTATATAGTGTGTGTTAGGAGAGGAGAAAGAAACGTAATCATGTATGTAATATTCGTGGATAATTTCACTATATTCAGGAAACATGTCAAGCTCGAAAACCGTGCAATCCTTTCACACCCTTAAACAATACTGTGTTTTCACTTTTGTTATACCGTAACGCCTATTATACAGTGCTTATTGATCTATTCGAACAATTGATGCAGACAGGCCTTGGGTCGTTCAAGGGTGATACAATAACAATTATCAAAATAGATTCTGCTCTCAATTAGAGCTGAATTTCAGTGGGAAAAGTCGTGCAGTGCCGCTCTCTTGCCTTATATGGGAACAAAACTTTCCTCTCAGCGCCCAGTATTGTGTATGTTAGGTGAGTCACAAGATTCAGTTTGAAGTACGTGTTTGAATTACAAGGAAGGGGCCAATTATCCTTTCCCTATATTTGTTTGCTATGAAATTAACTGCCAACTTTTGGCTGTCTCATATCTTTTGGGGTATTTTTTTAAAATTTTTATTCTGATTACTGTTTGGAATATCATTTAGTAGGTGAGCATGAAATGCTCATTATCTGACTGTCCAAACATTCTCCAAACATTGAAGCAAACATTATCTTGAGTATAACGCTGTTCCCTACAATATGTACACGTCTGTATCCTTGTTTGATAATCCTTGAAAATCCGTGAAAGTATATTGTATGTAAAAATGAAAAATGTCCATATCTCATGGAAAATAAAATATTAAAAATAATAATGCCCACATTTCTAAGATTGTGTATAATGTACGCGCTACTGCAGTAATCTCACATTTATAATTATGATGATGATGATGAAGATGATGACGATAGCGATGATGGTAGAGGTGATGGGAATGATGATTATGATGATGTCAATTTTATCAGAAAACTACCCTGATTTTGTTATCAAGGTTTGGGGATTTCTAGCTTAAGAACCCTTGCATTTATAAATGTATGAAGCAGAATACAATTATCCATCGCAAACCATGAAGTTAAGAATTTCGAAGACATATGAGATATTGCCACAGTAATGTTCTTTTCACTGCATGAGGCGAAGGGGGCACGAAAACAGTCTGAAATAAAGAACCTGTAATTATCTCGTACATTGTCACCGTCTCAATTTTACGGAAATGCTGCATAGCCTAAGCTTACCCATGCCCCATTCGTTCTCCTGGAAGGTCATGCTTTTCGAACAGTAGATTTTTATGGAAAAATTACATTCATATAACACTTTCCTACATGGGAGAAATTTTTTCATCAGTTCTATTTGTGTTATTTTATGTTTTACATGGCCCCCGAGTACCTATCTTAACTCCTGACGAGCATTAACCTGCTATAGGGGAATACTGAATAGATAATGAATGAATAAATATATAAGTAGATAGATGATTATGTATATAAATGAATAAATTTATATATGCATGCGCATATATATATATATATATATATATGTGTGTGTGTGTGTGTGTGTGTGTGTGTGTGTGTGAGTGTGTGTATATATTTATATATATATATATATATATATATATTTTTTTTTTTTTTTTTTTTTTTTTTTTTTTTTTTTTTAATATTTTCTTGCTTGTATTACTCGAGTATATAGTGTGTGTTAGGAGAGGAGAAAGAAACGTAATCATGTATGTAATATTCGTGGATAATTTCACTATATTCAGGAAACATGTCAAGCTCGAAAACCGTGCAATCCTTTCACACCCTTAAACAATACTGTGTTTTCACTTTTGTTATACCGTAACGCCTATTATACAGTGCTTATTGATCTATTCGAACAATTGATGCAGACAGGCCTTGGGTCGTTCAAGGGTGATACAATAACAATTATCAAAATAGATTCTGCTCTCAATTAGAGCTGAATTTCAGTGGGAAAAGTCGTGCAGTGCCGCTCTCTTGCCTTATATGGGAACAAAACTTTCCTCTCAGCGCCCAGTATTGTGTATGTTAGGTGAGTCACAAGATTCAGTTTGAAGTACGTGTTTGAATTACAAGGAAGGGGCCAATTATCCTTTCCCTATATTTGTTTGCTATGAAATTAACTGCCAACTTTTGGCTGTCTCATATCTTTTGGGGTATTTTTTTAAAATTTTTATTCTGATTACTGTTTGGAATATCATTTAGTAGGTGAGCATGAAATGCTCATTATCTGACTGTCCAAACATTCTCCAAACATTGAAGCAAACATTATCTTGAGTATAACGCTGTTCCCTACAATATGTACACGTCTGTATCCTTGTTTGATAATCCTTGAAAATCCGTGAAAGTATATTGTATGTAAAAATGAAAAATGTCCATATCTCATGGAAAATAAAATATTAAAAATAATAATGCCCACATTTCTAAGATTGTGTATAATGTACGCGCTACTGCAGTAATCTCACATTTATAATTATGATGATGATGATGAAGATGATGACGATAGCGATGATGGTAGAGGTGATGGGAATGATGATTATGATGATGTCAATTTTATCAGAAAACTACCCTGATTTTGTTATCAAGGTTTGGGGATTTCTAGCTTAAGAACCCTTGCATTTATAAATGTATGAAGCAGAATACAATTATCCATCGCAAACCATGAAGTTAAGAATTTCGAAGACATATGAGATATTGCCACAGTAATGTTCTTTTCACTGCATGAGGCGAAGGGGGCACGAAAACAGTCTGAAATAAAGAACCTGTAATTATCTCGTACATTGTCACCGTCTCAATTTTACGGAAATGCTGCATAGCCTAAGCTTACCCATGCCCCATTCGTTCTCCTGGAAGGTCATGCTTTTCGAACAGTAGATTTTTATGGAAAAATTACATTCATATAACACTTTCCTACATGGGAGAAATTTTTTCATCAGTTCTATTTGTGTTATTTTATGTTTTACATGGCCCCCGAGTACCTATCTTAACTCCTGACGAGCATTAACCTGCTATAGGGGAATACTGAATAGATAATGAATGAATAAATATATAAGTAGATAGATGATTATGTATATAAATGAATAAATTTATATATGCATGCGCATATATATATATATATATATATATGTGTGTGTGTGTGTGTGTGTGTGTGTGTGTGTGAGTGTGTGTATATATTTATATATATATATATATATATATATATACACACCCCTCAAAAAAAGTTCTGCAATTTAGGTTTGAGCGTTGATATCTCTCTTGTACTACATTATCATACCTGAATTTGGTATCATTGAAATGCCTGTTCATTTCCCTTTACAATGATGCCCCATTTGTACTGATTATGTAATAATGGAATGTGCAGTACCCCTGAATATGGGGCTAAGTCAACAGTGAAATGTTGCAAAATGCATTGTTATTGTGAATTCTCCTTTCTTTGGAGGATGGATTGTGTTTTGAGTGATGTTGAGGTGATCATTCATGAACGCAATGATTTTTTTTCTTCTTTTGTTTGGAAGATGAAATGTGCTTTGAGTTTGTATGAAATTCAAACACAGTGATAATCCCACTATCATTCCATTAAAACACATTCCATCTTCCAAACAAAAGGTGAAAACAACATTGCACTTCATGAATGATCAACATCATTCAAAACAAAATCCATACTCCAAACAAATGAAGAATTCACTTTTGACAATAACAGTGCATTTTGCCACATTTTACTTTTGACTTGTGCTTTAATCAAAAACGCACTTCATCTTCCAAACAAAAGAGAAAACATCACTGCATTCATGAATGACCACCACATCTCTCAAAACACAATCCATCCTCCAATCACTGCGAAAGAAAGGAGAATTCACTTTTGACAATAGATGCATTTTGCAACATTTCACTTTTGACTTGGCACCGTATTCAGGTGTACTGCACATTCCACGATTATAAAAGAATCTTTACAAATGGGGCATCATTGTAAAGGGGGAATAAACATGCTTTTCAATGATGCAAAATTCAAGTATGATAATACAGTAACAAGAGCGATATCAATGCTCAGACCAGACTTGCAGAACTTTTTTGAGGGGTTTATAAGTGAATAATTTGATAAGACCAGAAAAAAGTATCCTCTTTCCAATACGGAAGCGCACTGATGAAGATTTACTTCATTATATAGCATGTGTCTTTGTGTGTATTTCATTTATATCTATGTGACTAGAAAAATATCGAAAATGATATTTTTGAAACGAGCTATTCAAAAGGGGCTGGTCACTGCATTCCTGTGTTCTTGCCTACTGGAGACCCTCCTTGTTCACGCCAGATCTACCGGGGCTCCTGTTGAAAATAATCCCGAGATATGCAGCACTTTGACACCAGGTCACAACTTGCCAGCGGCGATAACTGAGAGTCCATACTCCATAAGCTTGGATAGTGGATCTTACAAACCTGGGGTGGATTTGACCGGTGAGACAGTTTATCAATATTAGTTCCCTAGAAGATACAAATTATTTTCCCCACCCGTCATGCCCATGGTGTAGGGTAAATCCTACCGCACACTATACAATCCCATTGCGATCCCATTGCTGTCCAATTGCAGTAATCTTACTGATTGAGGTTCTGAATAATGATACGAATACTACAAATCGAAAATTCAGTGCATCACAAACCTTCTAGTCGGAGTATACAGGTAAAGGCTTAAGTAGGCTTTACATATCGTAGACAGAAGCACAAATATTCTGACGTCACTGCGATTCGGAGCTACGCTTACCTCGAAATTTCGATTTGATTCATCATTTCACTATTTAGAACCTCAATCACTAAGATTTTTTCATGTTTGAACGTTCATATCGATTGCTATTGTAAATTCTTCCGAAATCGGATCGCAGTCACATCGTGTAGTGTGCGGTTGACTTAAAAGGTTGAGTTCTGGTAAAGGTGTAAAATAATCTGTGAGCTTTCCATTCTTTATATATTGCTAATATATACATATATTATATACATGCTATTCCAACCACAATGACGTTCGCACCCTACCGGGTACCCATTTAACACCTGGGTGGAGAGGAGCAATGTAATGTCACTGTGATGTAGTTGCGGACAACTCCCCCGTTTGCTCCAACACAAAAAAAATGACTAAAATGTCATTATTTCTAAATGTATTATTCAGTAGGATCTTTTTCTTTCATGAGGACCTGTAATAATAATAAACTAGAATTTTTTTATTCGTCACTGAAGACGAATTAGGTGGTCTGTCTGTCCTTGTGGCAAATTGCTTTGTAAGATTTGGTAATATTTGTGCAAGATAATAATCCTGATAATGTTGACAATGGATGGACACTTGCATCATAGAAAATTGGATGATTTGATATTGCAGGATACATGGGATATTAAACTCATAGCCTTAATACACAATATGGAATCAGATTTCGCATAGGGTTGTACACAAACTACTGCACACTTCTTTCCCATAGACTCATAGACTATAACATACTAAAATTTGGAAGAAAATCGAGCAGAAATAAGAGAGATACTGCTCAAAGAAGACTGGAATGTAGAATCAAGATTTGAGAAAAAGTCATGTCCCATAGAGAATACACACAAAATGTGAAAAATTGACATGCCTCCTTTAATCGCAAAAAATACGCCATGATTCCTTTGTCAAAATGAAAAATGGTGGAATTGATCGTGTAGAGAATTGTCTCAGCTACAACATATCAAAATTTGGAAGAAAATCGACAACTTGTTACCATGGTTACTGAAATATTGTCAAATGAATACAAAAATTATGACGTCATTTTTTCAAAATCATTTTTTTTTTTTTTAGTTCATATGCAAATATGATGACGTTCCGACCCATCTACCCACAAATTTTATTCATGAATTCCAATCTAAATCATATAGACTTTTAGAAATATGTATAAAAAAATTGGGGGGTCCCCTGCCTTTCTGACGAGCTATGGCGGATTCAACATAGGAATGTTTTTACCACTTTTTACATAATATTGCCCATTGACGCGAGCACGAATTTGAAATTGTGACGCGCGCGTGCGTGCGCGTCATGATGCGCTGCGGAGAAAACCCAAATTAATGATATTTTTGTGTTCGACAAACGGGAGAGTTGTCCGCAAGTATGCAGTCAATTGGCATTTCCACAAAAAGTGGCTCCTTTCATCCAAGTCATATGCATAACCTGAGCGGTGTCTGAATACATAATGAGGAAGATCAGTTCGGAACACCTCTTTTGTTCAGGCTCTAACTGCTCTAAATCTGCATCAAATTGGACGTTCTTAGTATCAAAGTAAAGGAGAAGAATCAAAACTTTATGTTCTATCTTTCATTTAAATGACAAAATGTGTAAAGTTGGTAAAAAATTTGGATTTCAAAAATATTAAGAAAATAAAATTTTCATCTTGAAAAAAAAATGGTTATTTATCAAGTCTTTTTGATTTTGAGCCCAAATGATTTGTACATCATATCAAAGCTGAAAATCTATGCTTCATGAATATCATTTATAACAAAGGAAACATTTTAATCGGGTCAAGAACACCCTTATCTAAGCCAAGTGCAAAATATCTACCTAAAACCAAGAATACTGCATTGTGATTGGCCAGATAGACCGTTCACCCACCAAGGAATCTCAACATTCCACTGCTGTTTGCCACCTGGGTCACTCGAAGGTTACTTTCCCCTGTGGTATTCTGTTTAAAACAACCGCGCTGGCTTGTTTTTGGCCTTATTCAGCCAATCAAAAGACTGGATTTTGAGCCTTTCAGAAATCAAAAAATCTCGCCCTGTACCTTGGTGCTTAAAAGTGTGTTGTTGACCCAATTAAATGGTGCCCTATATTAAGAATAGTATTTTCAGAAAATATAGACTTTCAGCTTTACTGTGATATAAATTTTATTTGGGCTCAAAATAAAGAAGTTTTGCACAATGATCAAGAGAAGTGAGAGGGCAAAAATTATGTTTTCAAGCATCTTTTTCTCCCTCAATTTCACTTATTTTTCCCAATTAAAAAAAAAAAAAGAATGAACAAATTTAAAAGTGTGATATTTGCTCTTTTCAATTGTGTAATACCAAGAAATTCACTTAATGATAAAGTGGTTAATTTCTTTTAGAAAGAAAATCTCACGATTCATGAGATTTTACAGGATGAAAGATTTGGCCACAAGAGGATTTGGATTAATCCTGCTTGTTTGCTCATTAGCATACAGGCCTGCCGACTGACTGTATGTCACAATCCGCTCACCGAATTGCCAATTTGAGATTCACATAGATAAAGTGATTTTATTTTTTAAACATCCATAACTTTCCTATTCCTTGTCCGATTTCTTTCAAGCTTTCACCATCCTGTTAATCTTCTTTTCTGCTTTCACACAAATCATCTTTTTACCAAGGTTAGGTTGCCCTTTAATATTTCGTCAAATACTAACTCAGCATATTTTCCCATGATAACCGAGAATATAATTTAGCTGTTGTTTATTAATTTGGTCCCCCCCCCAAAAAAAAAAAACAACAACAACAAAACAAAACAAAACAAAACAAAAAAAATAAAACAAAACAAAACAAAACAAAACAAAACAAACAAAACAAAACAAAACAAAAAGTGAGAAAAGGTTTTTAGAAAAATGGATAACTTCCAATACGGGAAAAATTGGACATAATATTTACTTTCGACAAGAATATAAGTGGTCTTTTATCGTAGATCATAATTAAAGGAGTAATATATATAATGATTACCATTTTCACCACTCAAATAAACTTGCACTTTTTTGCATCAAGTTGTCAAGAGGTGCATGTTTTCAAAAGTTTATCAATAACTTTATTGCAGTATGATCTTATATTTTCTCATTTGCTATAATCATGATAATCTATTTTGAAGACTGTTCATGTTTTTAGACGTATAACTGAATAAGAAAGCGTTAATGATTAAATCTGCTTCTCAGAACGTCCTCCTGTCTCTCAACTGACAAAAACGTTATCTTTTAAAAATATTTTGATATTAATGAATGAATTGACTTTTATTGTCATGTTCTTGTATCCCTATAGTCACGATCAACACGATTCAATCTAGTCCAGGATTGAAAGGGATCTTTCTTCAAATGCGTGAGGCCGTCACACACGAAATCCTTGGTTCGTGGTCAGTGACGGATTCGACCAACTTCCAGACAGTATCATGCGATGAACAGAACAACGCTGTCACTCATCGGAATGGTGACGTGAAAGCGTTAACGAATACCTTCACTTGGACTCCACCCGATATTGGAGGGCCGGATATCTATGTGGCGTAAATATTGGGAAACTCATGTGATACCCATAACGCCCTTAAATACTTATAAAGTATTTATATATATATATATATATATATATATATATATATATATATATATATATATAAAGTAAAATAATTAGTCCTGCGTCGGTTGATGAAAAATAACAAAAGTTCACAATAAATGAAAACAACCGTAGAGATGATAAAAGAAGTCAAATTTTCGGCCATAGGCCTTCATCAGGAATGATGAAATTTTATTTAACATCCAAGGAGCATGACGCGCATAAAAACACAAAATCTCCAAGGATACATGCGCAACCAATGAGAAGAAGGAAAGGAAAGGAGAGGAGAGAGAGAGAGAGGAGATAAAAACGTCACAAAGAAAAAAACGTCACAAAGAAAAAAAAAAAAAAAAAAAAAAAAAAAAAAAAAAAAAACGTCACAAAGAAAAGAGAAGAGGAAGAAGCGCAAAAAAGGGAAAAAGTATCATGGAAACTAGCGTATCCAATGACAAAAAACGCTGAGGAGAGAGAGAGAGAGAGAGAGAGTGACGTAAAAAACGTCACAAAGAAAAGAAAGAAAGAAAGAAAGAAAAGGAAAGGAAGCGCAAAGCAAAAAGGAAAAGGAGGGAGAAAGGGGGAGGAAATAAGAAAGAGAGAAACAGAAAAAGAAAAAGAAAAGGAAAGAGAGAATGAGAGAAAGAGAGAGAGAAGTAGAAATTACACGACAGGAAAGGAGTAAAAAGATACATTAATTCCACCAGGTTGGAGAGAGCCGAGGTAGTGGATGAGACGTTCCTCTCTCTCCTTCCTGGCCGCATCAGAATGAAAGTCACTTTGCAGGATACTAACTCGGAAGTGTCCGATGTTATGGTCAGGCTGGTTGAAGTGCTGTGCTACTGGGAGGCCAGCCGACTTGATCCTAATAGAACGTAGATGTTCAGTCACTCTGTCGGCAAGCCTCCTCTTAGTTTCGCCTACGTATATCTGCTGGCAATTGGTACATTCTTTGTGACGTTTTTTTCTTTGTGACGTTTTTATCTCCTCTCTCTCTCTCTCTCTCTCTCTCTCCTCTCCTTTCCTTTCCTTCTTCTCATTGGTTGCGCATGTATCCTTGGAGATTTTGTGTTTTTATGCGCGTCATGCTCCTTGGATGTTAAATAAAATTTCATCATTCCTGATGAAGGCCTATGGCCGAAAATTTGACTTCTTTTATCATCTCTACGGTTGTTTTCATTTATTGTGAACTTTTGTTATATATATATATATATATATATATATATATATATATATATCTGTGTTTCTTTTAAAACATATTTTTCATGACTTTCATCATTACATTACAAGATAAGAATTATAAATCAAGACTGTATGTGCATATACCGAGTGTCCCCCCACTTTTAAAATAGCCCCCAAATAAAAAAATTTATCGAATTTTAGGAAAAATTTTACGTATATGGATAGCTGAAAGTCCCTTCTATCATATGACACCAAAAAGTTCGAATATGTGTTATGCTTGAGTGAGCACTGCCCACTTTTGTAAAGGACGTGAAAATTAGGTTGCGCAAGAATTGGCTATCCACTTTGGGGGAAGTGAAAAGTTATCCAATTTAGAAATTGCTGATTGATGAGTTTATGATAAATCATGATGGATATGGGTTTGTACAGTGAATGACATGGCCTATGAATTCAAAGGTCTATGCATGAGTGATCATGTATTGTCTTTTTAATCACAATTTGATTATGGAAGTTGTTTTGACAGTACCGTATTATCTGGTGTTGATGTCTGTGGTAATTGTAGCGGTGCTCCTGGTAGTTAGTGTTCAGGAGGGGGGGGGGGTGATTGTGTGTGTGTGTGTGTGTGTGTGTGTGTGTGTGTGTGTGTGTGATGTGTCACAATTCCGGGCGGTGTTTTTCATTGTCAGAGGTCCATCCGTAGGCATTTTGCTCCATTCCAAACCATTCATCCCATCTTTCCTTGCCCAAAACTCTACCATTTCCAAAACTCATTTGCCATAAAGAAAGTTTGCTAATTAATACCCGTTTGTACCCAATGATGCCTGAAGCATATTATCTGTGACATTAATAGCAATTGTCCTTCCAAACAACAAAGGTACTGCCTAATAGTCTTTCATGTTTTCAATAATTAAGATCTTTGATTTACATAATCCAGTCTCCTTCTGGCTCCACACAAAGTAAAGAGATCTTAAAAACTTTTGTTCCAAGTTAAAGTTATGTCACTGCACTCTCCTTTGCGTAGAATGGCATTTGAAGACTCTCATTCAAATTTCTATTCATGAATAATGGTGACATAAAGCATGCCATACCCAGCACAAATCCCAACCCCAATAATTCATTATCAATTACCACAGATCAACAGCGGGTAATGCTTTTAAAACTTCCACAGTCAAATTGTGATCACTGGTGCATAAACTTTTGATTACATAACACCGTGTCATACACCGCACAAACCCATATCCATCATAATCTATCCTAAACTCATCATACCATAAGCAATTTCTAAGCTGGATAACTTCTCATCTCAGCCAAAGTGGATAGTGAATAGACCTGCGCAACCTAATTTTCACGTCCTTTACCAAAATGGGCTTTCTGGTGTCACATGATAGAGGAGACCTTCAGCTATCTATATATATATACAAATTTCCCCAAAATTCACTATTTTTTTTAATTTGGGGGCCGTTTTAAAAGTGTATCGTGTTTTTTTTGGTTTTTTTTTTGGGGGGGAGACACTAGGGTGTATATATATATATATATATATATATATATATATATATATATATATATATATATATACACGCATAGTTTTGATTTGATATAAGAAAGCTATCTCTGATCATATAAATCACAAAGAAACATGGATGGTTGATTTTACCCTCAAATCATACAAATGTACAAATAGATAATGAAAGTGCTTACAGGCTTGCATCCCATCAATTCGTTGTAGGCTATGGTAAAATAGGATTTATAATCATAATGATAATCATGATAGTAATAGTAACGATAAAGATAATGTTAATATTAATGATGATAGCAATGATAATGATAACAATAGTGACAATATTAATACTGATTACAATAATATTAATCAATTTTTTATATAGCGCATATCACATTATAATGACGTATACGTCTCCATTCGTACAGCGAAACATTGCATTACTCTGGGTAATAACTTAATCAATTTATTGTTTTTTGTGGTAAACCGTGTGCCAAATAACTGTTCTTACAAGTTAATTATATCTTTGTTTACATGGATCCAGGGCTACTTTTGTACAAGACTACACAACATTCTGGGTTAATGTTCAGTCGCCGGTCATTCCTGGTGAGTACTGATAAAGTTTTAAGCTGAATGGTGATTTAAGAAATGAAAACATAAATGGTAACTTCTGTACGTGAAGTGAGGAAAGGGTTGGGGCTGGTCTCATTTAAGCTATACTCAACATTGTTTTTCCATTCACATTGCTTGTAATAAGTACAAGTAAGGTAGCTTTTAGGCCTATAGTCAACATGTACCTTAACCCTTTCATGACAGGAATTATTTAAAGGCTAAATTGATCACATTTCATTCTTCAAATTGGCAACAATGATATTTTTCTTTTAGTGCTACATGGTTCTAACAAAATGCAATGTCTTTGAAAACAATATACATCATTAGAAACTTAGTCGAAAAGTTGAAAAAATTGTCAATTTTGATAAAAAATAGTGATTTTGAACCTCTCAATGTGTTGCCAATTTAAGGATTATGAAGCTTATTCTCCTTTTTGAAATTCCTGGCATCAAACGCAATATGGTCATGCAAAAAAAATAGACACAATGTGTGTAGAAATTTTTGCTTTTTCTACTCCTGCATCTGGTATATTTTTTAGAGCTCTGAATCAAAAGTTATTGAGCCAAACCACAAAATGTGGTCAATTGTCTTGAAAGGGTTAAAGATATGTTTGTATTATGTTCTTACACACATGTACATACTGTTAGGTCAGTTTCATTCATTTATCTCTTTCCCAGTAATAGAAAAAAGTATGAATTGTTCTTAGAACGTTTTCTTTCTTTTTTTTTTCGCAAACTAGCAAAGGTCTTCCATGACTGTATAACAAATGATAGCAGCCTGTCGTAAAGAAAACATTTAATGGCTTTATACATTCCCGGAAATTGTATTACAACATAATGCATAGTAGAAAGCGTCTTTAACAATTCAGTTATGATAACGCTTAGTCCAGAATGAAAACTTACCTGAGTTCAGAGTGGAAACATTTGTTTTAATGCGAAATAAGAGGGTTCTTCGACAAGACAATGATATGATGCCTGTACTGAAGCATTGTAGCTCCATGACTGAAGGTAGCAGCATGGAGATCCATGGTAGCAGGTGCCACGTTTCCTGGCACCTTGTGTTTTGTTTTGAAGGTCCATTCAGAATGGAAGTACATTGCAGTTTGTTTTAATGCGAAATAGCAGGATTCTTCAACAACTAGACGTGTCGTAGTCAATTGGTTTGAACATTGGACTTGATGAACAAAGGGCTAGTTTTCGACTCCGGCACGACAGTAATATCCTTTGGCAATACATTAATGTACGTTTGCAGTGGCGTACCCAGGATTTTGTAAAAGGGAGGGGGCACACAAATGCAGGGCGATCAACTTGGGGGAAATGCTTGGAGGGGGAAATGCTTGGAGGAAGATCAGTATTTTTTTTCTTCTCACCAGCCCTCCAAAAATCGCTCAGTGGGGGAGGGGGGGGGGGTGTCAGATTTTATGGGGTCCAGTTTTCCTCCATGATTCCCTCCCCCCCCCCCCCTGCCCCCCCCCCCCCCTTGGCTACGCTAGTGTACGTTTGCCACACTGCACTCGACCCAGGTTTACTCATACGGGGTAGGATTCCTTTCGTTTATTGCTTTAATAATGGCTGCAGGAGCTTAAGCCAGGGTAATAATCTCCAAAACAGTTCGAAAACACATTATAGAGACGTAATATGAAATGACATGAGATAAAGAAAAATGGAATATCATTAATATGATGCGTTAACCTATTACCGGACACTGAACGCAATCCTTTACTAATACAGGAAGCTCTGCGAATGAAATTTCTTGAAAATTACATGATTGACGGCAAAAATGCAAACGAACAATATCAACTAGCTTTTTTTCTTTTCTTTTTTTTTTACATTGTATCCTCAGAGTTTTTACAGAATCGTCAGAAAAGTAGACTCTTGTAAATTTGCTTTGCAGAAAACACATGATTTTAATATCGGACACTTTCATCATGCAAGTGGGATCGAATACAGAACTAAAACCAAACCATGTCTCACTCTATCAACTATATCAAATTGTAGAAAAAAAAAATCAACATGGATTTAGTCTTGGAAATGGAAAATTCACTCAACATGAAATATTTGAAGGGCAAGGTTTTCTTTTTCAATTCAATTCTCATTTATTTCATTTTCAATTAAAAACTACATTCAAAACAAATACAAAATAAGTCATAAACGAAATTAGAAAATGAAATGGGGAACTACATAAATAAAGCCCTTGGGCCTTGTACAAGCATAGTTCCCTAAAAATATTGCGAAAATAATATAGACAACAAATAGAAAAAATTAAACTAAAACTAAAAATATAACACAAATATAGACAACAAAGAAAAATAGGAACAGAAAAATAACTATACATATTTAAGAGAAAGAAAATGCTTCAACTTTTTTTTGAAAGAAGTGATTGTATTGCAATTAGAAATACATTTTGGGATTGAGTTCCAAATTACAGGGAAATTATGTCGTACTGATTTCATTGCATTATTTGTTTTTACTGGCCATAAGTGAAAAGAATCCTTAAAACGGGTATCATGATTATGTATCTGGTAATTGAGAGTGAACATATGAGAAATATTAGAGGGTAATTTATTTTTAAAGTAAAAGAAACCAAGGAAAGCAAGGGAGTAATAGTACAAATCAAAAATATTAAGAGTTTTCAATTTTCTGAACAATGGGGCAGAAGGGGCTCGATAGGGACATCCCAGGCATATGCGAAGGGCCTTTTTCTGTAATTTAAATAATTTATTCAATTTAGTTGCCCCAAACAGCAATTTAAGTATGAGTCAGAGCATAAATGAATTATATAATAGTATTAAAGCAGAAGGCGGAAGCGAGTCTTTTAATCTATACAATATACCGATACATTTAGATACCTTTTGAGTGACCTTATTGAGATGTGTATCCCAATGCATATATTATAATCGATGTATACCCCAAGAAAATTAAAACTATTAACCTTATTTATTGGATCATTGTTGATTTTAAGAAGTAAACTATCAAGTGAATCGGTTAGATTAGACTTCCTATGGTAGAACGTAATGTAATTTGTTTTACTAGGATTTATCAACAATCTATTTGATTTGGACCATTTTGTTACTTTATCTATTTCAGTATTGATATTATTTTGTAAATTACGAGTGTTAGGTTGGGTGTAAATTAAAGTGGTATCATCAGCATACATGATACCATCAAATTTGTCAGATGAATGTGAAAGATCATTTATATAAATTAAAAACAATAAAGGACCTAGGATTGAACCTTGCGGTACCCCATGTGTAAGAGAAGAAAAATTGGAAGAATTACTGTTATAAACTACATATTGAAATCTATTACAAAGATAACTTTCAAACCAACTTAGTGGTAAGCCCCTAATCCCATAATGTTCCAATTTTGACAAGAGTATTCTATGATATCAATAGCTTTGGAGAGGTCCATGAAAATGCCAATACAAAATTTATTAGTATGAATTGCTGATAAAACTTTATCTTGTAAATCTATCAAAGCATGTGTAGTTGAATGATTTTTCCTAAACCCATATTGTGAGTGAGTAACAATATTATTATTTAAACAAAATCAATATAGTCGATTATAAATGCATTTTTCTAACAATTTTGATATGGATGGCAGAATGGAAATGGGCCTATAATTATCGAATTTATGAGGATCATTCTTTTTAAATACAGGGGTTATTTTAGCAATCTTTAGTTTATCTGGGACTATGCCTGTAGAAAGAGAGAGGTTGAATATAAAAATCGAAGGACGTACAATATAAAATATTATTTTTTTCATTAAGTTAGTACTAAGATTATCAAATCCAGCAGAGTTACTGTTGTGTAATGAATTACTAATGTTAATAATTTCATGTTCTGTTATGGGATTAAAGCAAATAGAATTGTTGATAAAACCAGTCAGATAGTCTTTAAAAGAAGTATTATTAGGAGAACTGGTCATTGAATCAGTTATCTGTCTACAACAGTTCATGAAATGTTGATTAAATTCAGTTACTATATGCTGTGGATCGCAAACATTTCCAGTCTCATTAGTAAAATATTCAGGCAAAGATGTTCTAGACTTATTTAGTAATGAATTGATAACTGACCAAGTCTGTTTTGTATTATATTCAAATGACTTCAGTCTGTTAGAAAAATATGATTTCTTTGCATGCTTTAACAGATTATTTAACTTATTTCTATATTTTTTGTATTTTCTTTCATTATCCGAGGTATTATTTTGGAGAAATTGTTTATAATAACGATTTTTTTTCTTTATGCATCTCAATAAATACTTTTTTGTCCATGTTTTTTTCATGCCTCTTTTAGTGAGCTTACTTTTTAACAAAGGAAAATGTTTGTCAAACAACTGAGTAAAACGATTAATGAAAAAGGAATACGCATCATTAGCATTTGTAATATTATAAAGATTGGTCCACTCTGCATGATAAAGATCATATTGAAAATTACGTATATTGTTATCTGAGTATTTACGAAAAAAACGAATTGAACTTGGTTGATAAGTATTATTATTATTAGAACTTTTATAGACTAGAAAAATGGGTAAATGATCACTAGCATCAGAACAGAGACTACATGAGTCGAATTCTGAATCAAGTACATTGGTGAATAAATTATCAATAAGGGTAGCAGTGCTTGATGTAATACGAGTTGGGGTTTGTATAATCGGGAATATACCAAGTACAGAATTAAGCCTTAGAAACTCATTAACAGTATCATCATCTTTAAACAAATCAATATTAAAATCTCCAGTGATATAAATATTCCTGTGTTCATTACTTAATGTATTAACAGCATTGTTGTAAAATTCAAAAAATATTTCATGATTTGATCCTGGTTTTCTATGTATGACACCAACAGTAGATCTCTTGTGGTTTACATCTAAGAAATCAATAAACAAATATTCACATGTTAAATTGAATTCTTGATTATAAACGATATCTGTTCTTACAGTATATAGTATATCTTTTTTCACAAATAGAGCAACACCACCCCCTCGTCCATATAATCTGTTAACATTCAAAAAATCATAATCATCTAGATTGCAATTAACTGAGGTTTTATCACATATCCAAGTTTCAGAAATTGCTATAAAAAAGAAAGAATGATTTATCGTTGACAAGAATTGAGAAATATTTTCATAGTTTTTCTGTAAACTTCGGGCATTAAAATGGATAAGACTTAAAGATGAATTATGTGAGAACTTTACATTAAACTCTGAAGGTTGATAGTATGAAGATTGGGGAGAATTATATATATGCAAGTCTGGATCAACATCTTCAAGGGGATTATTCATCGAGTACAGTTTGGGGTAGTGTGGAAGTCATTATTATATATATTTTTGCAATAAGGTATGAAGCAATATTGTAGCAGAGAATTGTA
Source organism: Heliocidaris tuberculata (assembly GCA_025618425.1). Taxonomy (NCBI): domain Eukaryota; kingdom Metazoa; phylum Echinodermata; class Echinoidea; order Camarodonta; family Echinometridae; genus Heliocidaris; species Heliocidaris tuberculata. The sequence goes on from CM046840.1 coordinate 42,767,855, forward strand.
TAGTTATAACATATCTCAAAAGTATTGTAATTGTTATTCTGTTCACAGAACATCATCATAATTTACTACAGAATGAAAAAACGTAAAATAACAATATAAACAAAGTAAAGAGAGAAAAAAACAACAACATATATATATATATATATATTCACATAGGTGTGGTTAAATTTGGAGTTGAGGCATTCAAAAGTGCTCGATGCTGAAGGGCAGAGCATAATATTTGTACCTGGGTCCTGTCCGCTACCGGACATATATATATATATATATATATATATATATATATATATATATATATATATATATATATACACACACACCCTGTGTGTGCACCTATGTGCGATATAAGGGAAGATTGGGATGATCAAAGGAAGTCAAGTATATCAGAATTTCCAATGAAGTTATAAATATATTTTTTCAGATATTGAATAATTTCGGAAAATCATAACCATGCCAGTAATAGTCATGATGGATTGCCATATTCAAAATAAGTGGAGAAAACCATGTGTTCATAAAAACATGTTGGTCTAATTATGACTTCATAAAATATTTCAGGACCACCAATATATATAATAAATTACAGTAAGTCATATGACAGAAATAAACAAGCTAACACGCATCCCTAAAATGGGTAAAATATTAGCGAACATGCAATACGCTTAACTGAAAAAAATTGGATATCTGTTGTTATTGATGGTTTTCAATTACTCCTTCATGTAAAACATTATTACCTAATTGAGGTAATTCGAATTAACGAAACAATGGAAACGGAAGAAGTAAAAACGAAAGTAAAAACAGAAGAAGTAAGAAGTACCTGCATGTCATCAAATTTATGACATCTGTGAACAACAAAATATAGTAGTATGCCATAGAAAATTCATGACATTTAAAATATAACAGTAATACATGACGTATGCATAACTGAGAAGCATACAGATGTGAAATATATAATGTGAAATATATTGTTTTTAGTTTACACTTCAGAACATAAATGTACATAGAAGAATAAGCGAAAGATTCAAAGGCAGAAGTATATCAGATTTACTAATCTGTTACTGTTACTGCAAAAAGAACACTATGCATAATTAAAATCTGAAAAAACATGAAAAATATTGACATATTGTTCTTCATTAACACTTTAGTACTTAACTGTACATATAAATAAATAAGAGAGCAAAAAGGGCAAACGTATATCTACTCACCAGATCTATGACATTTGCAAATTGCAGATTACAAAAAAAACAGAAAAGATATAGGCCTATTGATTCTTCATTAGCACTTTAGTACATAACTGTACATATAACTATAATTAAACGAGCAAAAAAGGCCGAAGTATATCTATTCACCAGATCTATGACAATTGCAGATTGTAGATTACAAAAAAGCAGAAAAGATATAGGCATATTGTTCTTCATTAACACTTTAGTACATAACTGTACATATAAGTATAATTAAAAGAGCAAAAAAGGGCAGAAGTATATTTGTTCACCAGATCTATGACATTCACAAATTATAGATTACAAAAAAGCAGAAATATTTCATCAAATTTATGACAATGAAAATATGAAATAATGCATATGCATAACTGAAAAACATGAAAATATATTGTTCTTCATAGATGCGCTTACATAACTGCACAATGAAGATATTCAAAACAATAAATGTAGAGACTGTTCACAAAATGCTTTCAGGATTTGAGGAACACTTATGCATGATTAGTAAAAATATGTATGTATCAGAATTAAAGAAGGTCAAGATCTTCCTTACATCTTATGATCTTCTTCTGGTTCTTCGTTGAACTTGAGCGCGGAATGACAAATATGCGTCCGTCAGAAGACCATGCCGAATCTACCTTCACATGACGCCTACCTTCACCCAGCAGCTTACTATTGAAATCAATCAAGTCTTCCTGAATTCCCATGCTCGTATGTGTTGAGGGATCTTCTGTTGGTGATTAATAGCTGGTCAATTTAACTATTATTGGTCTTGGTGGGACATGCCTAGGTCCAGCTGATTTCGCAGGTTCCCTTTGCTTCCCAACTCGATGACTCCGGTCGATGTGCCTCGGTTCGAGATCAATGGAAAGTTTTTCCTTCGCGATTTGACAAATGAGGGCATCAGTATTCTCCTTTGTAGATTCCTTCACTCCATATACTCTCACACAATGTCTCCGGGAGTATTGCTCCTGTTTATTCTGTTCATAAGTAAGTTTCTTTATCTTTTCCAAAGCAGATTCGAGCTCCTTAGTGGTACGAATGATGTAATTTCGTGCTTTATCCATATAACACTGAAGATCAAGAACGATACCATCTTGTTTATCAAGTTGAGTTTGAATTTCGAGCAGTTTGGTATCTACAGCCTTTAATATTAAGGCATTAAGAGCATCCAGTAGTTCATCATCCTCCAGGAGGTCCTTTAACAATTGCTTCTTTTGCCTAGTACCCATTTACCATGGTAAATCCGAATCCGAAAATTATCTTTAAAAAAAAGATGCATAATTTGTACACAAACAGGGTGCGTGTCCGGACAATTACCCCCTGGGCAATCGCCCCCTGGAAAATTACCCCCGAAAAATTACCTTAACCCCCCCCCCCCCTCCCCGAACACTACCCGCCAAGGACAATTACACCCAGGAATATTACCCCCCTGAAAATTACCCCCCAAGGACAACCCCCAGGACAATTACCCCCATGGTAATTACCCCCCCCCCCCCGAAAATTACCCCAATGACAATAACCCCCGTATAATTACCCTCCCCGCCGAAAAATTACCCCACCCCCTTTAGGACAAGCACCCCCCCCCCCCCGAAAATTACTCCCAAAGACAACCACCCTGAGAAAAATACCCCCCCCCCCACCTTTATTCACACTCAAAGCTCTCGTACTCATAGTCATCTGCCAAGTCTTTTTTTTTTCTTTCTTTTTTTTTTTACGTACAGGTATCCTTAATTCTAGGAGAAGCTTTCGCCCACCCCACTACGTACCTACTCCATCCTTGTGAAGTTTGAATTTATGCTACGTGTATTAATTAAATTTCATTGCAAGGCATGCGAAAAGACGAATGTTTCAAAACGATGGCGTACCGTTGATCGAATGACGTTTGGGGGCATATTTAGGATGGATGTATATAGAGCGATTTTTACTAACAATAATTATCTCCAAAATCACAGTTAAGAGCATTCGGATTATTGCTTTGTTTATTTATTTCCCTCTATTTCGCTCTCACGTTCATTTCAATATTTTCAAATTATTCAATTCGATAGGAGAGGGGGGGGGTGAAGGTTTCCCCATTCCCCCGTAGTTTTGCCACCGCGCAAAGTACGGATTAAATTTCCCAGTAATTTAACAATACATTGCACGCAGATCTGTGAGTGAGTATACGCGTAATATAGTCCGTCTCCAAAAGAAAAGGGGGCCCAACAAAGAAAATAGGGTGTAAGCTTTCGTCATTTATGCATCCTCTGCAATTTTGCCAATCGACTGATCGTGTATTTGCCTTTGTAATTTGTATGATGTATTTCATGATCTATCTCAAGATCCCTTTCACGTTGAATTAAGATATTTATGTTTTCTTGTTCAGTAATTATTTCGCAATGAAATTTGCCTTCAAGACTGATTAGTATGTACGGTACTTAAATTAAAGTCGTTAATCTGCTTTCTGGTAGATTAATCTCATTTGATTTTGTAACTCTTGAGCAGGATTTTCAACCGGCGTGCAGGAAGATGATTTTAGTTACATGAAACATTTTTTTTTCGAAAAACGTTGATTTTGTGAAAAACAATTATCAAAAACGGTTAGAGTATGTAATTCCATGAGGAAATAACATTTTAAAGATAATCAAATGTTTTTTTCTTCCTGGGCGTAGTTGCCGGGGGGGGGGGTAATTGTCCTCGGGTGTAGTTGTTCCGGAGGGTGGGGGTTATTGTCCTTGGGGGTTGGTTGTCCTTGGGGGTAATTTTCCAGGGAGTAATTTTCCGGGATAATTGTCCTCGGGGGTTATTTTCCGGGGGGGGGGTATTTTTCAAGGGGTAATTGTCCCTTGGGGTAGTTTTCTCTGGGGGATGGGTATTTTCCGGGGGGTAATTTTCCAGGGGTAATTGTCCATGGGGATAGTTGTCCCTGGGGGTTATTTTCCGGGGGGTAGTTGTCCTTCGGGGGGTAGTTTACCGAGGGGTTATTTTCCGGGCGTGATTGCCCAGGGGGTAATTGTCCTAGAACCCATGGAGATCGCGCTTTTAAGACAATTATGCGCTAGTTGGTATCCATTTGGAAACGCAACAACATCTTCACCATTGATACGATAGGCAGAGGAACTCAATGAGTAAACCTGGCGTCCACTAGGGCGCGGACAAGACGCGGAATACAAAATTAGTATATCCGCATTCATTCAGCAACCTATCCGCATATTTTTGAAAGATTCCGTTCCCTGTCTTTATCATTCCTAAACACTTCCCGGCGTTTCCGCACTTTCGGGAGAGGGCAAAATTTCCGCGTCCAAATTTTGGTCGATACGACTAGGCGTCCACTAGGGCGCGGACAAGACGCGGAATGCAAGATTAGTCATTCCGCATTCATTCAGCAAGCTCTCCGCATATTCTTGAAAGGCTCCGTTCACTGTCTTCACCATTCCTGAACACTTCCCAGCGTTTCCGCACCTTCAGGAGAGAGCAAAATTTCCGCGTCCAAATTTTGGTCTCGACCAAAATTTTGACGCGGAAATGAACTTCCTGACACCTTCGGCAACTTGTCCGCATTGTCGTCCGGACATCGTCAGGACATCCTGCCTTTCTTTAACACTTCCGCATTCTCCGGAAACGCTCCTGAAAGCTTCCGCGGTGCCGGAAGCTTTGCGAAGGCAAGCGGAAGCCACGCAGAATGTTTCAGGATTGTCCTTGTCCGTAATTTTACCACTCCTGGTGTGATCCTAGATGTGTCCGCACTGTCCTGCCACGATCAGCATTTTCCGCGGCATTTCGGGACATTCCTGAATGATTCCTAGGACGCTCCTAGGACTGACTGCAGTCAATGTGTTGACATTCTTAATAATGTCTCAGGAAACAATAATTTGCATAATTTTTCCGCGTCTGACGCGGAACGAATGCCGAAATGACAAAATTTGCTTCCGCAACCCTTCCTAATGTTGTCGGCGCTCTAGTGGACGCCAGCCCGTACAAAATTTGGACGCGGAAATGGACTTCCTGACACCTTCGGCAAGTTGTCTGAATTGTCGTGCGGACTTCGTCAGGACATCCCGCCTTTCTTTAACACTTCCGCCTCCTCGGAAAGCCTCCGCGGTGCGGGCAGCCGTATCCGGACAACTACCACCTGGACGATTACCACCCCCCCCCCCAGAAAACTACCCCCGGACAGTTACCCCCCCCCCCCCAGGACAATTACCCCCAGGACAACTACCCCCCCCCCGGAAAATACCCCCAGGACAAGTACCCCCTGGACAAGTACCCCTGACAACCCCCAACCCCCCGGGATTCTGGGGGTAGTTGTTCAAAGGGGGGGGGGGGGGTATCATCTATGGGGGTAATCGTCATTACATGGGGGGGGGGGAGGGTAATTTCCCTGGGGGGTAATTGTCCTGGAGGGTAGTTGTCCTGGGGGGTTAGTTGTCCTGGGGGGTAGTTGTCCTGGGGGGGGTAATTGTCCTGGAGGATGATTGTCCGGGGGTAGTTTTCCTGAGGGTAGTTGTCCGGGGGGGTAATTGTCCTGGGGATAATTGTCCTAGGGGGGTAGTTGTCGAGGTGGTAGTTGTCCGGGGGGGTAGTTTTCGGGTGTAGTTGTCCAGGGGGTAGTTGTCCTAGAATCACGGGCAGCTTCGCGAATGACGGCTAGCAGGCATATGAGAAAAAACAAAAAACAAAGTCGGTGCCGAATTTATAACCTTGCATTATTTCCAGATATTGTCCGCATATCTAGATGGTTGTCGGAAAATCATCCTGATTGTCCTAGTCTGCGATTTTTACCACTCCCGGTGTGATCATAGATGTGTCCGCACTGTCCTGCTACGATCAGCATTTTCCGCGGCATTTCGCGACCTTCCCGATTGATTCCTAGGATACTCCCAGGTATGACTGCCGTCAATACGCAGACATTCGTAGTAATGTCCCAAGAAACGATGATTCACACACTTTTTCCGCGTCTGGCGCGGAAAGAATGCCGAAATGACACAATTTGCTTCCGCAGCCCTTCCTAATCTTGTCGGCGCTCTAGTGGACGCCAGGCATAAAGGAGAAAAAAGAGAGATGGGAAAAAAATAATCTTGCTCTGAAATAACGCAAATAATATATACGAGTGATGAGAAAATCATTCGAGATTGGCACATGTTTTAATTAATCTAAAAAAATAGATTGAGGGTGAGGGTGAGGGTGTTGATGAAAGCGTGTTTGGGTTAGTCTAGATTCTATCCATTTTTTATATTTACTTTATTCTCTTTTCGTTCCCCTCACTGCATGCATATCCCATACAGAGCGCGACATCCCCACTAATCGCGCGATCCCCCAAATTTGGTCGAATAGGGTTGAATAGTATAAAGGACTGTTATTGTTAGGTTACCGTTTAGGGTGTAAAATGGCTCAACTGCCTCAACATATCGAATCGCATTATAGTGTAGGCCATATCTTGAAAATATTACGTATTATTAGTATTATCTACAGAAAATTTTGGTACCATTCGGTCATTCTGTAGTCTTAGCGCTTGCAGATAGCATGGATAGGACGGTAGAAACGAGCCCTGGTACATTGTTCACTTTTGTACTCTTTTATGCATCTAGTTCATGGTGCACGTTGGATGCTGCACTGTAGTATGTTGGATTAGCTTCTCATGTAACTAAGAATCGCGTTTAGACTGATTATTATTGACGAACGACAGGACTAATTACGGAAAAGATACAGAAAACTGCAGCCCCCTCCCCCCTTGCGTAAAACAAAGAAAATAAAAGCCAAATTTTGGCGATACTCCACATTCAGTAATTTCTAGCTATTTCGACACTTTCTTTCTGGAAACATACGAAGAAGGTTTTCTCATGGAGAAGGGGGGGGGGGGGGAGGGAGGGGGAGGGAGTGGCTGCATCATAGCAAGAACGAGCGAAATACTGAAATAGTCAATTGCGTACTTCTACTTCACTCAACTTTATAATATCGCAAACTACTTTTAACTTTTCTTGATCTCTTTCTACATGTCCTACTTAAATGTGTCTTATATTGCATAAAATATATGAACTTAAAGGCATCGATGCCCCAAATGATCTTTAGCGATGCTTTGTCTTGTAAGAAACTCATTTCAAAACATCTTCAAAGTTCCGCTAGCAGCCGACGCATTCCTATAGCAACGCGATGCTAGGCTTCAGTACAGGGCTCACACGAGTAATTCCAGCCCCCATAGAAACAGGTGTTAAATTGAAGAATAATAAAAAATAATAATAATAATACATGTAACTTATATAGCGCCAAATCCACTCTGTGGAGTGCTCAAGGCGCATGTAGAATATCATCTGAAATTGAAGTATGTAATCATGACACGCTCTTTACTATTTTGTATTTGATGCATGGAAACATGATATCAATCAATCAAACAATATCAAAAATTTCATCTTTAAATAATCTCTCTACAGAAATCGTTTTAATTCACAGAGTAGCTAAACACTGATGGCACTACAGAATTAGGTACTTTATTTGGGCACTTAATCGACTGTGAAGGCTTAAGTCCAATCACGAAATACTGGCGTAAATATTAAAAACTGAGTGACAAGCGGGTACCCAAGATTTTTTTAAAGGGGGGGGGGGTGTTTTTTACTCCAAAATTCTCTGACAAGCAAAAGAAGAAGAAGAAAAAAAAAGTTACCAGCATTTTGGGGGTATCTTTTTACTCAAAAATTCTCTGACAAGCAAAAACACCTAAAACACTGCTAAAGGGGGTGTTTTAACACCAAATAACACCAGAATGGGGGTGCTTGAACACCTTAAACACCCAAAATACCAACTCTCCTCAGTATGCCTATGAGCGCCATTAAACCTAATCCAAGAAGAAGAAGAAGACTACAGCTTTTCAAGTCACTGCTGGGAATTCTGTAAATGGACTGCAGATCAAATAACTCCTCTAAAATACACCAAGGCGTCCAAGCTTCCACTTAGGGGTGAAATATGAAAGAATGTGACTTCCAAACACCATTTCTCTTGAATAGATTTACAGCTGACAAGTATTCAATTTTATATGAATATTTTTGATCAGCTACAGTTACATCATCTTACTTACGGCAGTCCAGAATACATCGCGTGTTTGCCCTATACGGAAAAAGTCTATAGGCATTGGGTGTGGGGACTCGGGACAAGATGTGCGTGTAGTGTGAACGTGTGTGTGGTTTATTAGACATGTTAGATGGGGGATGTATCATTAAAACGTATGGACGCGTTCGTGGGTTTGCGAGTGTGGGGTAAGGATGTGCGTGTGGTTGTGTATGATATATTTCTCAAGTATTTGACACCTCACCCACTATATGCTGCAGTATATAAATTGAAAATATTTTTTAATGTCTTATACTACCATAATATCGTATTTCCGTAAGATCTAGACTTTCACTATGAGATGGTGATAGATGATAATCTTTGACTTTAAGTTCTCTTATATTTTATATTTTTTCTTCTCTTTTTTGTGCATTATCAGTTTGATTGCCACCCTAAATAGCTTTGCATAAATTGTTTCGCTTTTTTATATAATCTTTGTTCATTTCCTTCTCTACTATTCCTTGAAATTTCACAGATGCGTGCAAGGCCTTATTCGCTGGATTGGAAATGTGTAACAATCATGGGACGTGTGCAAGCAAGGCTGTAGGACTTCAGTGTAACTGCGAACCTGATTATACGGGTGTTACATGCGAGAATATGGAGAGTACGTTCCAGTGAATGCAATTCAATTCATTTCAATTTTTTCAATTTAAAGACATTTATTTCCAACTTTTCAATATACAAAGTAATAAATGAGCAAAATAATGTACATATATTTTGAACAAAAAATATGACAAAATATACACTAATGTGATACATACATAGTTGGAGGACACACCTCTAAAAGCAAAAGCTTGGGGCGAGGGTGCCCTTAGTACATAATACATTATTACATAATAAATATATAAAAAGAAAATAGCTACATACAAAAAAAGAAAGAGACCGCTGAGCTTGATTGGAGGGGAAAAGGGGATGTCCTGCATTCACACAATTTGGTCGATTATAAGCAGAAAGAATCTGTTTCTAGTGGCTTTACTCAAATGATATTGATAGTAATATGTTTCTGAAATTGTGCACTAATTCACAATAAATCATTATTTTTCCGAGAAAAAAAAGAGACAATTCTTAAATTTGACAGTTTGGTGGGAGCACTGTGGTGAAGGCTCTTAACTCTCATACGAGAGGTCCCGGGTTCGATCCTCGCCAGGTGCTTACATCCTTGGACAAGGTGTTTTGCCCACAGTTGTCTCTCTCCACTCAGGTGTAAATGGGCATACCTGGCATTGCTGGGGTAACAATAAATTACTGCAGGGTCGCAGGAAGAGCAGTATTAATGCTGAAGTGTCTGCCCTGCATGGGCCAATAAGACCAAATTATTAGTAAATGAAATCTAAATGAAACAATGGAATATTTATAGATTCAAAAACTTATAATCTAATGGACCGCTATGAAAAACAGCATTCCTGCTGATGAGGGTGTTTCCATTCCACAAGTGATAAATGAATAAATGAATAAAAAAATAAATAAGATGAATTACATTTTTTAATATCGCGTGATAGAAAATACATATTTTGTGAAAATCTATATATTATGCAGTAACATGTATATCTATAATCTAGGCGAAGGCATGAAGAGATCAGTTTAAATGGGGATATAATGGAAAAAATGAAGATTTCAAACTGTTCAAAACAATTGATTAACTGTGAAGGAATACCATCACAAACTCATGAGTTTTTTTTTTTTTTCCTGACATTTTATTAGTTGCCTGATTTCCCTCAAATCCTATTGATTTGTTCCTCTGATTGTTCTGCTGTCATTAAAAGTTACTTATTTTGGGGTGGAGTGGACTACTCCTTTAAACTTAAAAAAGGTTCTCTTTAATTCCACTGAGTTTTTGAAGTATCTGTTTTTATGCAGCCGTCGATCCCTGTAGCGGGAACGCATGTATGAACGGAGCTACATGTGTTGCTGACACTGATGGTGGGGAGTACACGTGCACATGCCCTCAAGGATATGCTGGTCCCATGTGTGATTTGGGTACGTTTAAAAACTTTACATATCACAGTTTAGATGCAGCGCTATGTCTGCAGTCTACTAGGTGTAAAAATTGGCATTTTGATCTGTTGATCGTTAATATCTTAAAAGTTGAAAGTCGTATCATGCTGAAGTTTGCTCATTGTAAAGTTAAAGGTAAAGTTGAGTTCTGGTCATGATATTGAAATTGTGAAAGAAACTGTCTCAAAGCAATTGGGAAAGGTTGATTATATAGCACATAAGAATTGGTGTATGCTATAAGGTTTTGGAATCTCACCAAAATGATAAGAAATTGACTCAATCCAGCTGAGATTCACATGCACTGCACACAGAAATATGTATACGGGACTACACACAAATGTTCGGCCGGAACATTTCAGCTGTTTCTTGTCATATTTTTAATGTGAGGGCATTTAAAGAGCAATCATTTTGGCTTCAGGAAGTCATATTCAACTGAGCTTGCATTAGTACAATTGTATGATAGAGTGTCGGATGCCTTGGCTGATCGTAAGCATGTGATTGGCGTGTTTATGGATCTGAGCAAGGCATTCGACACTCTTGATCACTCGATTCTTTTGAAGAAACTACAACATTATGGTGTAAGAGGAATAACTTTAAACTGGTTTCAGAGTTATTTGTCAAACAGGAAACAATTTACCTTATATGATCATGTTAATTCTGAAATATTAGATATAAAATGTGGAGTTCCACAGGGCTCAATATTGGGCCCGCTATTGTTCTTACTTTATATTAATGATATTTCTAACTCCTCAACTGTCTTAAAATATATAATGTTCGCTGATGACACAAATGTATTTCTCTCACATAAAAATATCAATGTTCTTATCGATACTCTGAACTCAGAACTGCCAAAACTTGCCAAATGGTTTCGATGTAATATACTATCTTTAAATCTTAAGAAAACAAACTACATATATTTTACAACTCATAATAAACCATTACAGCCTGATATATCCTTGAAAATAGATGATACCTTGATCGAACGGCAAACCAATACCAAATTTCTTGGAGTTTATATTAACGAATTTTTAAATTGGTCTGACCACATCAAGTATATTTCTAAAGCCATTTCACGCAGTGTTGGTGTTCTGTCTAAACTGAAGTTTTACCTCCCATTGAACATCCTATTCATACTTTATAATACTATGTTATTACCATATATAACGTACTGTAATCTAGTATGGGCGAATTCCAAATGTCTGAATGACTCGATTTTAAGATATCAAAAAAAAGCTATACGTATATGTACTGGTTCTCACTACAGGGACCATAGTGCCCCTTTGTTCCTAAAATTAAATACCCTCAAAATATCAGATATAAACTTTCTGCAGACTGCAATGTTTATGTTTCATCTTTTCAATTGCCAATTGCCACCTACTCTGACCGCCCTTTTTAAGCAAAATAAAGATGTACATTCCTATCCAACTAGGCAGTCGAATAAATTTCATTTATCCAACCCAAAAACTGCCACTGCGCATAAATCAGTTATACATAGTGGTCCTGACATATGGAACTCGCTACCCTTGGATAATATGAATCTTCACTCTGAGTTTGCATTTAAAGCAGCTGTCAAGAGAATGCTGCTTTCCCAATATACTGTTTAATTCATGAATGTATTTTCAACTCATTATTCTTACTTCTCGCATATCAATGCATATTCACGTACGTACTTTGTAATCGCATGTGCAGCCATCTGTAACTCTTTATCCTCATTCTTTCTTTTCTCTCTCTCTCTTTCTTTCCTTCTCTCTTCAGTCTCTATCCACCTTTCTCCCTTTCTTCTTCCTGTTCTGCATCACCAGGACCCCCCCCCCCCCTTAGTAAGATTGTATTTAATTGTAAAGGCTCACAAGGCGTCAAGCTTCTGCTTATCTTGGAGTCCAAGTTCTGTTAGAAATAAGTTTCTGTGATCATACATGTAAACTGTATACTATGTACTTGTACTTCTATTCAGAACTGAATAAAAAATGAATGAATGAATGAAGGGGACATATCTACTATGATAATCTTTGAAACTAACATATTAAGAATGAGAAAGCTCACTAATTATATTTTACCTTTCCCAGAACTCAAGCTTCCCTTTAAGGATGTCAATTTATTTATAACATATTAGGATAATTATACGCTCTTTTTCAAAACCTACAAACGCTAAGAAAATAATAAATAATTAGGTTTGATTTGTTAGATAGTGACTTAGCCTAAGTGACCAGACTGATTTCGGATTGCAAATTTTGTATCCGCAGAAATGTCCTTATGCCATATCTTATCAAGGAAGTCTATACTGAATAATGTGTAATCCATTCGGAATTATTGACATTTTGCCTGTTGTAGATATATGGCTTATACAAACTGTTTGGGGAGGGATAATTAAAGGCCAAGTCCACCCTAATATCAAGTTGACTTGAATAAATAGAGTAAAATTAAACAAGCATAACAGTGAAAATTTTGTTGAAATCGGATATGAAATAAAAAAGTTACGGCATTTAAAATTTTTCATAGTTTCACGAAACAGTGATATACATCACATGAGCTGTATGCAAATGAGTGAGCCGATGAAGTCACACACTCACTTTTCCTTATGTATTTCATTATATGAAATTTCAAATATTTCAAATTTTATAGATGTGATAATAAAGAATCTCTCCCTTGTATCAAAATAAGTTAAAGTAATGATGATCTTACACATTACATGAGGAGTCAAACCACGTTTTACATTCTTGGAGCAGAAAATGAAATATTTGTAATATAATATAATAGAATACAAAAGGAAAAGTTAGTGTGTGACATCATCGTCTCACTTATTTGCATACCGCCCATGTTATTCATATCACTGTTTCATGAAACAATGTAAAACTTCAAAATGCCGTTACTTTCTTATTTTACATCCGATTTCTATAAAATTGTCACTGTTATGCTTGTTTAATTTTACTCTGTTTGTTCAAATCAACTTGACATTAGGGTGGACTTGGCCTTTAAACTTATCTACATATATGAAATGAAAAGCAAATCAAGTGATTAAAACGTATAGTTAAGAGAAATAAAACAACAAATCCTCATTATTAATAATGATATGGAAACTAATATTTACCATTACAAAAACTTGAAATTGCCTCATATTTATTTCGTAATGGTTTGATAACTGCATGCCCACTATTAATGGCATTGTCACTTTCTGATTCCATAGTCTTGGAAGAAGATCCATGCCAAAATAATTCCTGTAGAAACGGCGCCACCTGTAGACCGGGGTCTGGAGAAGTCATGTACACGTGCGCATGCGCAGAGGGATTCACTGGTCCCCTCTGTGGTAAGTTCAGACTTCGCTTTCCTGATTTTGTCCTCATTGTTGTGTTTCACGGTGTTAAACAAAAAAGTACAAACAGAATGTATTATCTTTATTCTGCTTTAGCCATTAGACAGAATGAGGCGGAGGCAAGTAGGCCTATCCCCCCCCCCCCCCCAGCTACGCCACTGAACCAGCCATTGACTGATCAGTTATAAAAGTTATTCACTCGTATGGTATCATAGTAGGAAGATACAGATTACCAAATGGAAATTTATTGTGTAAAGATAGTATAATATTTCAAAACTATCAAGAGAGGAGAAATATGATAGGGGGCCTATTCATCATGCTTTTGGTCTGAGGACTCTGCCATGTGCTAAACTTTTATATTAAGACTACTGAAATCGGAGTGCAATTGTTTCCATTATACATCTTTATCACTAGAAAGCAAAGAAATGATTATACTTTGCTAATATAATAATCATTATTCACACTTATAAAATGCGAATTCATTAAGGAATATGTTTAGCCAGTGAACATTAGTGAATAGCTTGAAAGAAAGTACAAGTTCATATCACTGTTTCATGAAACAATGTAAAACTTCAAAATGCCGTTACTTTCTTATTTTACATCCGATTTCTATAAAATTGTCACTGTTATGCTTGTTTAATTTTACTCTGTTTGTTCAAATCAACTTGACATTAGGGTGGACTTGGCCTTTAAACTTATCCACTTATATGAAATGAAAAGCAAATCAAGTGATTAAAACGTATAGTTAAGAGAAAAAAAAAGCAAATCCTCATTATTAATAATGGTATGGAAACTAATATTTACCATTACAAAAACTTGAAATTGCCTCATATTTATTTCGTAATGGGTTGATAACTGCATGCCCACTATTAAAGGGGAAGTTCACCCTGAAGATTACTTGAGTTTAAAAAATGCAGAAAAAATAAAGAAAAATATTGGCGAAGGTTTGATGAAAATCGGTCAAATAATAAAAGAGTTATGAGTATTTAAATTTTTGGATTAGTGACGTCACATGCGAGCAGCTGCCCATTGGTCATGTAATAAATATTCCATATATTCGCATTTTTTTTTACGTTCCACGATAAATCAATATTGTTTCTTTTCAGAATCTAGTATTGAATAACATTTCTGACAATATGTCAAATGCACAGACGAAAATATTCTAAATTTTCTGAGAAAACTGTATTTTATGGAATATTTATCACATTACATAATAAAGGAGCTGCTCGCATGTGACGTCACAAAATCAAAACTTCAAAAGTCCATAACTCCGTTATTCTTTAACGGATTTTATCCAAACTTTCGCCAATATTTTTCTTTATTTTTTCTGCATTTTTTAAACTCAAGTAATCTTCGGGGTGAACTTGCCCTTTAATGGCATTGTCACTTTCTGATTCCACAGTCTTGGAAGAAGATCCATGCCAAATTAATCCCTGTAGAAACGGCGCCACCTGTAGACCGGGGTCTGGAGAAGTCATGTACACATGCGCATGCGCAGAGGGATTCACTGGTCCCCTCTGTGGTAAGTTCAGACTTCGCTTTCCTGATTTTGTCCTCATTGTTGTGTTTCACCGTGTTAAACAAAAAAGTACAAACAGAGTGTATTGTCAACCTTATGAACGTGTTCCAATTCCAGTCTAATTTGATCATAGTGTAATGCGGACGTCCTATCTAACCCATGGGGGTCGATCCCGGGGGATGGGGGTATATATCCCCCAAAGAAATTTGAGGTGGGGGGTGGCCTGTAGTATCATCCCCCAAATATTTATAGATAAAATAAATAATAATTATGATACATTAACTTAAAACTAATAGTTATCCAAACTTATTATGTTTAATCTTGAAATACCATCACATTATTTAATGTTAAGATGTAAGAAAGTAAGAAATGCCATAGTTTCAGTGCGAAAATGCAAGTTTTATAGACATATTTTTTGAAAAGTCCCTGGTGTGGGAGGATGATACCCCCCTCCGACACCCTCCCCACCCCACTTGGTTGCTTCGCTTAAAAAAACAACAACAACAACAACAAAGAAAGAAAAATAAAATCATGAACACGGATCGACACCCCTTGATCTAACCACAGTGTGACAGACTGTGTCATAGTATACTGTGTGAATACCGGGACATCCAGGTAGACCGACAGTCTACGAGACCGATAATGAACCCTCAGATAAGTTGCCACAATGCCCATGAGACCGATATGTCGGTCTCAAGGGATGTCGGTCTCATGGGCTGCAGCCTGTGAAAACAGTGTAACCACAGTGTTTTCAAATAACCAGTACTTTCATTTTCATTCCAAATCCTTTCATCTATTGTGCAAATAGTAATCCTTATCGCAGAGTAGTATTTCACATAGCTTATTAGAAAGTAATATCAATCATAAATTGTCATTTTGATT
The DNA here is from genome assembly GCA_025618425.1 of Heliocidaris tuberculata. NCBI lineage: Eukaryota > Metazoa > Echinodermata > Echinoidea > Camarodonta > Echinometridae > Heliocidaris > Heliocidaris tuberculata. The sequence continues at coordinate 42,783,849 of CM046840.1, forward strand.
TGGCAGAAGATGGGTTTAGGTGAAGAGAAACGAAATTTAGAGTAATAGTGTGTTAAACAATTTAAAGAGAATATTATGAAGGGTCAGCGGTAACAGAAAATGATTACCAAATAGCCCAATTAGGTGTTTGAAAGGGGTCTCAGAAACTCGCAGTATTGGGATACAGTGCAAATGTTATCTGATGGATACAATGGCCTTTAATTGTCAATGCTACAATATTCGCATTGATTTGAAGCTAAATTACTTCCTGGAAAATAAACATAATTTCAAAGTCGAATTTAACTAGTTAGGCTTGACGTCTTTTCTTCTCTCCTGTCAGCTCTTCAAGACATAAAGGGCCCTGTCATCAGGTCATTTTCTTTTTGTACACCTCGGTTAATAATCATTGCCACTGAATTATGTCTTCTGCTTTCTCGAACTATTTGTTTTCTCCTGAGTCATGTATCGACTGAAATACATACTAATAAAGACCTTTGCATTTCTGTTTTTTTTTTTCAGAGTTAGAAAAACGAGATTCAGTGACAACTCAAGCCTCGACGACAGCCCAGGGATCTATTCTTACATGTAGCATTATACTCATGGTCTCAGCTTTGGGGCTCGCGGTTATCATAAACAAAGTCACTCTTGCTTTAGAAATGTAAAAAAATGCAATGACGACCTTTGAATAAATATTATGTAAACTTTCATCGTGATCTGTTTGCAAGAATGATGAACCAGCTTAGTGGCGTAGAATGGGTCTAGCCTTCGAGGGGGGGGGGGGGGGGGGGGGGGCTCCGATCCAGAATCATAAGGTGGACAAAGTTATTTCAGTTTATCTTTATTCTGCTTTAGCCATTAGATAGAATGAGGCGGAGGCAAGTAGGCATATCCCCCCCCCTCCAGCTACGCCACTGAGCCAGCCATTGACTGAACAGTTATAAAAGTTATTCACTCGTATGGTATCATAGTAGGAAGATACATATTACCAAATGGAAATTTATTGTGTAAAGATAGTATAATATTTCAAAACTATCAAGAGAGGAGAAATATGATAGGGGGTCTATTCATCATGCTTTTGGTCTGAGGACTCTGCCATGTGCTAAACTTTTATATTAAGACTACTGAAATCGGAGTGCAATTGTTTCTATATGCATCTTTATCACTAGAAAGCAAAGAAATGATTATACTTTGCTAATATAATAATCATTATTCCCACTTATAAAATGACAAACTATTTTGAGAAAAAAAAATGATGCGAATTCATTAAGGAATATGTTTAGTCAGTGAACATTAGTGAATAGCTTTAAAGAAAGTACAAGTTTTTGTTGAATTGCAAATTTTTCAAAATACATATGTTTCAGTTGTGCAAAAGCGAATAACTGCAAGGACTGTTACTAGGATTCATCATCATTCTACATGTAATTCATTCATTTCAGATATGAAATTGAAAACGACATATTTCTATGGTGTGTGAAAAGAATTTATAAGGTGTAATGCTATGCGATAAAATCAGAGAACAAGGTTTTTATTCGAAATTAAGTAGCAAAGTATCATCTATAGACTAATAATTATATATTAAATTGGGGGTAATAGGAAGTTCGTATAGATCATGGTATTGAAGAGGTATGATTAATGTTTATCTTAATACTGTAATACAATATTGTCTTATTGGTTTATAGACTGCCATTTCTATTTGCTGAATAAATAGCTGCATATGTATGCTTTAACCCTTAAAATGATCTAGTCATACTCTTCATCTTTTCTCTGGTGACCTTTTCATGATTTTTGACATTATTAATGCAGAGTATGTAGCTTTATGGAGGATTTCGGATGAAAAAAGTGGTAAAATTTGATTGGAAATAAAGGCCTTTAACTAAAAACGAAGCACGAGGAAGCCAAAAGCGATGAAGCAAGATACAAAGATAGAAAGGCAGATATATATATATAGAGAGAGAGAGAGAGAGAGAGAGAGAGAGAGAGAGAGAGAGAGAGAGAGAGAGCAAGATAATAGAGGGAAAGCGAGAGACAGACATGGAAATCGAGAGAGCGCAAGAGGAGGGAGAATGTAGGGGCATTGCTAAAACATTTTGAACGGGTGCGGGAAGGGGAAGGAGAGGAGCATATACATGAACAAGAATTTTCTACTCTATAAAATAAAAAATAACGATATTGTGTCTATAATGTTGTTTTTCTTCTCTATAAAATAAAAACTAACGATATTGTGTCTATAATGTTGTTGAAATTGCAGATCTCAGGTGTTGCATTCTTCTGGGCCATCCTGTATATAAGACTTAAGATAAGCTGGAAAGCAAACGAAAAATATGACATCTGCAATTTTTTGTATGATGGTAAAGTATGGGGAAAAAATAAGTTCAATTCTGCTTATTTTCATATTTCACATGTCACATTACACATTGTCAGTTTTCTTTACAAAGAATAAAAAAGAAATGATACGAAGTTGTTTTGAATAAACAAAAGCACATAGAATAAATCAGATTATTTGGTTTACTCATTGCTCTGTGAGATTGACCGAAATGTTGTTGTAATTGTATGGCTGTGCAGAGCAAGAAGTCCTCACAACATATACAACGGAAAGTTTACACACTTTAACGAGCGAAAGACTTTGGTGACATCAACATTTTAGTAGCACAAAGGATTCTACCATACATATGTGAAAGAAGACACCATCTGTATTGCAACACGGGCGTCAACATTTCCGTATTGCAATACAGAATGAGGATATAAATAAATGCATACAAAAGGACTTGCCCATGTATAATCATTATACACCGTATCATGTATCATGTACAGTGTCAAGCTTTATCATGTTTATGAAACAACTCCAAAAGAGAGCACTTTTGAGAAAGAAAAAAATATTTCCAGAATATTCTGTTTTTTGTGATTCGCAATCGTTTTTCCTCTTTATCAATGTCATTATCTTTATCAAGAAAGTTTTAAAGATGTCAAGATGTTTTAAAATACCTTTTTTTATTTTAGCGAGCGAAGCGCATGAGTTTGAAATTGTTACGCTTTTGATTTTGATAGCGGAATATCTTTATTTATTGTTGTCAGTAAACTATATATTCTGTCAGTACATTTATTTATTTAATTATTTATTTATTTCATTTCTTTATCCAGAGTAGCCTGTACAGGGGCGGCGGAGCGTCTTTCAAAGTGGGGGGGGGGGGAGCAAAAAAGGGGCACCTACAAGGAGTAAATATAAAGCCAAAAAAAAGACCATTTTGTGACACTGGTATTACCCTGCAGTTTAATTAATATAGTTATAGTCAAGCATCACCTTCTTCATTTTTATTGTTGTTCTGGTCACTACTTCAGCTTCCCCATGTCCCCAATTAACAGTTGTGTGTCATGGTCTAACGATTCATGTGCGATCGAGCGAAGCGAGCGAGCAAAAGTTTTCGGACTTTTTTTTTCTAATGTTGAAGTCCTTCAGTTGTACATTATTTACAGCAATGTAATGAAAATGACAACAGCAAATTCATCTTGGGGAATGTCTAAAGATATTTTAATTTGTACATTAACCCTGTTTTCTTTAGATTACACTGATATGTAACATGCTTTATGCAATGTCTCCTTGCTTTCATTATATACTGTAAGAGCTAGCTGGGAACATTTTCAGAAAATATATTGCCCTTACTTGGAGTTGATTATTGGCACATTCGAGAGAGCGGAATGAGAAATCCTTTGCTGGGGAGGGGGGGGGGCGTGGGGCGTGGGTATTGTGCCCCTTTTGCCTTTATCTCCGCTGCCTTACATTGTAACTGTAGTAATATGGGTACCTGTAAAGCCGCACCGATTCTTAGAAGCTAGATATGGCTCTTTTTGTTTAAAAAAAAAAGAGTTGGAAATGCAGGTAAAAGGGGGCACCTATAAGAAGAGGAAAGCTCTTATCAAAGGTGGAAAGGGGCACTTATAAGAGGTGAAAAGGGACACTTGTGAGAAGAGGAAAAGGGCACATATTTAAGGAAAAGGGGCACCTGTCAGAAGTAAAAATGCACATATCAAAGGAGAAAAGGGCATATTAGAGATAAAACGGGGCAATATTTAGATTCGAAAAGGGGCACTTATCAGAAGGAGAAAAGGGCATATTAGAGATAAAAAGGGGCAATATTTAGATTCGAAAAGGGGCACTTATCAGAAGGAGAAAAGGATACTTATTAGAGAGATAAGGTGGCAATTATCAGATATGAAGAGGGGCACTTTCCACAAGGCGAAAAGGGCGCTTATTAGACAGATAAGGTGACAATTATCTGATTTGAAAAGGGGCACTTTTCAGAAGGAGAAAAAAGGCGCTTATCAGAAGGGGAAAGGGCACTTATTAGAAAGGAAAAGGGGCACATTCAATAGTAAAAAAAAGGGCACTTATCAGAGAGAAAAGGGGCATTTTTCAGAAATAAAAAGGGTAATTTGGGGGTACTTGAAAAAGTAGGGGCGCTGTGCCTCCCTACCGTCCCTGAGCCTGTATAATTGTATATAATATGACCGACAAAGTTCCAAAACTCCTGACAGAGTATTATGCATTTGGTCACTGCCAACATGGCCTACATCATTTGTGTCTGTTAAATTGAGGGAGATGTGAGTTTGTCTAGCGGTAATGGTGCGGTTACCTAGCTCTCTGTCTTTGCTTACAAACTAACTATGATCGGAGCCAGTTTCGAAACTGAGTGAAGTCTTTCGGATGATGACGTTAAAGGTCGGTCCCAGACGTACATAATCATATCTAATTGATATACTGTACGTCTGTAAAACCCAAATTACAGATACACACAAGCAAACACACACGAACGTACATAATTGTTATTCGGCAACAGCTTTTATTTCTCTCTCGCTCTTACCATCATTACCTCATTTCCTTAACTGTTGTTTTCAGTACTTAACACGTTTAATATGAGAAGTATTACCGTTTGCAGCATTATTTGTTTTATAATATATAATCTTTTCTGGAACACGTAATAATAATTATTCCCTTTATTGGGCCCATCATACATGCCATCCCTTATTTATTTTTCTCTACACTTAAGTGCACCAAGAGGGTGAAAAATGCGCTAGACGTAAATATTCCGAAAATTGAAATGAAAGAGGTGTACATATTGCATATTGCAAATTCAAGAAAAAGGTGAATTTTGATGTGAACGAAGTTGTGGTTGGCCATCCCTTTTTGTTCAGTGGTCTTTGTTTTTGTTCTCGCACAGCGGAGACCTTGCAGTACCTTGTTGTCTTTGACGCTTGTGTCCTCAACAGGACGACTGTCATAATAAGAACGTGGCAAAGAACGAGACTTGGCTATTGTGTACTGGAGGAGGTCTGTGGTGTAGCAAGGCACAGGGGTTGCATCGTTCTTGGTGCAGAAGAAACTGCTCTACGTTCGTATAGCATGTAGAACCTGTGGCAAAAGGAGGATTCTCCTTGTACTCCTTAAATACCCACGACCGAAAAGCTTCTATCGTGGGTACAACAACAGCCTGCATGTTTAAACAAGAAAAAGACACTTCTTCAATATGAAGGTCAAACTACAGCAGCAAATCAACAACATTGCTCATAGATAGCTCGTGACTCCGGTCCCGCATAACACGGTTAAAGATGGCGCAAAGTAAAAGACCCATCGCCATTTCAATTGGTTTATTTCTCGTGCATCTTTGCGACTATAATGTCATCATCGTCCATGCCCGTTCCTCAGGAGCACCTGTGGTATCGAACCCTGATGTTTGTACTACCATGATACCAGGCCACTCTCTACCCCCTAGTGTGAGTCCAAGCTCATACACCATCAGTGTAGACAGTAATACCTACACACCAACGCAGCCTCTTACAGGTCAGTCGTCATAAATATCACTATGATTACTCTATTTTTCATATATAGTCTGAAAAAGTACTTTTGAAACTATGAACCTACCACTACGAAGTACGTCCACCTAAAAACAAAGTGAATCAAACAGAATAAAGATTATAACTGAGAAGTAATTCCTCAGATCTCTCTTTGTGATGGGGAAATTACAGATGAATTTTATACAAATCGCAAACAGAAGTTTGGAATGTATACACCCAATATATATATACATATATATATATATTTTTTTTTTAAATTTATTTATATATATAAATATATATATACATGTGTATATATATATATATATATATATATACACCCATATATATTTTAAAAAAAAAAAAAAATATATATATATATATATATATATATATATATATATATATAGCGAGAGATGGAACGGAATGAAGCAGGTCACACCGTGTATTTACAAGCTTTCGGCTAATGGCCATCTTCAAGTTTATTTGCTAAAGCAAATAATAATAAGCAACTTAACAAAACTATAGACAGCAGAACAGAATTATCATAAAGCTGGCAACATAACTCAACAGGAATAAGTGAAATTGAAAAGATGATAATCGGCAGAAGTAAGTGAAATGACGAAAAAGGAACTCAACAGAAGATTGTTAGAAGTATGTTTGATTTTTGTGAATTTCCTGTGCAACTTTCATTGGGTAACCTCTCTATACATACATGTAAACCACACAGAATTGATGATTTCGTATTGATTATTATCTAGTCACGATCAATACAAGTCCTGGTGCTGGGCAATTTAAGGGGATACTCCTTCTAGCTCGTCGTTCGATCACAAACGAAGTCGTTGGTTCGTGGTCAGTCAGCGATTTGACCAACTTCCAGACAATCTCATGTGGACAGAGCAATAGTGCTATCACTCATCGAAACAGCATAGACAAAGCATCAATGACTTCCTTCATTTGGAATCCACCTGATGTTGGAAACGGTGGAGTGCACATCGCGTAAGTATATGGGGCCTAAATTTATGAATCTGACTAGGTAGATAATTGCTCCTGGGCAAGGGCGTCAACAGCTTCTGAAAAGTGGGGGGGACACTGAGCGAGGGAGGTGTGGAAGGGGGATGCCCTCCCTCCCACGGTAGGGACTTTTTGAAGTTTTGCCATCGAAAATAGGCCTTTTAATACACTGTGTAGCAGAAATCAAGCCAATTGTATCATGTTGTTAAAAGCTTATGCAGTGGATTCTCATTATAACAAGCAGTAATATTACAAGCTCTCATAAGTAGAAGGGAATTTCGCAATCACAAATTTCAGATAACCTGTTGTTACTCTGATAGAGCAAGGTTTCGATATAAATCAAAAATTACAGCGAGGTAATTACCCCGGAACTTCATAACTTCCCAAAAATCTGCCTACGACGGTCCTCTGATTTGATGAAATCCTCGGCAATTCTTTGAGGGCTCAATTCTTATGCTTATGCTGCGTACGCAGGACTGTACCCGATAGCGTTGCGCAAGGCCTATATTAGGCCCAGGCCCCCCTCAGGCCTGGCGCGGCGGCCGGCTATAGGCAAGATCTAGAATAAAATTTGCAACTCGATCGAACGGCGCGCAGCGCCGCGCCATGGCAGTGCTGTGCTGCATGGCGAGGGAAGAGGATTGGAATGATTTCAACAAGGCAACAAATGTCAGCAAGGGCGGTTGAACATTTATATTTGAGTATTTCTCAAACTCAAGGCATGCAAAGGAACAAGATGGAAGTGCTTTTCAGGTTTTTAGTAATGGGTTTGAACCCCAAAAGTGGGGAGGGGGACAAATAATATGATGTCCCCCCACTTTTAAAAGTGGGGGGGGGGGGACATGTCCCCCCTGTCCCCCACCTGTTTACGCCCTTGCTCCTGGGAAATGATGTCAATAAAGTTTCTTTTGTAATGGAAAACTCTGTTCACTTTCTATATATTTTTCTTCAATATCCCTTCAATTTTCTCCTTCTCTCTTACTCTTTCTCGCTCTATCTCTCTCTTTCTGTATTTGTCTGTGTGTCTCTACGTGTATTTCTCCCTGTACACTCTTTATCAAACAAAGCAGCAGAAATTCTGAACGTAAAAGTTTTGATCAAATTGATGCGGTAAACAAATAAACCAATATAACATTTTGTCATGTGGTCTGATGTAGTATACAACCAAACCATTGATCCTTTGTGGTATTTTATTGGTTTTAATAAATGTATATTTGAGTAGTGTATTTAAGACGTGATCCAATTTTATACTTGTTAATATTTCTAACATATTCTTTTTTGTATTGTTCTGTTATCTTATTGTTCTGAAATTGTTCTACATTGTATTTTAATTGTTTCATGTTATACAAGGCTCTCTTGCAAAGCAGTTTTTATGTACTGAAGAGACTACACAGAATAAATGAATGAATAAATAAATAAGATAATAATTGCAGGCCTTTCCGAAACTATTAAAGATATTTTTTAAAATCCAGATATATCTTTAAGTGAGACTTAATAACTACTTGTAATAGGAATTGTTGTTATAGAATAAAGATATTCTACATTGACTCTTTGACTATATTACGTTAATAATTGTCTCAAATTTTTTCAAAGAATGCTATTACCTTCCATAAATCACCCTCCTTTTGTTTTTTAATCTTTCTCACATACGGGAAATGTTTATTTTCTCTTTTTTCCATTATACTGTTTCAAAACCCCTCTCTTATATACACAGAGCAACATTTGTTAGAGATTACAGCACGTTCTGGGTCAATGTGACATCGTCGACTATTCAAGGTGGGTATATGTTTTTCCCCATTGATCTCATGTAAAATTACGTCAAAATCACACTTTATCCTAAATCAACGATAGGTTGTTGTTTTTTTATTCAACATTGCTCAAAACGTTGTTAAGAACCCAACCCTTGGCTGAGTCATGTACATAGGACCAACTCTTCTTCCCTTAATAATAATAATAATGATAACGATAATAATAACAATAATAATAACGATAATCATAACGATGATTACGTTAAGATGTTATGTAAGATTCGTATATTTAATTCAAACGTCGCGATTTTACTAACATCGCAATGATAGTATAATGGCTTAGTTAATAAACCTCTACCTTAATATCGCTTTTACTGTGTTTTATAATGGGCCCAAAGTGACAAACTATACCCTGGTCTATTCAAGTTTCCTACTTGAAAACATGACTCTGGACGGGACTCAAATCCAATTTCTGGTTTATATATTTTCAAAATAAGGGCAGATGAGATTGCAAAGCAATGTAATTGCATTATTGGCGTTGTCGTTGCTGAGAATATTGAATCTTTTGTCGCCTCAGCCTCTCCCCTCCCCCTCTCCCCTGAAAATGTCCAATTGTGCCAAGTTCTACTTAAGACGGTGGGTCACATTTGTCCGATAACGATAACGAGATTTTCAAATAAAGGTACACCCTACTATTTCATGTGTACGTGTGAGTATGCTCATGTCTGTTATTAGTAGGGCAGCTCTAGGGTGTCCCTCTCGCTATCGTTATCGTTATCGTTATCGGACAAATGTGACCTACGCTTTACCCCATTTTCACCTTTTATCATCAGCTTTTGACCCGTGTGCTAGTAACCAATGTCAGAATAGTGGTGCCTGTCAACCTTCAGCGGGTTCCAATCCTCCTTACGTTTGTGTGTGCCTGTCTGGATTTACTGGCCAGTTCTGTGAGACAAGTACAACAGGTATGTCAATGATCATTTTTCGTCTTTTTATTACCTGTCGCATTTACGTTTTTTGACAGAAAAGACATAAATTGTTTTAATGAAAAAAAAATATGCGTAGGCTTATCGCGTCACTACTGTGTACAATTATACAAATGTTCAAGTATTGTTCCTATTTACTGGTCTTCTTCTTCTCCTCCTCCACTTCCTCATTCTTCTTCTTATTCATTTTCTTCTTCATGATCTTCTTCTTCTACTCCTCCTCCTCCTCCTCCTCCTCCTCCACCTTCGACTCCTTCTTCATCATCTCCTTCTTCTTCTTCTTCTTCTTCTTCTTCTTCTTCTTCTTCTTCTTCTTCTTCTTCTTCTTCTTCTTCTCCCTTTCCATAACACGTGCCCCTAATCCAAAGTGACTTAGAGCCAATATTCCCAAATGCTCTTTTGCTACGCTCGCTCGTATTAAAAGTATAGCTTATCAAATAAATTTTCATTGTGAAATTTCCCCCGTTTTTATATTACAATGTGTTTGCGACCTCACAAATTTTGAATATTGTTCGCTCGCTCGCTCAATATTCAACTCATACTACAATACTGCAAAGCATGATGCTACAGTTGTATCTTGGACATTAAAAGAGAAAAACCATATACATGTTTAATATGTATATAATATATATATATATATATATATATATGGCCCTTGAGGGAAATCATACCCCCCCCCCCCCCCCCCCCCCCACTTATGAGGACCTGTCTACGCCAGTGCTGTGTACTCGCAATTGTTATTATCTCATTTATTTTGTGCACATCATCCAATACCAGCTCTGGACCTGTGTGCTAATAACCAGTGTCAGAACGGAGGAGCTTGTAGTCCTTCCCCAGGTTCCAGCCCTCCATACTTCTGCATTTGTCCATCGGGGTATAGTGGCCAATACTGTCAAACCGTTGCGTTCTTGCATATTCTAATGTTGTTAATATTTACTATCTACTTACACTTTAATTTGGATATGAATATAGCAAACACTTTAACTTCCAAAGAGAGCTGTAAAAACCTTGTTTTTGTTAATGCAAAAGATTTATAGATTGATAGATTTTAATGATATTAAAGACATGATATAATTATGCAATCTTCTGTGCACATTTCTTCATATTCTTCTCCCAACCACAAAAATCATTTATACAAGTATTTTATGACAATATATTATGATTCCTTCTGTTTTATGAACCATAATTTCCATTGGTTTTCCATATATCATAATATCACATCCAGGTACAGATCCATGTTTAAATAACCAGTGTCAGAACGGAGGAACGTGTAGTCCTTTTCCAGGACCAAGTCTTCCATACACCTGTAGCTGTCAAGTTGGGTATACCGGCATAATTTGCCAAACAGGTATGACTCTCGTATTTGAATACCTGCTCTATGTGACAATTGTAATTTTTAGATAGGCGTATAAAACCACTGCTGATTTATATGATTTAAATTAGCAAATCTGATAAAACATTAATATAAATTTAAACTGAGTTACAGCCATTACCATAAACTGACCTTTTAGTCACCATTCATATTTCCCTGAACTTTAAAACTCTACCAACCCGAACTACAAGTTGATGTCTAATCCTTCTTTGTTGAAGACGTCAATGTTTGCGACATCCGAGTATATACTTGCAATCGTTATTATCTCACTCATTTTGTGTACATCATCCAATACCAGCTTTGGATCTATGTGCTAATAACCAGTGTCAGAACGGAGGAGCTTGTAGTCCTTCTACCGGTTCTAGCCCTCCATACATCTGCATTTGTCCATCGGGGTATAGTGGCCAATACTGTCAAACAGGTGAGATTTTGCATATTCTAATATTTGTAATACCAACTGTCTTCTTACACTTAATGTGCATAGGAACATAGCAACACTTTAACTTCCAAAAAGAGATGTCTGTTATAACATTTTTTGTTAATGGAAAAGATTTATAGATTTATAGATTTAAATGACATTAAAGACATCAGATATTCAATCTTCTGTGCACTTTTCTTCATGTTCTTCTTCGAATAATATAAATCATTAATACAAGTATTTTTTGACTATATATAATTCTTTCTTTTAAATGAACCATAATATCGCATCCAGGTACAGATCCATGTTTAAATAACCAGTGTCAGAACGGAGGAACGTGTAGTCCTTTTCCAGGACCAAGTCTTCCATACACTTGTAGCTGTCCAGCTGGGTACACCGGCATAATCTGCCAAACAGGTAGGCCTACATTTGTCAATACTCAGTATGCTTGTGATAAAAGCTTCATTATCTCCCCTAAACCACTCCTTAACTCGTTACACTGGCTTCCTGTAAGACAATGAATAGTTTTTAAATTACTTTTGTTGGTCTTCAAATCTCTTAATAAGCAGGCACCTCAATATCTACATGATTGTTTGACCCTATACACCCCTCGCAGGAATGTGCGATCCTCCAGCGACCCACTCCGTCTTACATATAATATCACACGGAAACTTGCTGGAGATAGGACCTTCACAATAACTGCATCAAAATATTGGAATAGGTTACCTTTAACACTTAGGCAATCACCACCTGTCTCTTCATTCAAAAAGGGACTCAAAACATTTCTTTTTTTAAATCCAGATTTTTAGGCTTGTTCGTTTTTAATCTTTTTTTCTTGTTGTAAGCGCTTTGGGCCATCTCGGGAAAAGCGCAGTATATAAATAATAATAATAATAATAATAATCTTACCTTTATAAAGCTCTTTCTATATTCCTTTTTTTTCCACCTTTAATTTCTATCCTCTTCATATTTGCAATTAACAGTTTTTACGAGTAGGGGATTCTTATTATAATGATAATACTTTTGTGGTTTAAAACTGTTTATATCATGATCACTGAGAAAGCGTCCTATTGCGCTTAAGACTAAAAAAACAGAAGAGAAGAAAATACGTTAACAACAATATAGCCTTTAATACAGTCATAAAGGACAATCTAAACACTGCTTCAGAAAGTAAAGATCTCAACACGATCTTACAATGACATACAACCGTTGGCGAGCACAGCTGTTGAGACATCATTTTCATTATAAAAAAAATAAATTTTAGCAATAATTATTTTCTTTTCCATTATAGTCATACGATCTGATATCATTAATATCTTTATCATGGAACGGCAGGTATATGATAAAAGATAATTACTTTGTCAATAACCGGGCTATGCATGCAAAGTATTTGTTTCCTTTATTTATTTATTTTTTTTTTTACACCATCCATTCCCAGCTGTGGATCTATGTGCTAATAACCAGTGTCAGAACGGGGGAGCTTGTAGTCCTTTTCCTGGTTCCAGTCCTCCGTATTTCTGCAATTGTCCCTCTGGGTTTGGTGGCCAATACTGCGAAATAGGTTTGTTTCCATGGTTTCTTCACTGTGATTTTTGTTCAATAGTATGTCACTTGTCATTCAGGGAAATATCATACACCTTTTCTTCTGTGTGTCACTGTAACTTCCAAAAGACATAGGAATAATGTTTTTTCTTAATATAAATGAGTCTCAAACCTTATCTACCCTATATACCTTCTTTAAAACTCTGAAGACAGGAAGAGACATAATCATATTAGGTAGATCAAATATCGCTGGCATTAGGGGTGTCGATCCGTGTTCATGATTCGGGGGATGACCGGCGAGGGGAAGGATAACCCACCCCCCCCCCTCCCACACCAGGACTTTTTCAAAAATCTGTCCATAAAACTTGCATTTTAGATCATCCCAAAATGGGTTTTAATGAAAAGAAGGAATGCACGGATCTACGCCAATGGACGGAACCCCTAATTGAGAATAACAATGCGAGCGAACGAATTTTCTTCGATATATTCGCATTGAAATTATGGCATTTCTTATTTCCTTACTTCTAATCATTACAGGAGAAATTAAAATGGATATTTACCCAGGGTTTCATTCTCCTTTAAATAATGTGATGGTATTTCAAGATCAAACATATTGAGTTTGGATAATTATTAGTTTTAAGTTAATGTATCATAAGTATTTAGTTATTTTATCCAAAAATATGGGGGGATGATAATACAGGCCACCCCCCCCCCCCACCTCAAATATTGGGGGATCTATACCCCCACCCCCGGGATCGACACCCAAGGCTGGCATATTAAAAATATTTCAATTTACATCACGATTTTAAAATATCTTCTGTATATCTATTTTGTTTACTTGTATAACAAAAATATATATTTCTTTGGTTTGCCGTAACTTTTTAAAAATCACTTCTAGGTGCGGATCAGTGTTCTAATAACCTGTGTTTTAACGGAGGAACTTGTACTCCATCTCCGGGATCAAGCCTTTCATACACCTGTAACTGTCCAGCTGGATACACCGGCCAGTTCTGCCAAACAGGTCTGATATCAAAAGTGTCGTGTTCATTTTATGTCATGTTCATTTCATTTATATACTTGAACGTAAAAGTAACGGAATTTCATGTGCTTTATCCTCTTTAATCCATTATATCATGTCATTAGGAAATATCTATTGAAATGAAATATCCATTACTTTACTAATTTTCGAAAGAATTGCACCAATATCTAATTGTTGAGCTAAACTGTTAATTGATTATCTCAATCGAATCATAACACCATGACGTCCTGAAAGTAACTCTTTAAAAGTAGGCTTATACCAAAAGAAATTAATAATTTTATGTATAAATGTACTTCCTCGCATCCCCTAGGTACAGATCCATGCTCTAATAATCAATGTCAGAACGGAGGCGCTTGTAATCCTTCCCCTGGACCAAGCCTTCCATACACCTGCAACTGTCCAGCTGGATACACAGGCGTAATTTGTCAAATAGGTATGATATGAATCAGTATTCGGCATAATAACGATGACAGCTTCACCATGTTCACTGTATTTCCACGAGAAAGGCTTTATTTATGTTTCATTTGCCACAACTCATCATAATTATTTGCATCTAGCAATTTTAGTGGGTCGAATTTTCTTGATATTTCTTGATACAAATGATACTACTACAGCGCTTTCCCAGTTCAGGTCACTGTCCAAGCGTCTTATGTGATTTAGAGATGAATGACACACGAGAGGCGTGGAAAAGTTTGTAAAATATCATAGACCCTTATAGTCATATAGCTCAATCAAAATACTGCTTCAATACAAATATCAAACATGTAAAGACAACAGATGGTGAGTTTCTTGAAACATAAAAAATTTGGCTGTTTGGTTTAAGCTGTACATTAATAGCCATTATATGAATATTGTCTGTCATCAATATATAGAGACTGTTCAGAGACCTCATATTCGTCAACGGCTATGCTATCGATATCGTATATATATAATTTCCTTTGTTTTCATCATTCACTGCCAGCTTTAGATCTTTGTGCTAATAACCAGTGTCAGAACGGTGGAGTTTGTAGTCCTTTTCAAGGTTCCAGCCCTCCGTACTTCTGCAACTGTCCCTCTGGGTTTGGCGGCCAATTCTGCGAAATAGGTTTGTTTCCATGGTTTCTTTGCTTTGATATTTGTTCCATGATATTTCACTCATCATCCAGGGAAATATCACACACCTGACACCTCCCATTCATTGTTACACTTTAATTTCTGTCTTTAAATGTAAATGAGTCATAAATGAACCTTTTCAGAATCAAGTATCATATACCCTATACCTTATTGTGCCTCCTTTGATCTGAATGTGTCAACGGCTACGGGAAGGGACATAAACATTGTAACCAGATAAAGTAATCGTTGGCACGTTAAAGATATTTCAATTATATTCTATATATTTACCCATGTTTTATTATACATCAATGTAAAGTTCTTCGATTTGCCGTACCTCATTTTTCAAAATTACTTCTAGGAGCGGATCCGTGTTCTAATAACCAATGTCAGAGCGGAGGCATCTGTAATCCTTCTCCGGGATCCAGCCTTCCATACACCTGCAACTGCCTAGCTGGATACACCGGCCAGTTCTGCCAAACAGGTGAATACCTATTGAAATTAAAAGTCCGTTATATTATGGTTTTTCGAAAGAACTACACAAATGTCTAATTGTTGAGCTAAATTGATGATCTATCACCACTGTCATTTTTATCCTCACCATAATTATTTGCATCTGGCAATTTTAGTTGTTCGATATATTTTTTGGATATAAATGACACCACTTTGTACAGTGCTTTCAGCGATTATACAACAATTATACGATTACATACAATGAATTCCCGGTAAACTTAGTTGTTTGTTTTTTTTTCACTAGTTTTTGCTGTACATCACTGGTGTAAATCCTGGGGGATGGGGGGTATATATATACCCCCACACTTTTGGAGGAGGGGGGGGGGGGGATGGCCTGTACAAAATATACCCCCCCCCCCCCACTTTTCAAGGAAGAAATAACTTTTATATCACTCACTTATTGATAAATTTATTAATATAAAAGACTATTATAGTCGTGATAATTCCTCCTTAAAATGCAATTTAAATTCTAAAAATATGATTTGAATGTCCCGATATTTCCGATTTTATATATCAAAATCTCTCATCCATGTCCATTACTAACATGTTTTCCATTGGTACAAATGGGCATTACATCCCCGCCTCTTTAATGCACAGTTAATGCAAAGAATAGAAAACAAGCTCAGATATTTTCACGTCATGCTGAGGACACGAGGAGGCTTCTCAGGATTGTACAGAATTCTCCAAAATGACAGTCTATCTATTACATCTTCTACATGTTCATGAGTCTTATTTCAGGATTCAGAATGACGCATTAACTCTTAAGAGAAACTTTAAGATTGTGGGGTGGGGGGGGGCCGCGTCCCCAGTTATTGGAGGAATTTGGTATCCTAGAAGTTCCCCCTTTTACATAAGAAAGTGTTCCCTTTACTTCAGATAAGTGCACCCTTCCTGCCCGTTCCACATTCTTAGAATTTGATTTTATTACCATTGATAATTGCCAGAGGCCTATTAAAATCTGAGAGGTGCCCCTTCTTCCTTGACAACTGTCCCTTTTCTTTTGTAAGAAGTGCCCCTTCCCTTCTATGAGTATCGTTTATATTATAACGCGTTCCCCTGTTTAATCTTATAATTGCCCCTTTCTTTCTGATAAGCGCTCTCTTTATTTTATTTCTGAAAACGAGCCTCTTCACTTTACACTCTCATAAAACCCCTAATAAAATTTTTCCTTCGACAATTCCCTTTTAAATCATTTGCATCAAATGTACCTATTAGTCCCTTTCAATAACTGCCTTTTTTCTAATTCTCACTTTTCAGATGAAAGAATTACCCCCTTTCCATCTGATAAGTGCATCTTCACCTGTGGCAATGGCCTCTATTCAAATTTGAGAAGTGCCCGTTTTAATTTGACAAGTGCCCCTTCCGCCTTCTGCTAAATGACACTTGTCATCTCTGATGAGTGCCCCTTTACACCTATGATAAGTTCCCCTTAATCCATTTTGACACGGGCTTTTCTTTCTAAGAATTACACTTATTCCTTCTGATAAGAGCCCCTCTTCCTTTCGAAAAAACCGCCCATTTTCCATTCTCATAAGTGCCCTTTTCACCTCTGGTAAAAGTGCCGATATTTATATGCGACAAATACCACATGTTTCATCCTCTGATAATTGCTCTTCTTAATATTACACATTCCGGCTCCTTTTCTTTTCTTCCTCTGTAATTTGTGTCTCCAAATTATAGTGATTTAGAGCAATTTTACTTTAATTTCGTCAAGGCTCGCTCGCTCACATCAAAATATATTTGATATAGTTATGTTACTTATTAGAGGTCTTTTCAGTCTCTCATGCCCGAGACTGTGTTTAAACCTTTCAGCACTGGGTTTTTCCTCTTTATAAGATGTTATCGATCACCATGCAACCTCACAGATCTTAAAAAATTACTCGCTCGCTTCGCTCGCTCGCATATTAATATGTATGTCATCAAACCCATCTGCAAACTTTGATGCTTTAAGTAAATTATATTAGAGCATGTAAGAGAGAAACATAAATTGAAATCCCTATAAATGTAATCACAATATGTAGGGTATATATGCCAATGTTTAGAGGTGGTATATTGTTCCCGTTGTAGGTGCCCTTTTTTCTAGAAATGGCCCTTGATTATCGGTGCCCCCAAACTTTGGAAATTTCAACTCACTGATATTGCGATCATAACCCCACTCCTTGAACCGGATTTACGCCGGAGCTGTACATTAATTGTAATTTATATGAAGCTTTTCTTAGACTATCTAGGTCGAGACTGTTCAAGTCAAGAATGTTCAAGACATCGATCATTTTGGTCAACGGATGTGCTATCAAAATAGTTCTTACTTCGTTTACGTTGTTTACATCACTCACTCCTAGCTTTAGATCTGTGTGCGAATAACCAGTGCCAGAACGGAGGAGTTTGTAGCCCTTTCCCAGGTTCCAGCCCTCCATACTATTGTAATTGCCCATCTGGGTATGGTGGCCAGTACTGTCAAACAGGTGCGTTTCTGTATACTGCATTATTTTGTTCAATGATGTCTCATCGTGAATCACGGTAGAGACATCACACACATCCCTTTAATTTCAAAATGATAGTGTAATAATTTTATTTGTTATTGCTAGAGAGACAAGACAAACAATTTCAGAAACAATAAGCATCTTATTTCGTACACCACGAATTTATCTAGCCCACAAACGTGACAAATGCAATTCAAACTCATGCATGCATCACTGGCCCTTTGGAAACCAGGGGCGGATCCGGGGGGCGGGGGCCTGGGCCCCCTACCTGGGAAATAAAAAGACACCCCAAACATGTTGATGACCTTTTTTTTTTTTTTTTTTTTTTTTTTGCTTGTCCGAGATTTTTTGAGTTAAGGAGGGACCACAAAATGCTGATGACCTTTATTTTTTTGTTTGTCAGAATTTTTTTTTTAATGTTGGGCCCCCTCCCTCACAAAATCCTGGATCTGCAACTGTTGGCAACAACAAGATAGGGTTTGCCCGTCGTACCGGCTCTTATATGTTTGTTAGCACAGTGACCTGTAATTGTAATAGAATGAGTACTTCGTCACAATATATCCCAGTAAATTGTATCGTGTCTGTAAACTGACGTAATTTGGACTATTCTGGGCCTTTGGAGGTCACATCTAATTCTAATCTTGACCTACCCTTAACTTGATCAATACGATGATTTCTCTTCATGGATTTATGCTGGTTTAATTTTATATTAAGGAGTATAATTAGGTTGATTAATTATTTATTAGTAGTAATATTAGTAGTAATATTGGATGAGGTATCCTTATATGCTTCTATAAGTGAACTGCGAGTAATTCAGCCATTGGCTGTAATTCACAAATTGAAGAAAGTTAACCATGAACAAATCAATGAATAAATCAATGAATAAATAAATCTTCCCAATACCTTTTTCTGCCTCTCATAGATTTTTTTAAAAAAGACATACAGGTGTTGAAGGCTATAGTATTAACATGATCATTGTAAGCGATGCACTAACGCTAGAATAATAATAATAACAATGATGATGATGATGATGATAATAATAATAATAATAATAATAATAATAGCAAAATAATAATAAGTTAAATAATAACAATAATAATAATAATAATAATAATTATTATAATAATTATTATAATAATAATAATAATAATAATAATAATAATAATAATAATAATAATAATAATAATAATAACAGGATCTTTTAACCCAGGGTAGACAATTATTATTATCGCCATGTACCCATTTAAAAACGCCTGGGTCGGGAGGTATAAATGTGGGCAAAACACCTTGTCCAAGGGTGTAGGCACCGGGCGAGTTGTATTATGAGTTTATAATACCAAATACATATTTATCATCTTTACTTCTCTTAATTCGAAAACATGGAAATAAATTTCCTTGTTTCGTCTTACCGTCCAGCTACGAATCCATGTGCTAATAACCAGTGTCAGAACGGAGTTCCATCAAAATCGGTTAAGAAATGAGGGAGTTATGAAAGTTTGAAAAGTCTCAATACTTTCTATGGCGATCCTCAAATTGGCAATGTTGCTTCAAAATGACAAGTTTAGTAGGACAACTCTCCATATGTTTTGTACACAAAATTTTATATTTTCCCCATTATCTCTCAAAGTACAGCTTGTCTCCTTCTTCGCTCAAGATATATCATGGGGAAATGTATTTGAGACAACATATGTTGAGTTCACAAAAAGACAAGCATCGTCTTTAGAGATAATGGAGAAAATATGAAATTTTGTGTAGAAAACATAAGGAGAGTTGTCCTACTAAACCTGTCATTTTGAAGCAACATTGCCAATTTGAGGATCGCCATAGAAAGTAAACTGAGACTTTTCAAACTTTCATAACTTTCTCATTTCTTAACCGATTTTGATGGAACTTTTTTTGAATTGCTTCTCTCTATCCTCTCTTTTTATTAAAATGGATTTTTCCCCAGGGTTTCATTCCCCTTTAAGTAGACATTTGAAATAAACCGTCAAAAAGGTAAATAGAACTAGTATTGCAGCACGTGTAAAGCACAACAGAGAATATTAATTTTGAACCATCTCGTAATTTTATGCATGGAAACTAAATCTAAAATATCTTCGAACATACAAATCAATAGTTTATGGATGAATAATAAAGAATTAACCTGTCAAAACAGTTTCAATCACGGCGCAACGAGGAAAAAAAATTGCCCCCTCTCTTCGTTCGCTGAAAAAATTCATGAGTCATTGTACTGTTGCTTATGACACTACAGATGAAAATAAAGTTAAATCAAAAGCATAGGCGTACGAGGCGGGGGCTAGAGCTGCAGCCTCCCGATAATGTTTAAAGTTCCGATATTCGGGTAACCACCATCTCATATTTGGGCACATGTGATTTCTGTACATTTTACACTACAAAAACGTCTACATTTTAACTCACTCGCTTGCAAAATTTAGAAACTGGAAAGTTAATATACGGGCAAAAGGTGTCAGCCCCCTCGAAAAATCATGCCTGTACGCCATTGATTACTTGCAAATTACGAATAGATGGGTGAAAGGAGGCATCAGATGTCCTACCCACCTCAAAACTTCTGACGCAAATTAGGACATGTAAAAGGATTTTTTTTGTGCCCCCCCCCCCTTGTTCAAAAGGTCTGGCTATGCCAGTGTGTGTGTGTTTGTTTATATATATATACATAAACAACAACTGATTTTTTTTTCGACTTTATACCATCCTTCCAGCTGTAGATGTATGTGCTAATAACCAGTGTCAGAACGGAGGAGCTTGTAGTCCTTTTCCAGGTTCCAACCCCCCATATATCTGCAATTGTCCACCTGGGTTTAGTGGCCAATACTGCCAAACAAGTCTGTTTCATCGTTTTCCATTTTTTTTTTCAATCGAGTGCATGCGCAACTGGGTAGTAATTTAACAAACGCTTTGATTTCATAATGATAGCTGTAATAAATATTTTAAAAACAAATTCTTAAATAATTCAATTTTCTGTGCACGTTTCTTGGTATTTTTCTCTAAACAACAAAACTCATTTACACAAGTATTTTAATAAAATTCATAAATCCTTGCATTTCATAAAACATAACTTTGTTTCGATTGCTGTTACTAATGATTTAAACCACTTGCAGGTACGAATCCATGTGCTAATAACCCGTGTCAAAACGGAGGAACTTGTAATCCTTCTCCGGGACCCAGCCTTTCCTACACCTGTAACTGCCCTGTTGGGTATAACGGCCAGCTGTGTCAAACAGGTTTGATTTTTATATTTGCATCCCTGTTCCTATGTCACTCTGTTACTCTTGTAGCTTTTTAAAATCACATAGATTTGAATGAAATGGTTCTAATCGGAAAATCCGTTATAAAATCAATATTCACTATCAAACTTTATCATCTGTTTATTTTGTTAGAGAACAATGATTGTTATATGTTGCATTGGCTGAACTGATCTTTTCGTGATCGATTATTTCTGTTTAAGTGGTCCATATACTTGTGAGATTTGTAAAACTCTAAAATAAAAAAATACTTTGTGATTGTATGGGATCAATTTCACGCTTCCCTACACCATGCATATAATTATTCATGTACATTAATGCAGTACAAACCCGAACTGCAAGTTCAAATTGGAAGTCCTTTCACAAGTGAAGATGCAGCTCTTTTAACAACTGCTCACAATAGTTGTCACATTTATTTTTGCTTATAACATCCGTTTCAAGCTCTATGTGCTAATAACCAGTGTCAGAACGGTGGAGTTTGTAGTCCTTTCCCCGGTTCCAACCCTCCGTACTTCTGCATTTGTGCATCTGGGTATAGTGGCCAATATTGTCAAACAGGTTTGTTTCTTTAAATTTTAATCTCAACCGTCTGTCTGTACTTTCTGGATAGAGAAATCCAATACACGTTAAAATTTAAAAATTGCGCACGTTCATTATTGGATGTATCCGACTTAAAGACACTATCCTTCTTCCATATCAATGTATTCAGGACTCACATATTGTGAATTAAAAACACCTCAAAGATATTTAAAAGTCAGGAAAATACTTTATTATGTTTTATACATATATAATAGCCAAGGAGAAATGATTAAGTCATTGGATAACAAAAACGATACACTTTTAATTACAAGCAGGCCTTTTCCGTGGGTTTTCTGATCATTGTTTCTCACTTTTTCTTCATGAAAAAAGATTCATCTTGAAATGTTATGATCCAAACAAATTTATTCCGAAATTAGCTTGATTATTTTTTTAGGGATAGTGTCAACCTTTCCATGAGTTTGTTTTTGATTTTCTTTGTTTCTGTTTCTTCTTCACCGAACAACAACAACAACAACAAAATCATTAGAGTAATGCATTAGAAATTATATAAAATGTTTACTCGTATTTCATGAAATATAACTTTCTTTTGTTTAAAATATACCTCGAAATGTAAATCACCTCATGCAGGTACTGATCTATGTGCTAATAACCAGTGTCAGAACGGAGGAGCTTGCAGTCCTTCCCCGGGATCAGATCCCCCCTATGCCTGCAATTGTCCATTTGGCTATACCGGCCAGTTCTGCCAAACAGGTCTGTTCTTCATATTACGATCTATCGAACATCAATCGGTTTTCTGCACTACCTAGTTTGATATTAAGGAACACATATTCACACTTTGCACCTTTGAAAAATCGTGTAAAATCTTTAATTAATTGATAATTAATTAACCGACCTCGACATATTTCACTTTCTTCAGTAACTAATTATTCAGGACTCATATGAAGAGTTAAAAACATTTTGTAAGTATTCCTGGACTCAGTAGAGAACTTTCATATGACCAGACATACCAATCATAGCCCAGCAGAATATCTCTAGTTTTTAAGATGAAATTAATATATACAAAAGCAGGGTTGGAAAAAAAATCATGATTTTTTAAAATTATTATTATTTTTAATCGGATTTATTTGATTTCAATCCGTTCTTTTCGTAATCTTTATACTATAGCCCTAAATGTTGCTACTATAGAATAGAAACAGATTACTTTTGTAGATCTAGTATCAGACATTATTTGGGACCCGTACAAAAAACTCTTACTTGGATGAATATTTAGTAAAAAAAAAATCGAACCGTGATTTTTTAGTGTTTTTTTTTCTCTGTCGCATAAAAAAAAATTAATAACCAATTTTTAAATGAATTTCTTTTTTTTATAGATTTAAATCGGTGATTTTAAAAAATAAACGGCAATTCAAATCACGATTTAAATTATGCATTATAAACCAATGTTCACCTATATTTCTTATATGATAACTCTCCTTTGTTTAACCTCTACCTCGTCATCTTTTCAAGGAACGAATCCTTGTGCTAATAACCAGTGTCAGAACGGAGGAACTTGTAATCCTTCTCCGGGATCTAGCTTTCAATACACCTGTAACTGTCCTGTTGGTTATACAGGCCAGCTATGTCAGTCAGTTACACATGTATAAGTAATCAGTACTCTTTATTCAGCATAATGGTGATGATAACTTCAAAATCTTTCAGTAAGACGAACACAGAGAGAGAGAGAGATGTCTTTGTGTTTACTTTGTCACATTTCTTAATATCATCACCATATTTACTATAAAAAATGTCAAAGAGTAGATATTAATCAAAACGCTCCTCGAGAGAGAGAGTAGGTTTAAAAAGGAATATAAAATTACGTGGGATGGGTGATTCTATCTTTAAAGAGTAAGAATGTTGAAACTTAAAGAAACTTAAAATTTTCTATTTCAGTTTCCCTGTACTTCATCATGTTCGTTCTATCATTATATTAACGTTTTCTGTTATCATTTATATAATTATTTATGGATATTCATGCTTTGCCAATCCGAACTGCAAGTATGTGGATGACCTGTCATTGTTGAAGACGTCACTTTTTTAACGTTTGAATCTGTGTCATAATAATTGTTCTGTTTACACAATCTTTTACCAGCTGTGGATGTATGTGCTAATAACCAGTGTCAGAACGGGGGAGTTTGCAGTCCTTTTCCAGGTTCCAGCCCTCCATACTTCTGCATATGTTCATCTGCGTATAGTGGCCAATACTGTCAGACAGGTCTGTTTCTTGATAATATTTTAATGTGTGTGTAACATCAATCGCCCTTTGCTCTCTACTCCGGTTAGGAATATTACTCACACTTTCAAAAGATAGCTATAGGCCTACTTTTAATTTGTTGAATATTCTACTCCGAACAAGAAAAATCATTTACACCAGTATTTTATGAGAATATTATAGTTTCCTGTATTTCATGAAACATGGTTTTTCATACTTCGTCATCATGTTTTCCAGGTACAGATCCATGCTCTAATAGCCAGTGTCAGAACGGAGGAACTTGTAATCCTTCTCCGGGATCCAGTCTTTCCTACACCTGTAACTGTCCAGTTGGGTACACAGGCCAGTTCTGCCAAACAGGTCTGATTTTCATATTCGAATCATGCCAGTGATGAGTGATACATGCACTCATATTTTTCATTGTTTTTTTTTTTTTTTTTAGTTACTGCTTGCTTTTAAAACTATTTTTCTGTTTATCAAACAAAACATTTTGTTTTTAATTACAAGATCGAAACAATTGATTCAAAAATAACATTATGATGTTCCATTACAAATTTGAAGAAACTTATCTATGTGTCATAAACACGATAAAAACTACTTTCGAAAAATAAACTCAAGGGCAATTTCAAAGGCCTATTGTACTGCCCATAGAAATCTTGTTCGGATTACGTAATACGCCATTGTAATGTTCGCACATTTCTAAAGGTGATAGACAGGGCTATTGAAATTGTCTTGAGTTTATTTTTTCGAAAGTAGTTTTTATCGTGTTCATATTTGTCCTTAATTCCCTGCTAAAGTTTTTTTTTTTCCATTTGAAAAATTTCTTTGCCGAACTTGGGTTATTAAAAAAACTACAGATAATTTGTATTTCATGCAATAAAGCTTTCTTTAGTTAAACTTACATGACTTATAAATCTTCATTCAATTTATCTCTTTCCAGGTATGGATCTTTGTGCTAATAACCAGTGTCAGAACGGTGGAGTTTGTAGTCCTTTTCCAGGGTCCAGCCCTCCATACTTCTGCAACTGTCCCTCTGGGTTAAGTGGCCAATACTGTCAAACAGGTCTGTTTCTTCATATTACAATGTGTTCTTTCTTTTATTTACAATCTTCTTTTTCGACCGCCGTAACTATAGTGCACGCGTGTTCTTCTGATCCGTGTCCGAATGCGCAGGCTTGTGTGGAAGAAGGCAATGGATACTCGTGCCCATGTGGTGCTGATGAATGCAGTGGTAGGTTACATTTTTAATGGAGTTGAATTTTTCCAAAATAAAATACTTACTTTAGCCGAGTCCTTGAGGTTTCTCGTGATATGATGGTCGTCCAGTACTTCCTATCTAGCGTGGCTGGCCCTAGGTCTCCCACTTCCAGTCTTGTATCCTCTCTGAGCACATCTCTGTATGTTTTTGCTGCATTTCCGCTGCATTTCCTCTGCCTCTTCGTCTGTGTGATGTTGTTAATAAAAAAGGTGGGAGACACGTTTATCTTTTCTCCTGACACAGAGGCCAGTCAGTTTCAGTCCTCTCTAGCTTATGTTTCCAGAAGATTTGTTGGTAGATGGTCATATAGGTATGCATTATTTATGTGGTATTTTGCATCTACCTTGACGATCAGGGTTGCTGTGACCAGCCGGGTGTTGCATCCATTTAATTGCCTGGCCTTTTACATCTTGAAATTGATTAGTCCTGATATAGCTAGGTCGGTTCTAGGACACCTACCCCCTGGACAACCACCCCCCGGATAACCACCCCTAGGATAACCACCCTCTAGGACAACTACCCCCTAGGACAACTACCCCCTAGGGCAACCACCCTCTAGGACGACTACCCCCAGGGACAATTACCCTCTAGGATGATTACCCCCCCCCCCGACTAACTACCCCCTAGGACAACCACCCCCTAGGGCAACTACCCCCGGACTACTACCCCCCAGACAACTACCCCCTAGGACAACCACCCTCTAGGACAACTACCCCCCGGACAACTACCCCCCAGACAACTACCCCCTAGGACAACCACCCTCTGGGACAACTACCCCCTGGACAACTACCCCCGGACAACTACCCTCTAGGACAACTACCCCCCGGACAACTACCCCCCAGACAACTACCCCCTAGGACAACCACCCTCTAGGACAAGTACCCCCGGACAACTACCCCCAGACAACTACCCCTTAGGGCAACCACTCTTTAGGACATCTTCTTGACAAATACCACCTAAGATAACTACCCCCGGACATTAACGACTTAGGGTAATTATTAATCGGACAACAACTAACATACTCTCACCCATGGCATGTAGGTCAACTATCCCCCCCCCCCCCCCCAACAGTTACAACTCCCAGGTACTCGATGACATTTAAACTGATTTTTCGGCCAAGGGAGAACGTGGAGGGGGGGGGCGGTGACCAACAATCAGGGAGTATATAATGAATATCCAGAGGAGGGGGTATCTACCTCCCACGGTAAGAACTTTTTGGAAATCTGGTTATAAATAGAAGGATTTTGGTGCATTATAATGTTAAAATTCACCTGACCACGTGAGTTAAATATGTCTATACCCATGAGCACAGGGGGGGGGGGGGGGGGGGCGGGGGAGATTTCCCCTGGTATTACATTTTTGTTTTAAAAGTTGGGTGTTTAAACTCGGTGTTTGATGGTGCATTGTACTGCTGAATGTTTCCATCAAATTTGGGCGGAAAATTCTGTGATTTTTTTTTTCAAAGTTAACGTTCTGAGAATTTCTATGATAAATTCAATATTAAATACCAACTGGGAAGTGTATAAAAGGTTGCTCTCCCACAGTAAGATCTTCTGGAAATTTGGGGGTTACAGCCAAGGGTTTGATTGAGTATAAGTAGGCCTATGCATTTTCACGAATAATAAATCCAATATCTTGCCGTGTTTCCTACTAAAAAGGCGAGCTTAAAATAACAACCTACAACGGTCTGCGAGTAAAATTCATACAGAATCTATGGCCCCAAATGATAATTATAACTGTCACTTGTATAGCGCATAATCAATTAAAACTGCTGTATGCGCTTTAGAGCTATCCAAGATTATTACAATACCAACAAATATGTCTTTTGATTCCTCTCAATAATAATAGTTACTGAAATAATACACAGAAAATGAAACATACAAAAAAGCATTAATTCCGGGAAATCATGTCGTGTGAAAACATGATTTTCTTTCTTTTTCAATTAATTTTCCCAATTTTTTCTTAGTGTCAGGTATTTTAATAAAGGATTTTGTCGAATTTTGCCCAAATTTATAGAAATTTTTGCCGAAATTTGCCAGAACTTTGCCCAATTTTTTTTTCTTCCAGAAATAGGAGGCACAGTGCCCCCTGCCCCAAATGCCAATGAAATGAACGTGTCAAAATTGTGTTGTTTCATAATAATCTTAAGTGTCTCAAAAGTGTGAAGATCTGATTATTCTCTCCGTGATTATGATAGCGTTTTTGATGGAATAAATGTTTCAGAAGTCATTATGCTAGTATTCAAAAATTTCTTGATGGTGAAAAGGTTGCTTTCACATCCATCTTAACATGATTGTATACCCCATACTATTTTTTTAAATCGACCAACCACATTGCCAGTTTCCTTTAATACTCGATTAGGTGGTAGCTTTGTAACGAGTTGCCTAATTGTAGAGTGCGTGAGGGATGGGGGGGGGGGGTGGTAACAAACGGCTGGAATATTTGTTTTCCTTCCCGTTCCCTCCCCCCTTAATTGTTGACCATGCAAAACGTCCAATAGAGAGTTGATAATGCACGTGGGAATACCTGCCTTCATGCATTGAAGAAATCTAAGGCAATATTTTACAATTAAGAGTACGAGTATTCACTCGTATTCAATGTGCTTTTAGTGGTACTGCCATTTCGGCCAGCGAGCCTAGCGAGCCCCCCCCCCCCAACAAAAACAAAACAAAACCAAAAAAAAAAGTTTTTTTTTAATGATAGTATACATAAACTAGTTTTTGTTGTTGTTTTTTTAATGTGATAAACTAGGTTTTATTGTTGGAAGTTAGAGCAGGAACAATTAAGCGAGCAAACATAAGCGAAAACAAACACTTCTCTTTTAATAAAATTTGGTAAATTATCTGGGTTTTATTGTAGCAGGTCGAGGCAGAAATTTTGCCAAAGGCCATGTTAATTTATTTTGGCGAGCGAGCGTAGCGAACGAGCACAATCTTGTTCAATGTGATGTTAAGTCCAATTTGGGGTACTTTTCCTAGAGGGTGGTTGTCCTGGGGGTAGTTATCCGGGGGTAGTTAGTTGTCCTAGGGGGTGGTTGCCCTAGGGGGTAATTGTCTGGGGGTAGTTGTCCAATTGGTAGCTGTCTGGGGGGGTAGTTGTCCGGGGGTAGTTGTCCTAGGGGGTGGTTGTCTTAGGGGGTAGTTGTCTGGGGGGTAGTTGTCCGGGGGGTAGTTGTCCTAGAGGGTGGTTGCCCTAGGGGGTAGTTAGTCGGGGGGTAATCATCCTAGAGGGTAATTGTCCCGGGGGTAGTCGTCCTAGAGGGTGGTTGCCCTAGGGGGTAGTTGTCCTAGGGGGTAGTTGTCCTAGAGGATGGTTATCCTAGGGGTGGTTACCCGGGGGGTGGTTGTCCAGGGGGTAGGTGTTTGGATACGAGCTAGGTCCCTAGATTATTTCGGGATTATTCTGAAAAATAAAATTGTCTACAGATAACGGTTTACTTCGAACCATCATGTGATCATGTTACGTCGTTCCGTTACACGACCTTTCGTGAATAGTACGTCCTAAATTTCCGAAGGGTAGGGTGTAACGTTTGAGAGTATTTTTTTTTTGTTGTTGTTGTAAAGTGTCGTGATTACACGATGGTTCGAAGTAAGTCACAGATGACATACTATGGTGCCACCCAAAATGTAAAAAGAAATAATGCTATTCCAGTTTAGAAAATATTATGATATTTTTTTAGAATTCATGAATATCTAATATGTTCAGAGTATCATATTAAATTTTCCTTTTTGCACTTTAAAATGTAAAAAGTTAAACCAAAAAATGAAAATTCCTAGAAACATTTTCCTGGTAATGTTCAGGCAAATTTCGACCTATAACTGGATCATGTTGATATCCATACTGAAAATGTTTCAAGACTCCTCTGGTTCTGTTTGGTAATACTCAAATAAGATTTTTCTTCATATGTATGATTTTGTGTTTTTTCTTTTTTATCATTCTTCAAGTAATGATTTTGCTGTACTATTATCTGTCCAAACAATTTTCTTTCAGCGCCTGACGCCCCGTGTTTTTCTGGCCCTTGCATGAATGGTGGAACCTGTGTATCTGCTCTTGGTTTATTCTACTGCGACTGTGCCGAGGGATTCGAAGGAAACTATTGTGAACGACAGAGCACATGTAGGTGTATTCCTTCATTAAACAGAACTTTACTTTAAAGTGGGTACACTGCATCCATATGTGAAGGTAATTTTAAAGAATAAAGGGGGACAAGCTCTTCGTGTAAATTTGGCTTGGACAGAAGCAGAAAGATCAATGACAAAATGTTTTACACAAAGCGGATAAAGAACATGAAATTTGTGATTCATTATATCTTGAATGTCAAGATCACTAACGACATGATCGCCTTTTGGCAGTGCCGTCGTGTAAGTGTGAAGATATGCATGCAGAACTCTATTTTTTTTTACTACTGAATAAAAAAAGCAGTTTTCTCAAATCCGTGCGCTATGGGTTTTTTCCGCGTTAGGACATGCTACTATGGACAAGGAGTCTGATCTATTATTAGAATGGAAAAACAGGAATAAATAATGTTCCATTTATATATATAGCCGTGAATACTTCAGTGTGCTTTACAATGTCATTTTCTATTACCCTTGGTCATGGCATTTCAAGCCCGCTCACAAATGTGCACCATCTCCACTCCTTATGAAGCGTTCCTACCATTTTGCATGGTTCACATACATGCATGTAGGGCAATGTCAAAGACAGTCACATTGGTTTTTGGCAATCCTTATAGGCACCCATTCTCTCCTGGATAACGAATGTAAAGTCTTGCCAAAGGACTTTGGTGCCGCGGCTGGACTCGAACCGCAAACCATGTGATCCACAGTTGGATGATGTATCCACTAGACCACGACAACTCTCTAGGAATAATTTTAATATGTGTTCACTAATTTTACACTCAACATGGGAGAGTACTTTACGTTTGTCATCAATGACCGCATTGACAATAGGAGAATTCCCATAGGCCTATCATTAGTGACTGGACCTTTCACAAACGCATAGCTTTCTTTTCTGACTAACTGCTTCTCTGATTTTTTTTCTGCTTCTACTTTCTATGAAAAGTTTAATAATTTCTATTTAAACGTAGACTGCTTAACGGTTCACAATATACGTCGGAAACTGATTCCACCATTGGACTGTACTTGGAAGCTATTCAGGTTGTTGGCGCGTTAATTTTCGTCAATATCGGTGTTCTCAGTGCATTATTGGGATATCAAGAAAGTAGAACGTGATAATATTGATTTGATGACAGTAACAGTTCTCATGCATGATCAACGAATAACTTGTCCAAACTTAAAAATGTTAAAGTGAGCTTAACCCATTGCCTACGGGAACCGGGTAGTCCCTGTACTAAGCCTATGGGAAGTAAAGAATTCAGTAGTCAAAGGGTCAATAGTTCAAACTGTCATATCATTCTCAGCACTGTAAACTTTAATATTGCTTTAATAAGTTGGGGCTTAATCAAGGAGAAGGGGAATGTGTGGATTTTGAAAAAAAAAGAAAAAAAGAAGCAAATATTTCATCACGTCAATATACAATTCATACCAGCGGTGTATCTGGACCTTGGCGTCAGGAGAGGGGCAAAATTTCCGAACCAGTGGTGATATGATCAATGTACTTCAGTGTATTTCAGCGGAAAATGGATCTGGTGGTGAGGAGGAAGGGGGGTTGGGGAGGGAGGCTACTTACTGTGGACCGGGTTGGTCACTTGGGTGTAGAGCGACGGACGTTCATTTTTCTCTTTTCAATTTGCAAGTTTTTTTAAGATTTTGATATCGATATGATATTATTTGCGATCGAGCAGAAATTTTTTGGAGAAAATGTCCATACAATGAGATTTCAACAATCGATCATTATTTGCCTCGCATTACTGTCCCCACTTAAGTTATAAAACAGTTATTTTCTTTTTCGTCAAATATGGTAGTGAATCATATAAAGAATAATAATATTAAAAAAGGTTTTCACCAAGATTCAAAGTCGCATGTCCTTTTCCTTCTTTCAGCAACAAATGAGTGTTCTTCAAATCCTTGTCTGAATGGAGGAAGTTGCATTGATGGATTAGATTCATTTATTTGTACGTGTCTAAATGGGTACACTGGAACTAGATGTGAAGAAAGTAAGTCTACAAAAAACAATAATTTATACAAGCTAGGCAAGACAAACTAAAAAATAGCTAGTTGCTGGTTTAAGCAAGCTTATAGTCGGGCCCGTAGCGACGATTCACACCTTGGTCAATGAAGGTCACTTTGTTTCACTTTGCTTTCAACTGAGCTTTTGTGACCAAGCTTTGGGTATAAAGTTCAATAGAATGTTGGCCTATATGGGATTTTCAGAAAAAAATCTACTTCCAAGATCTTACATTCGTGCATGCAGGCCTATATAGGGTGATGACATACCGTTCATATAATGAGGCCACACTGGAATGAAACCCGGCCTTCTTCTAGCTAGACTGGATTTTTCAAAAAGAGAACAAAAGAAAAAAGAATATTAATTTTGTCATTTGCCAAGGTTTCTATTTTTGTCATGTGAACGGTGAAACCAGTTGTTTTCTTTCTCAATCTAGGCAAACTTAAGGCAATAAGGATGTTGGCTCAAAGAAAAAGTTGAGTTCTGGGAGAGGTTAACAATACTTTGTGAATTAACGTTCTCATTCTTTTTATAAATGCCCTGAAAAGGATTGCTCTTCAAATGCCCTCATAATTATTCGAAATATGATGAGAAATAGCTGAAATGTTCGGGCTATATCATGCCACTTGTGTGTGCAGTCCCGTATGTACCCATTTCTGCTTGCAGTGCATGTGCTTTACAGCGAGTTTGGGTAAATTTCTTATCATTTTGATGATTCCAAAACCTCACAGTATAAAACTATTCTAAAGTAGACTTGGTCAACCTTTCTTACGAGGCCGCCATCCATCTCCAGCCTAACCGCTCGCGATGGCGGTCTCCTACGTTCTAAATTACCTCTCTAGTTTATTGGAGAAAAAATATTTACATATAGGTCTATTATATTCCTTAATCTTGTTTGTATGCTTTGTATTATGTTTACTGTATACTATTATTATACATGATTTTCTAATTATGTACAATGTAAAAATTTATTTTATTGTATTTGTTATTAGAATGCAGAAATAAAAGCAAACAAACAAAACAAACCTTTCCCCCATTGCTTAATTAAGACAGTTTCTTTCACAATTATCTACTTTATTTTTAATTTGTGTGACCTTGATCACACTAGTCACTATCTATTGATCATCTTGCCTTCTACAGAACAGAGCAGACCTACTACCAACACCAAGGCTTCGACTACACAGTCATCCACTCAAAGAGTAACCATGGCAAGTGAAATGGATACTCGTAATGCCTCAGGTCCTGAGGGAGCATCATCCGAGATTACTTTAGGTAAATTATGATGAAATGATAAATAGGGGCGATCCCGCTTTACAAATAATTGTTTAAACATTGTTTTGTGACCGGTATAATCACAGTGATGTTAGAAAAAATTATACATGTATTGGCCATCGGTCATATCAAGTCATGGGCCGCGAAACGGGGGGGGGGGGGGGGGGGGGGGGCTGGGGGTTGTAGTCCCCCCTCCCCCCCCCCCCCCACTTTCTTGGGTAGACACGTTTCATAAAATCACAGAAAAAAGGTTCGAAAATTTTCATTAATCAATAAGTGAAAAAGAGTCATGCAGAGATGTCCTATAAGGTGTGTACCTAATATCATTCATTTAATTTACCTCGAGATACTAGTAATTTGCTCTTAGTGAAAAACACACTGACAGTAGGCCCATGTTATGATTACGCCTCCAAAAATATGAGTTGATCATGCATATGACTAGTTGGCTTAAAACTGTCAATATGTCCAGTTTTCCCTCTAGGAAATCACTCTTAGGCAGTTTTGCTGTAATTATCAATAATCATGACACGGCATAGGTTTGGTTTCATTGGTCCCGCAATGACCGCGACAGCTCTTGACCTTACTCATACAAGCACACCATATAGCTTCAGAAAGATAATTCCACTGTATACCTTCAAACATTTCTTCTGTTGCCACTAGTCATCTCTTTCTTCCCCCCCCCCCTCTCTCTCTCTCTCTCTCCCTCTCTTTCTCTCTCTCTCTCTCCTCTCTTTCATCTATCTATATCTTTTTTCTAGTTGGCGGTCTCCTACGTTTTGAATTACCTCGCTAGTTTATTGGAGAAAAAATATTTACTTATAGGTCAATTATATTCCTTAATCTTGTTTGTATGCTTTGTATTATGTTTATTGTATACTATTATTGTACATGATTTTCTAATTATGTACAATGTAAAAATTTATTTTATTGTATTTGTTATTAGAATGCAGAAATAAAAGCAAACAAACAAAACAAACCTTTCCCCCATTGCTTAATTAAGACAGTTTCTTTCACAATTATCTACTTTATTTTTAATTTGTGTGAGCTTGATCACACTAGTCACTATCTATTGATCATCTTGCCTTCTACAGAACAGAGCAGACCTACTACCAACATCAAGGCTTCGACTACACAATCATCCACTCAAAGAGTAACCATGGCAAGTGAAATGGATACTCGTAATGCCTCAGGTCCTGAGGGAGCATCATCCGAGATTACTTTAGGTAAATTATGATGAAATGATAAATAGGGGCGATCCCGCTTTACAAATAATTGTTTAAACATTGTTTTGTGACCGGTATAATCACAGTGATGTTAGAAAAAATTATACATGTATTGGCCATCGGTCATATCAAGTCATGGGCCGCGAAACTGGGGGGGGGGGCTGGGGGTTGTAGTTCCCCCCCCCCCCCCCACTTTCTTGGGTAGACACGTTTCATAAAATCACAGAAAAAAGGTTCGAAAATTGTCATTAATCAATAAGTGAAAAAGAGTCACGCAGAGATGTCCTATAAGGTGTGTACCTAATATCATTCATTTAATTTACCTCGAGATACTAGTAATTTGCTCTTAGTGAAAAACACACTGACAGTAGGCCCATTTTATGATTACGCCTCCAAAAATATGAGTTGATCATGCATATGACTAGTTGGCTTAAAACTGTCAATATGTCCAATTTTCCCTCTAGGAAATCACTCTTAGGCAGTTTTGCTGTAATTATCAATAATCATGACACGGCATAGGTTTGGTTTCATTGGTCCCGCAATGACCGCGACAGCTCTTGACCTTACTCATGCAAGCACACCATATAGCTTCAAAAAGATAATTCCACTGTATACCTTCAAACATTTCCTCTGTTGCCACTAGTCATCTCTTTCTCCCCCCCCCCCCCCCCCCTCTCTCTCTCTCTCTCTCTCTCTCTATCTATCTATATCTTTTTTCTTGTTGGCGGTCTCCTACGTTCTAAATTACCTCTCTAGTTTATTGGAGAAAAAATATTTACATATAGGTCTATTATATTCCTTAATCTTGTTTGTATGCTTTGTATTATGTTTATTGTATACTATTATTGTACATGATTTTCTAATTATGTACAATGTAAAAATTTATTTTATTGTATTTGTTATTAGAATGCAGAAATAAAAGCAAACAAACAAAACAAACCTTTCCCCCATTGCTTAATTAAGACAGTTTCTTTCACAATTATCTACTTTATTTTTAATTTGTGTGAGCTTGATCACACTAGTCACTATCTATTGATCATCTTGCCTTCTACAGAACAGAGCAGACCTACTACCAACATCAAGGCTTCGACTACACAATCATCCACTCAAAGAGTAACCATGGCAAGTGAAATGGATACTCGTAATGCCTCAGGTCCTGAGGGAGCATCATCCGAGATTACTTTAGGTAAATTATGATGAAATGATAAATAGGGGCGATCCCGCTTTACAAATAATTGTTTAAACATTGTTTTGTGACCGGTATAATCACAGTGATGTTAGAAAAAATTATACATGTATTGGCCATCGGTCATATCAAGTCATGGGCCGCGAAACTGGGGGGGGGGGGGGCTGGGGGTTGTAGTTCCCCCCCCCCCCACTTTCTTGGGTAGACACGTTTCATAAAATCACAGAAAAAAGGTTCGAAAATTGTCATTAATCAATAAGTGAAAAAGAGTCACGCAGAGATGTCCTATAAGGTGTGTACCTAATATCATTCATTTAATTTACCTCGAGATACTAGTAATTTGCTCTTAGTGAAAAACACACTGACAGTAGGCCCATTTTATGATTACGCCTCCAAAAATATGAGTTGATCATGCATATGACTAGTTGGCTTAAAACTGTCAATATGTCCAATTTTCCCTCTAGGAAATCACTCTTAGGCAGTTTTGCTGTAATTATCAATAATCATGACACGGCATAGGTTTGGTTTCATTGGTCCCGCAATGACCGCGACAGCTCTTGACCTTACTCATGCAAGCACACCATATAGCTTCAGAAAGATAATTCCATTGTATACCTTCAAACATTTCCTCTGTTGCCACTAGTCATCTCTTTCTCCCCCCCCCCCCCCCCCCCCTCTCTCTCTCTCTCTCCCTCTCTCTCTCTCTCTCCTCTCTTTCATCTATCTATATCTTTTTTCTTGTTCTATACCCTCTAGCTTTATTCTCTGGAATGTTATTGAATAACAAGCTGTAGAATTCACTCTTCGTCTGAAATCTACCATTTGTAATGCTAAATATTTTACTTACTCATTCTCTCTAAATATGACATTTTTGTTTCCAAGGAACTGATGTTGTTTATAAAATTTGACATGAATTGCTCTTAATAACAACAAAAAAAATTATTTCTTTTTTCCCTTCTACAGTAGAAATAGCTGCGATTGCATCAGGTTTTGCAGTAGCCTTTCTACTTACTACATTTGTTTCGATAGCAGTCTGTGTTCAGCTCACGTAAGTGCCCAAAGTGTATCGATAAGGTTTAGTTTCTTTATGTCTTGAGCTGTTTTCCGATTGTGATTGCTCTCTGCAGCATAAATTCAAGTGGACCACAGGTTATTTTTAGTTGATCTCCTTACGATTGGAAGTATGCCCAAGTACAAATTGTTTGGAAATAAAAAGTGGTAAAAACATAAAGATTATGAGTTGGGTTGCAAATCAAAACACATAGATCTGTGCTCTGATGGTACATGTACTTAACGTGCGTATGATTGTTCGGTCCATTTGCATGGAAGTAAGAAAACATGAATAAAACTTGTGGCACATGTACACCTATAAGTACTTGTTAACTCCCATGATATACTCATCAAAGAGAATGAAAGATGTGAAAACCGTATCATTTTGTAATCATTCTTTTGTGTATTAGTGAAACAATTTCTTAGTCGCTTGTCTCATTACAGGAAAGGCAGCAGCAAGAAGGAGAGCCCACTTCAAATGATGATTGCTCAGCCATACAACAGCAAGGAACAGTCTGTTTTAGACCTCGAAATGCAGGAAATAACCCCATCCAGGGTAGATGATCCTTACGTCCTATCCTAAAGACAAGGAATCTGTTTTTTTATTGCGAATTTATATATTACAGGCAAATCAAGGATTTAGTCAAAGGGGAGGGGGAACAGGTACAAGAAAAAAAGATGTCTGAAAAGCAACAAACAAAAAGACAATATTATTTTCACATGCCTTTTGAGGTAAAAATTGAGAGGGGAGGCACATTTCTGGGGTTTTGTAATTAAGCTTTGCAGACTGATGTGTTATAAACAGGCGTCTATGAACAGGTGTAATCTTTATTCAAAATGCTACATTTATTTCAAATTTGGGCTATGAATAGATGAATTGCAATAAAAAAAAAAATCTTCCTTCCATTTGAAAATTTGCAAGTAGGTTGTTAAAAGTAAACGTATATATTATTATGTAAATGATGTCATAGTTGTTTTATATGTATATGAAGAGTATCAAATGAAGTATAACATATATTTTCTACTGTCATATGTATAAGATTCTGAATTTAGTGAAATGCAACACTTCAGAAATGAAATAGCATTACACTCACTGATAAAATACGGAGAAGCTTATAGAATTTTCCTTACATAAAAAAGGTACATTATATGAAAATATGCAATATTTCAATGACTCACAAATTAATCTTGTAAATACACATGTATGTAGAAAGCATGTAAATCCATTCACCAAATTATGGTGCATGTACAAACACAAACTGCACATATGAAAACATCCTCCATTATGTTATTCTTACTGTTTATTATAAAACAATTCAAAAAATATAACTTCAGTTAGGCATGATAATACTGATTTGTAACAATAAGCCTCCGCACTTGACATATCTACTTCAAATAGTGAAATGCATCATGAATTGTGTGTAATAAAGTAATGGGGAACTAAGTTTACGAAATACACAAAGAGCATGGAAATATTCCCCTTTTATTTCCCAACACAGTGCATTGGAAGTAACATTACGTTACAAGTATGACTATAATGACCTTTTCATTGCAAATGATGTGTAACACTTTGAAATGTAATGAGAATAAGGTATTTCAGAAGATCTTCAAGTCACATTTTAAAAATCTCAATTAATATGTTTGACATTCAAATTAAATGTTAAAATCAGTGCTTGGATAAGATGTAGATGGAAAGCATGTTATATTTGAAGTTCAGTTTTGTCTGACTGTGTTTGGTTTTCGTGTAAATTTTGTTTCACTTACTCCTCTTTTTCCTTTTTTTTTTTGGGGGGGGGGGGTATTATAGAGAAAAAAGAATCATCCCAAGGTACCAAGAAAAACAAACCCGAGTGACAAATATTTTTCTAAAAATATGAAATTTTAAAGGAAATACTGGAACTTTAAAACGAAAATTTTTTGTTGTAAATTCATTTCAAAACAAAACAAAAAAGAACACATTTAGGTTAATTTCTACTTCAGAACAAAACAGTCGACATCTTTGGCTCTATCTGATCTACCCATCTAAACTATTTTTTTAAACCAATTTAATTGTATGCACTGTATACATTTTTTTAGGAGTTACATAAAGTTATGTACACAATTTCATTCTAACAAAGTAAAACAAATATTTTTGGTTACTCTTTAATAATGAAATGGTTAATTTGAGTA
Source organism: Heliocidaris tuberculata (assembly GCA_025618425.1). Taxonomy (NCBI): domain Eukaryota; kingdom Metazoa; phylum Echinodermata; class Echinoidea; order Camarodonta; family Echinometridae; genus Heliocidaris; species Heliocidaris tuberculata. Next base: position 42,822,190 of record CM046840.1, read on the forward strand.
AATTCCAATTTTTCGTCCATAAAGTTTTCTGGTACAGGGGACATAATCATGTGGAAACAATTCTCAACATGTAAGTTATCTTCTCTGATATGTACAAATGGCAGCCCCCCCCCAAAAAAAAAATTTAATGGCACAACCTCTTTTTTTCAGCATTTCATTGCAATTGAAAAAAATGTGCTATTCAAAAAGGAAAATCGAATATGAAGGAATTTCTGCACTTTGACCTATGCAACTTAACGGAAGCTGTTTTTTTTTTTTTACTACCACAGAAATGCACATTATCGATTGTATTTTCAGGCTTACACTGTTCTTGAGATAATTAAAAGGATTAATATACAGTGGAAACTTGTCATAGAGCACACTATTATTACGAACTCTTGTTATAACAAGGTTTATTCCACTGTAAGTTTTTTAATCTTTTATTTCCCCAAGTACATTTATCTCCTATTATGTCATTATGGAGTATAGTAAATCTAGGTACATGTATCTTGTCCCCATGTCTAAATCGTGTCGATATTCCCCATATAATAGTACTTAAAGATAAAGTTGAGTTCTGGTCATGCGATTACACTGTGCAAGAAACTCTCAAAACAATTGGGAAAGGTTGATTATATAGTACATAAGAATTGGTGTATGCTGTAAGGTTATGGAATCACAAAAATGAGAAGAAATTGACTCAATCCTGCTGAAAGTCACATGCACTGCACACAGAAATGTGTATATGGAACTACACACACATTTGGCCCAAACACTTCAGCTGTTTCTAGTCATATTTTGAATGTGAGGGCATTTGAAGAGCAATCCTTTTCAGGGGACATTTCTACTATAATAATCTTCCACACTGACATAAAGAGAATGAGAAAGCTCACAAATTAGTTTTGGCCTCACCCTTCTCTTTAAACATGGCCAATCAAGGCTCATCGGCAGCTTGTTTTCTAATGTACTGTGTAGTATCCATTGTTAACCCTTTCAGGACAGGAATTATTTAAGGGCTAAATTGATCACATTTTCTTCTTCAAATTGGCAACAATGATATTTTTCTTTTAGTGCTACACGGTTCTAACAAAATGTAATGTCTCTGAAAACAATATGCATCATTAGAAGCTTAGTCGAAAGTTGAAAAAAATTGCCAATTTTGATAAAAACAGTGATTTTGAACCTCTCAAAGTGTTGCCAATTTAAGGATTTTAAAAGTTATTCTCCTTTTTAAAATTCCTGGTGTCAAACGCAATATGGTTGTGCAACAAAAATGGACACAGTGTGTGCAGAATTTTTTGCTCTTTCTACTCTTGCATCTGGTATATTTTTTTGAGCTCGGAATCAAAAGTTATTGAGTCAAACCACAAAATGTGGTCAATTGTCTCGAAAGGGTTAACTAATTAACTTATTGCAAGTGAGAATCAGCAAACATGGCCCATCTGCCACTGTGCAGATAAACAAACTTAAGACTTGTCCAATCTTTGGCTTGTTTGCATGAGTTCAACAATGATGCCTGAATTCCATATGTCATCTTGAGAGGCCCATCCATATGCCACGTTTGGAATGTGGGTAGGCAGAATGAAACGGCTGAAAATCTGTTCTAACATAGATGAACACCTGCTCCCTGGCCTTGTGCTCCTGAATATGTAATAGATTGGAAGAAAAAATTGAATACAATGTGGACAACACTATGATAAAAAGAACAGCAAGAAAAGATCCCCAAAATATGAAATTTAGTTTAATTCTTTCTCCATGCACTCTCCAGAAATGAAACAAAAAGAAAGACATAGCAGATTCCTTTTTACTACAATACAGATCATTTGTACGACTCATTCCAATTTTTGCCATGCATTTCAATATCGACTCCTTCTCAATTCAACCACTTTCATTTTCACATAAAAATAAATCGACAGAATTATTTTTCATTTCTTTATGTGCATTGTCTGAAATAAAAGATCTCATGCTTGTCATCGATATACAAAACTTGTATTAAGTTGTAATTAACTCCAGGATAACCCACATTGTGTTATAATCAAAGCAATCAATAACATACTCTCTGAAAAATCATCTTTATCCCTTCCCTTTCCCCAATTTGCTACATCGTAGGATTTGTGACATATTAGTGATTTTGAGCCTAAATAAGGGTCAGAAACTTAAAAGGGTACCAATCACCAAAAATACACTGCCCTGGTATTTTGGGGGTTCCATGTCGCTTTACCATAATCAATATATGAGCTTCCAGAGTTATATGGAGAGATATTGCAAGTTTGAATAAAGTCTGAATAAACAAAAAAGCAACTAGTGAGTTGACTAGTCGCTCGCACGGAACCCGAGTCTGAGTTGAGTTCCATGCATCAGACTTTATGGTGGGGATTTATTTTCTTCAAGCTCCCCAACTTTTAACCTAGAGAATGCAAGATAAAGTTTTTGAGGTTGATTTTATACATTCTACCTGTACACAAATCATTTTCTTAGGTGAATAGTACCCTTTTACCTACGTATCTCAACAAAAACAAATGGTATACCAGCCTATACACATATATGCCTACAAACATTGTGAGGTGATACTCACTTAGCACACTGCTGAAGAAAGATACATAAGTAGCGTTGCTGGTGACTGCTTTGTAGCTTGCAGGGCTCTTTCTCGTAGTAGAGACTGTAAATACTTTACCTGCACTCACGTCTCCAGGCCCTATCACATCAATCTGGATCAGATGATACTCCCGAGCACTAAAAAATAAAAGCAAAATAATATAACGTACGTGTATACAATCAATTTTGTCTTATTTCAAAGTGCTAACAGTGCTTTTCAGACATCTACACTATGACCAATGAGAATCCTCCTATGATTTAGTACGCCTTTCTTTAAATGTTATTATGAAGGCCCTAAAAACCTGATGGCCAATATGAACTATTCTGTGGTGATTATACGTAACGGGAATAATATGTATATATGGAAATGAGCCTCTCACAAATCATATACCATTCTATTTCCCTCTAAGACCTCAGTTATGTATCTCTTTAGGCAACATACAACTTAAGCCACATTAAACTACTTTGAAATAATTATTTTTTGTATGATGAAGACAATGAATGGTTCTCTCAATGATGAAGAATAAATTCTCATCAAAGAATAGATCAACACTTCAACTCAAAGTTCAGTTGAAGACTGTAAATAATTCATATCTGCCACTTAACCCATTGACTATTGGATTCTTTAACTCTCATAGGTTTAATACAGGAGCCACCCAGTTCCTGTAGTCTATGGGTTAATACGGGTAGAAAATGTATTCACGAGAGTTCAGTAATGAGTTGAGGAAGATGAAGAAATTAAGGTACCTGCCTCAACCAAGCACATAACATCTAATCTCCCACACGCAAATGTTAATTGTTCTTTTCAGTGAAGGTGATAACCTACAAGTTTTGTCAATTTGTATGTATTATGATGGTCCAGAACCCATCTACTGCATATAAAAGAAGCAAAAACCAATTCCGGTCAGTTTCTCTTATAATGCAATATCATTACCAAAACTCAAAATAAGCTTTAAACTAATAAGACAATATGGTACAAAACACCCCCCCCCCCCCTCCCTCAAAAAAACGGGGGGCGGAGCTTATTAATGAAAATGTAATCTTACTTTGGGTCTGAGGTGATACATCCCTGGACCTTTTCAAAACCTAGGTTGTGTGCCATCATACAAGCAGCAGCCATTGTGTTGACATTATTAGGTGCAAGTGGACAAAGGTCTTTTACAGGACCTGGTGACAGAGAAAACAAACAATTGATGATAACGATATACTTGTACATGTATTTCTACAATGGGATTCTACAAGTAGGAAAATCATTGCCTAGGAAAACTATCCCATCCCTTTGACAACTGCCACAACTATCCCTAAGATGCTTGTCCCCTAAGTAGTTGTCAAAGCTGAGAATGGGGTACATCTACTTGCCCTGGAAGCAGTTTTTCTAGGGAGTAGGTGTCCTATGGTCCATTTGTCAAGCGGGGGAGGGGACTGTTGCGCCAGGGTAATTGTCCAGGGGAAGGCTTGTTGTCCTCATATGTGGGTTTTTTTTTTGTGGGGTAGATGTGTGAGGGTAAGTTTACAAGGGGGCTATTTGTCCTTAGTCTTTGGAGAGTATGTCAAAGAAATAGTATTCACAGGGCAGGTGAATGTAGGCAAGAGAGAGGTTTGCCTGATGTGGAAAAAAAAATGGAGGTTCACAATGGGCTAAAGAGTAAACAAACTTGCCACTTACTGGTTGCTTTCTCTTGTCAAGATAAAAAAAAAAAAATTAAATCAGAGAAAGTATAAAATGATCTGGAGGATGACATCATAATCCAGCCTTGCGGAAGCAGTTTAGGGTCAGAAATATTTTGAATCGAAATATAGAATGCTACATATCGAGGGCCCAGTCGGTATTTGACCCAAAGTATATTAAACTCAACCTATGGAAATATGTTAAGGCCCAAATACAAACATATTTTGATTTAACACTGGTTACAACTGCAGTTACCCATAATTAGGAATTCATTTTTTTTTTCTTCATATTTCATGTGAAGCTGGACCCCAAGTGATATTTCACTTACCATCATAGAGCACAGTTGGCTCTTTTACTGATTCATTGACTTCTTTCAGAGGACTTTCTAAGCGGAATGCAACAGGATGCTTTGTCATGGTGATCTTCAATCCCTGTAAATAAAACCATGAAATAAAGACAAACACTGAACATCCTACTTCCAGGATTATCAGTGTTTGTATCATGTCATACAAATGTATTTAAATGATTTAAGTAATTATTATGACTTACAAAATTATTACTAATAGTACAAACAGTTTATAAATAAGAATTAAAATGAAAATTTTTCAAAAGGGTTAAAAAAAAAGATTTTAAAAAAATTAAACACAAATATATCTTTTTTATCTTAATTTTTTTTAAATAAAGCAAGCACTTTATTGAACACTCTTTGTATAGGATGAGTTATATCCAACTCTTTCCTATAAGACTTTTGCAACAGGAACCATGATTGCATTAAATTTATCTTTCTTCTTTTTTTCATACTGACATGTTACACAAATTAATGTTTTTAAAACAATACATGCATTCTAAAACCTAATTATTTAGCTCAATTTCTATCTTTTTAAAATGAAAACACTTATAAAGAAACAGAGTTTCATGATTTTTCTCAACTGCTTTGATCAAACAAACGGGCAAATGAATGTTACTCCTCAGAGCTATCATGACCTACCTGCAACGTCCCTCTGTCTGCCATCTTCTGAATGTCTTGCCCTCCCCATAATGCACCACTTGGAATATAGAGGCCATGTTTAATGGCACCATTCCGAAGTTTCTTTTCAACATGCGGGTCTGCTAAGGCTGTTGGGGAGCCAACCTAGTAGAAAAACAAAATTTACATTCAATGAATTGTAAGAAGCTACAGATATACAATATCTACTAATTTCTAAACGTAAGGACTTCATCCAAGACAAACCTGTTTGTCCAATCAAAGAAATCATATGCTTAAACCCTGTCATTTATGAATTCAAAACTTTGTGTTCCTTAGAGAATTGCATTCATTGCATCTCCATAAAGCTATATATATATATATATATATATATATATATATATATATATATATATAATAAAGCTATGATAATTGACAGAAAATCGATAATAATTCATTCATTCATTCATTCATTCATTCATTTATTCAGTTCTGAATAGAAGTACAAGTACATAGTATACAGTTTACATGTATGATCACAGAAACTTATTTCTAACAGAACTTGGACTCCAAGATAAGCAGAAGCTTGACGCCTTGTGAGCCCTTACAATTAAATACAATCTTACTAAGGGGGGGGGGGGGGGTCCTGGTGATGCAGAACAGGAAGAAGAAAGGGAGAAAGGTGGATAGAGACTGAAGAGAGAAGGAAAGAAAGAGAGAGAGAGAGAGAAAAGAAAGAATGAGGATAAAGAGTTACAGATGGCTGCACATGCGATTACAAAGTACGTACGTGAATATGCATTGATATGCGAGAAGTAAGAATAATGAGTTGAAAATACATTCATGAATTAAACAGTATATTGGGAAAGCAGCATTCTCTTGACAGCTGCTTTAAATGCAAACTCAGAGTGAAGATTCATATTATCCAAGGGTAGCGAGTTCCATATGTCAGGACCACTATGTATAACTGATTTATGCGCAGTGGCAGTTTTTGGGTTGGATAAATGAAATTTATTCGACTGCCTAGTTGGATAGGAATGTACATCTTTATTTTGCTTAAAAAGGGCGGTCAGAGTAGGTGGCAATTGGCCATTGAAAAGATGAAACATAAACATTGCAGTCTGCAGAAAGTTTATATCTGATATTTTGAGGGTATTTAATTTTAGGAACAAAGGGGCACTATGGTCCCTGTAGTGAGAACCAGTACATATACGTATAGCTTTTTTTTGATATCTTAATAATAACTGAATGGAATGTGACTTAGTTGTCAAAAGCTTTCTGTTTCTGGCAGAATTACATAGAGCGAAATCAAATGTTTTATTTTAAAATTAGAAAAAAAGCAAACCAGTAAACATACTAGTGGAGAAAAAAAAATCAAGGGAGCAGTAAGAATTTTAGCTCTGCAAAAGTCTGCAAAGAGCTAAAGGAAGCTCCAAAACAGCTCTGGTAAAGAACAAAACTTTACCTAACAAACTGGTGCAACAAAATATCATATTTACTATTAAATATGAAAAGAGCTTCTGCGAAAAAAAAAAAATTTACAAGGAAACAAACATGTACTTGTCTTCTCTGTTCTGTTTTCAATCACAATTACTTTTGTCAATGTTTTTGTCTCAGATTCCACAATGCATCAGAAGTCTGAATTGTTTTGTGGAATTAGCAAGCTGTGAGAGTTACCAATCGTATGAGATAATGTCATCATACTTACAAAGTAATCTGCACTTGAAATAAAATCTGCACCATATTTATCTGATATACATGGGTGGGCAACTTCAATTATCAAGTCTGCATTTCTGTGGAGAAAGCATAAAAATTACAAAATAATATGTTTAATGTGTCTTGTCCTGGCACACCTGTATTACAACTCAACTGCACCAAAGATAAATCTAATCCATTTCACATACATTTGACACTCTCAACCCAGGTGAAGCACACAGGTATTACTTGTTAGAAATTCTGTGAATGCTTGAAAGCTTTATTATGGCCAAAAGGCTACAGGTAATAGATAATTTGTGATCCTTGGAATACAGCTGAGTATTAAAAGATACATGTAGATGGCAAAATAAAAGTGAGAAACAATTATGTACTATACCAACAGTATATTCTAATTCTTCTCTTGGAAAAGAAGCATACTACATGTAATTTCTTCTCTTTTTTTTCATCAAAATTTTTTTGCAAGTAGAATTTATTCTGGAGAAGTTGTACATTGATAATAAGCCCCTGTTACAGAAAATCCCAATCATTGCTACCTGGATTAGCGAGAAATCATTTAGGTACTAAAAAATACATTTCTTATCTCAAGCTCAGAACTAAATATCCAATTATGACTTGCCTATACCTATCACATGAAAAGCCTTTTTACCTGAAAACCACTGTAAGCTCTGTTCAAATCTTTCATTATAATTACATGTTTTACATTTTCATTCAACCTATAATGCAGATCTTTGAGTTCATTCTTTTGTTTCCTAATATTGCTAATAAACAAAACCCATGTAATAGACTACATTATTGTCAAAACCCATCAGAGGGGTGCAGGGGAAAGGGACTAGGAGCATATTTACCTCGAAGCAAAGTTACTTAAATCATCCAGTATTAGGGTGGGAGGGACAATGTCATCCATAACTGATGTTGAACGGTTCCACACAAACACAATCTCAAAGTCATCTCTATCCTTGATGTTTTCAAACAGGTATTTTCCTGGAAAAGAATTGGCAAGACAATTCTTAGTAAATGAAACATGTGAAGGATACATATTGAATTAATAGATATTCATTTACAATGAAAAAACAAACAAACTAATAATTCATGTTTACAATGCCAGCTTGTACTATATTTCAATAAAATGTCTGAATACATAGCAAGACAGTCTACGGTATACATGTTTTTGCATCAGGATTGCAATTCTTAAACTTGAAGAGGTGCTCTTCACAAATTTGCACTGTAACCCATATCCAGCATAGTATCGACTAATGTAGTCTACGGAAGGATAATGTTAAGAGATGCCTTTCTTTTTCTTTTTTTCTTTTGCCAAGGGATGTTTTCCAATTGCTCATCAGAGATAAGAAAAGTTGAGATTTCTTTTAGGTGGCCATTTTTTTTTACATATTTTCTTTAGTTCAACCAGCAGTTTGATTGAAATATCAGAGGTACCTGTACATTTTTTGACTGCTCTACTTTTACTTGATCTCTCCTCCACCTTCGACACAGTAAACCATACAATCATGTTGAATACTTTAAGTTCATTTGGTGTCAGAGGTGAAGCATTCAAGTGGTTTGAATCCTACCTTTCTTTCCATTCTCAGATTGTGTGCTTAAATGGTTGTAAATCAGTTGCTTTGCCTCTGACCCATGGCGTACCGCAGGGCTCTGTGGGCGGGCCGACCCTTTTTTCGATTTATTTGATTGGATTGCGGCAAGTTTTGCTTCGTCACAGAATTGATTACCATATTTATGCCAACGATATCCAGCTCATGATTTCGTTTAATTCAACTCAGTCAGCAGCAGAAACAGCCATTCGTCGGCTTCAATCATGCATGGTTGACATTTATGACTGGATGCGAACCCACTCTTTGAAACTGAATTTAGATAAATGTGAATTTCTTTTGTTTGGATCTAAAGTGCAGCTCAACAAAATTGATGTCAATTGCTTTTCATTTTCTGGCCACACTATTAATTTATCTCAAACTTGCCGCAATCTCGGAGTCATTTTCGATTCACATATGTCAATGTCTCCTCAAATCTCAAATATCTGCAAATCAGTTAGGTACCAACTACGAAACATTGGTTTTAACCGGAAATATTTGTCAAAGTCTGCCACCGAAAAAATTGTACATGCATTGATATCCTCCCGCCTTGATTTTTGCAATGCACTTCTGTTCAATTTACCTCAGAACCAGTTATATAGGCTCCAGAAACTTCAAAACGCCGCAGCTCGTATTGTCTCACTGTCTAATAGGCGCTCTCACATCACTCCCATTTTGAATTCACTGCACTGGCTCCCTGTCAAAGATCGTATAACTTTCAAGATTTTGTTGCTCACTTTTCATTGTATTCATGGATCAGCACCCCAATATAATCTCTCTTTTATTCATTATTACATACCCAAAAGATCTCTGCGCTCATCAACATCCGGCTCTCTTGTAATTCCTAAAGTTTCAAAATCTTGGGGTGAAAGATCCTTTGCTTACGCATGCCCCACCTTGTGGAATAGTCTTCCTGTAGACATCAAAGCTTGTATCTCTGTTGATTCTTTTAAAAATCTCCTCAAAACCTTTCTATTTACATGTACTTTGTAATTCTTTATGCGCCTTGAGCACTCTACAGAGTGGATTTGGCGCTTTATAAGTCACATTATTATTATTATTATTATTACATTGTTTTCATATTGTTTCATGCAGTTATTTTCACTGGATGAAAACCGATGAATCCATACAGACTTCAACTGTTGAATGTTTCATTACCAAGGTTTAGTGGGAGACTGGGAAGAATGAATAGTAATGGCCATTTAATTACTAAGAGTAAGTGGAAGGAAACATTAAACAAAGACACTCTTCCCATAGTGTGCAAATCTTGTACAACAATGAGTAATCTAATACGTAATGACATTCCCTTATTCTGGTTATGACTCACAACGATCAAGTGTGCAGAGTACTCATTCCTTCCCTTTTTAAAGATACATATGAGACTAGAAACATTCATACATTCAATTTTGTACACTCCCTGTCTGAGAATATAAAAAGTGATTATTTACCAATTTTGCCAAATCCAACAATGCCAATTCTTCTCTTTGTTGCCATGGCAGCCTCACTCTCTGATAGGTTCTGCTCACTAACAATCTAGGCAGACCTGATCATCTATCAAATACAGATGCCACTTTCCTCCTGTACAACAGCAAACCCTGATGACAAAAGAATAGGTAATTAAAGGTATTAGATAGTTTTGGGAAGCCCTCAAAAACTTTTCGTGAGATTTCTTTGATTTTACTTAATAAATAGCAGGATACTAACATAACTAAGATGCTGTGAAGTTTTTTCCTCCTCAAGTGAAATATTTATCGAATTAGAGGTGAAAAGAATAAAAATCCCTGGCCCAAAAAAGAGGGGATGTAAATTCGAACAACGGCCACACACATTACTCACACGAGGATTGCTGTGTGTTATAGAATACGCTACACATACATGTAGTGCGAAGCACTTGGTATATTGTGTGGGGAAGCTTCGGGTGGATATGGTCTCAGCGTGAGGCAGTGAAAAGCCGTTACCAAGCGTTTCTTACAGATATTTACACTAAAATTTGTTCGAAATCGTGAATGGAATGTTAAATAATCTCGTACATGTGCCTTATGATAAAAGGAGAATAATATGTGACTATGTTAGATAAGTTTCTTGCCAGTATGATTTTTGCTACCGAGACTGTCTATGAGCTTTAAGGCGGGAAAAGCCCATAAATATATTTGAAACAAATTAAAGGGGAAATCATACCTTGATAACATGTTACATGTACTTTGAATAAATGCAAAAAGTCAGAGAAAGACTGCATGTAATATAGACTCAAGATCTAGACTAGGTCTAGGTTTATAGGCCTATAGACCAACTAGATCTAGAGAGTAGAGATCTAATGGGGTCATTTCATCAAATCAACTTCATGACGGTCACAACTCTTGTCCGGGATCAATGGAAATGTCATAGACCCCACAAACCGTTTCACAAAGACATGATAAATGACAACTCGATGATTATCGATACTCATCGGCTAAAAATCATTATGGTCTTCATTACAACCCATCAGATTTATCGTCAATTTCCTCAAGTTTTAAGGCTCAATTTTCCCAAAATGTTCCAAAATGTAGAAAATGGCAGCACAAATTACTATAAATGATACGAACATCACATTTACATGAAAAAATGTGTTCTTTACATCTTATATAAAAAATTGAGAAAACTCAAGGTTGCTTTCGAGATGTGTGAATCTAGATTTGTAAGTATTAACTGACAAATTATCGAAAGAAGACCCCAATTTTGTTGGGGATGTCGTTTTTCCGAAGGTTCATAATTCCGAAAATGAAAAAGGGTTTATAATTCCTAAAATGAAATAGGGTTCGTAATTCCCAAAATGAAATAGGGTTCATAATTCCAAAAATGAAAAAGGGTTCATAATTCCGAAGATTCGTAATTCTAAAAAGTTATGTAGGACTCTGCTACTGACCCCCTAATTGTGAAAATTGCAATGTTCTTGCTTACTTAAATTTTGATGAGATTTGTGATACACTTATTCGTTGGGAAAACAAGAATAATAAAAAAGAGAACAAAAGATTAATGTAAGCAGGTAAGAAAAAAATTACCATACAATTTCAAGACAAATCTTAGGTTCGCTGACATAGCGCATATAGATCTAGATCTAGAATCTAGTCCATTGATTCTACTACTGTCATAACTGTAGACTATAAATCCTCATCTTACATCAATGGCTTGAGACCTAGAGTGCCCAAGTCTGTACAGCGCCTTTATCTGCGCAAACACGTAACTGCGTGATTCTGATAAAACAAAGGTCAAACCAGGAAAATGTGGCTAGCCTAAGTTACAACTTACATTTCCCTGGTCAAACTGACTCAAAGTCAAAGCACGCAACGAACACAAATTTTTCGTCTGACTTTATAGATCAAACGACAGAAATTCATGCAGAAAACGTGTCAGTTTTTTTTAAGTTCTTATGCCAGTGATTTTATTCTCAAAAGACTCAAGCCTTCAAATGTTGCATTTCATGTAAAAAATCCAGAACTGCCTATAAAATGAATGAGTGCACAAACATTATGGGCATTAACCATGGCATTGTTTTCGCAAATGACACTCATACTCATAGTCTAGCTCGACCCACTTAAGGGACCATCACTGTATGGGGCTGTGTCAATTTTTTGGCCTGTCACGACCTCTAACTTGAAGAGATAAAAACACCAATGTAATCAGCAAAATTTTGAGAAAATACTTCCTTATACATTTTAGAATGATAGAATATCTAATTTCATGCCAGATCCTTCGATAGGATCTTTATCAATAAAATCTTGATCAAGTGAAATTTTCGGCTGTTTTTGGTCGGTGATCTTGCTCCTCTCCTGCACACATATGGGCAAGATATCACACACTTGCCTATGGGAGGCAATTGCTCAGGTATTGAAGGTACAGAGTGCGAGGTTATCTCCAATAACCTCGCATAAGTGTGAGTGATCGAGCTCGACCAGGAGGTCGTTTCACAAACCGTCGTAACGAAATGATCAGTGACATCTCGACGCTGTCGCTCAACTTGTCAGCTAAGTGTTTCACAAAGCCGTCTTTGCCAAGACCAGCGACAATTTCGCTGACAAGTGACTTGTCGGTACTCCAGACCTGTCATATCTTTTTAGAACGCCATCACAAGCCAGCTTTTAGTTAGTCTATGGGCTGCGAAAAAATAAATGTAAATTAAGAGAACATTTATTTCCTGATCTCCAAGCACTATCCTTTGCCATTCCTTTATCAAATAGTGTTACTAATGTTTGTATTATAATATTTTACAGACAAAAAATATGTTTTTATGACTTCTTGACCCCCCAACAAGTAACTGAGATTAATATTAAAAATACCCACAAATCTAGATTCATACATCGCAAAAGCATCCTCGAGTTTTCTCAATTTTATAAATTCTAAGATGCCAGAAGTAAAACATATTTTCATGTAAACGGGATGTTTACAAGTATCAGCAGTATTAGTTTTCGCTGCCATTTTTGACATTTTGGAACAATTTGGGAAAAACTGAGCCTCAAAATGTGTTTGGGTAATTGACGATAAATCCGATGGATTGTGATAAAGACTGTGTTTCTTAGCCGATGAGTATCGATATTCGATATATCATTGAGTTGTCGTTTATCATGTATTCGTGAAACAGTTTTTCAAGTCCATGACATTTCCGTAGATCGCCAACAAGAGTTATGACTGTCATGGAGTTGATTTGATGAAACAACCCCCAGACTGCGAAGCACAACAGCGCTGTGTATAGTTATAGTGGTTGATCCAGTGTCCGAACACTTTTCAGAAAATCAACGATAGCAAATAAAATATGAAACGAATATCTGTCAAACTATACATAATGAATGCTCAAAGTCCTACAAAAAAAGAAGTTGATGGAATTTTAAAAAGACAACGTATACGATGTTCCCTTCCGAGTAAACCCCTTCCCAACGACGCGGCGTTTTGGTCACTTGAAAAAGGTACTGTATTTCCGAACGTGTGAAACCTATGGGATAAAGACACACCTTTGTTTCAATAGTGTGGTTTTCATACGCGTAATCCCACGCGTATGAAAACTCATTTTAGGCGCTTAACAGTACACGTTCGGTAATACAATCTGTTCGGAATTAAAATCCTTGACTATACTCATAGTCATACTTAGAATGACACAGGTCACACTCACAGTCACAGCCACCTTTCCTTTTTGAAAATGGCATTGTTCTTGCTTAAATTTTGATGACATGTTTTGCATAGTTACTTTAGAATATCAGAAATAATATGAAATTAAGAATTAGAGGAATATAAAAGGAACTTTTGATCAATTTCAAGTCAAATTTTAGGTGCGCGTGCGCAGACATTGAGCTCCCCATACTAGTATCAGTCCCACGTGTACATTAAGTTGATGTTCATACCGAAATAAATTTTGAAAATTTTCAATACACAGGGCGGTTATATAAATTTCCATAAGTATATATCCGGAAAATATCTTTAAATATATATTTATTATCAAAAATTTTATTTAAATTACCTCTTATTCGGAGAAATCAACGTTTAGTTGACAGAACAAAGTACACACACGGGCAAATGGGACTGCAGATGTGCTAAAGCACTGAAATAAGCAAACGTTTTGGGTAGTGAAAAATATATTGCCAATTTGATACATGAAGTATGCTTCATAAAACTGCAGTGGGTTAATTACTATAATCAGCAGTAGTTGAACAACGTCATGCTCTGAAGTCAAATTACTACGCTAAGTCCGTCTTCGACCCTTGACCAAAAACTAACTATACCATACCCAACCAGGCCCGTAACTAGGATTTTTTTTTTTTTTTTTTTTTTTTTGTGGGTCGGGGGAGGGGGGGGGGTCAACATTGGAAAAAGCTAACCTTTCTGAGGGAGCAAAACGACCGAGTATGGGTGGCGGGTGCCGGGGTTAGGGGGCGTGCCTTTCCAAGGGTATGGGCAGCAGCGTAGTCAGAATTATTTGACAGAGGGTACGCGGGTTAAATGTGAAGGGCAAACATAATGATTCCAAATACTGCGAGCGAGAGAAAAAAATAAGAATGTACTTTTAAATGGCAAAATTTTATTTCATTAGTCACCAATAGGTAAAATGTAAAGTTATATCTCCGGTCATCTTGTTGCCAGGAATCATTCATATATCAAGTTTTTGGGAAGTGAAGCGAACGGGGAGGGGGTGGGCCCTTGTTCTTTTATAGAAAATGGTAACCCTGATCCAGTGGGGACCCCACTGGAAATAAGCTTATTTCCAGTAAGCTTATTTCCAGTGGGGACCCCACTGGAAATAAGCTCTCGAGCTTTCGTGGGTTATCCTGTTCAAGCTTACATAATTTTGATCTGATATTCTTTTATTGTTGTATGTTAGAGGCTTGGCAAATAAAATCAATCAATCAATCAATCAATCTGGGAGCCATGGCGATAGGGCAGCGACGTGCCCGAAAATCGTCATATAACATTGAATATTCATGGACCTCGCTGCATGAAACTATCTCGTTTATACGGTTTGCGAGAGAGCAAAGCGAGCGGGCTAGAAAATGCACTTTACTTTGCTGTTGCTCATTTCAACATAGAAAGTGGACCTAACAAGTATTCGGGTTTTTTCCCAAACACCCCAAGTGTTATATTGGGGCATCTTGTTATTTCTGATTATAGTTTCCAAGAAGTCGATGTTTTATAAAATACTCTCCTGGCACTCCGGTTGAACAGGCTGTATTAGGGGGCCATAAATTTAAGGGCCTGAATGACTAGACTGGGTCCGCCAGGAGTACTCCATGCAACTTGAGAGCGGGAAAATTTTCCATTTTGAAGTGAATAGACACATTAAATACTCCTCTCTCTCTTTTCCAGAATGGTTTTTATATTTCACTATTATATTCAACTACCACAGATTTCATTTGAGTCTTATCATGCTTATCACTGCTTGTCTTCTCACGTTATCTTTTGTATGGGGTCGGGCTAACTCGGCACTAGGGCGAACTCGGCACTGCGCGGTGACTATGTTTCAAGAGTTGAAGTCCACGCTACGCTCCGTACCCTTTTTTAGCCTTAAATTTCATGTTTTGTATAATTTTACTTCTTGAAATCGTCAATATTACTTCTTTGCTAATCATTTTACTCATTGTTATCAAATAATTTGAATTTAAGTGTTTTGAAATGTGTAATTAAATGCGAAATTGAACACAAGTGTTTGCGATCAATTTAACTCTCTGGGCTCACTCAGGGCGATTTTCCGCCAAGGCCGAGTTCGCCCTAGTGCCGAGTTAGCCCGCATCCCTTTGTATGGTGTTTAAAGCAGTCTATCTTCTTGTATTGCCAGGATTTCCTGATCAAAATGCATCATTGAGCACTTCAATTTCGTCCTATAGGCTGATAGGAATCAATAATCATCCAAATGTCAGATGTCAAAGATAGTTTGATAATTAAAATGTCATTCAACAGGCTCAATGGTCAATCAACTTCAAATTATCTCCATTTATTTTCGTCAGATTTCATTCGAATTCGTCCGACCTGACAATCCGCTGTAAAATGTTATCATCAAATCCATCTTTGGGAAATTGATTTCAAGAAATTGTCATTCAAATTCGTCACATAGACAAGACCTTACAACGAGCGGGTGACGATTTTGAATAACTCTTTGAACCTAGCTTTCAGTCTTTGACAAAATCGATAGCAAAATGAAGAAAAAATATTCCGAAAATGAATGGCCAAAGACGTCAGTTGACTAGGCCTTATAAATGACTGTGCAATAATTATGAAGTTGCAGAACAAAAGCAAATAAAAAAGTGTTCAAATTGACTGGAAACCCTATTATCTTACATTATTTTCCACTTTCCTTCCTCTCTCCCCTTTCACGCCCCTCCCCTATCTAAGTCAATTTGGTATATGGAAATGTTTTAAAAATTTTAACCTAAACATAATTATTCTGATGTCACTTCGGAAATTTTGTTTTCGCCTGATGATTCTTTTTCGTTGTTGTTCAAGCAGATTTCTTGGATGGGGGTGGAGGTGGGGGTGTTCCCTCTGAACTCCCCCCCCCCCCCTCACCCCCGTTACAGGCCTGCCATGGACCTACTACCGTAACGAATTTGAATAATTCTTTGAATGACGCTTTGAAAAAAAAATCGATTGCAACATGTCATAATGTACAAAATTCGAAAATGAATGGTGAAAGACGACATTGATTAATTATAGATTTGCCATATTAGGAACGGGACCAACGGGGGGGGGGGTCGTTCGAACCCAATGAACCCCCCCCCCCCCCCCCCCCAGTTATGGGCCTGGTCAACCGTGATGAACTAACCCATATAGGAACCCTCCCTAGCCAGTAACCCGGGGAGGAGTTTTGACTTTATAAGGCTCCAAGCGACTCCGAGCATAGTTGCCAGCTAATGGCATTGGCATAATTTTGACCATCTTTAATAGCATCTAGCCAGTGAAGTGTAGTTACACTTCCCTGGTCTAGCATTATGGCTATAGCATAATTGTACCATGGAAGTGTATAAGTTACACTTCCCTGATTGCACACAAGCTAGCATACACTTTAGCATAATATTTGTGAATTTAGAGTAAAAAGACAGGCAAAAATGATTACCATTTTTTTTTTCTTCTTCTTTTTTTTTTTACAGAGAATTTTGGAGTACTAACAGAGACCCCAGGCGGCGATTTTAAAAGCATAATAATAAGCATAAATTTTGATTTTTTTTTAATTTTTTTTTTAAAGTAGTTTTTTTTTTTTTTAAAGCATAAGTCAATTTCTGACGCTGCCTGACTCTGTATCCCCGAACGGAATGGACTTTTCTGTCTACATGCACTTACCCTAACCATGCTCTCTCTCTCTCTCTCTCTCTCTTAATGTTCTCGCCTTCTCTCACTAGGCCAGTGGCGGATTTAGGGGGGGGGGGCGGGGCAATTCCGGCCCAAGCCCCCCCCCCCCTTAAGAAAAGAATACATTATGCCCCTCCTTTAGAACTGATAACCTAGTTTTGTTTTGTTTTGTTTTGTTTTTGTTTTTGTTTTTTGCTTGTCAGAGAATTCTGTCGGAAAAGTGAACCCCTAAATTTTATAATCTTTTTTCTTTCTTTCTTTTTTGTTTTTGTTTGTCAGAGAATTCTCGAGGAAAACTGGCTTGACCCAAAATATCTGATAACCTGGGGCGGTAATTCTGAAAACTGTTTTATCTCTAATATTATTGTATCTCCACACTTAAGATAAAATTGGTATTCTGAAAATTGTTGTAACTTTTGTGTATCTTTGTTCACTTTGCGCATGATCCTAATTTACATAATATGCGCGCTGAAGATAATATCATGAGATAATTGGTATTCTGAAAATTATTTCATCTTTTGTTTTATCTTATCTTCCATGGTAACTACAACAAAACTTACAACAGCTTCTATCTGTTGTATCTCATGATCTCGGCAATTTTTCTAGCTCAGAATCAGACAGTACATGCTCGAATAGCAAGATGGAGACTGTGTGTGATTCAAGATCTCATAGAAAAGATATTTTTAAGAAATTACAGGTGGAATTCGGTGATTTTACATCAATATGTGTCTTGGTTCGAGCAGAAGAGGGTGAGCCATTATGTTAATTAATTGTAGCGCATTATAAAACGCGTAATTTAATAACTACGCCCAAAATTGATATATGCGCAAAGCCCATCCTTATGTTTGACATAAAGGGTTCTCCTATTGGTTAACCTACTTATATAAAATCCATCTTGATTGGTAAAGTGTCAAAAAATGGGCGTGTCAAAGATAATACA
This sequence comes from Heliocidaris tuberculata, assembly GCA_025618425.1. NCBI lineage: Eukaryota > Metazoa > Echinodermata > Echinoidea > Camarodonta > Echinometridae > Heliocidaris > Heliocidaris tuberculata. The sequence continues at coordinate 42,840,438 of CM046840.1, forward strand.
AAGGCGTTCCTTAGAGAGATAATATCTACTTAAGACAATTTTCAGAATACCAACTGACAACAATATTAGCGAGGTATTATCTCCGGAAGATACAACAAAAGTTTACAAGAAAAGTTACAAAAATTTTCAGAATACCACCCTTGGTTCGAGCAGAAGAGGGTGAGCCATTATGTTAATTAATAATGTAGTCCAATAGCGCATGGCGCATATAAAACGTGTAATTTAATATACGCCCGAAATTGATATACGCGCAAAGCCCATCCTTTTGGCCATATTAGGGGTTCTCCTATTGGTTAACCTACCTATGTAAAATCTATCTTGATTGGTAAAGTGTCAAAAAATGGGCATGTCAAAGATAATATAAAGGCGGTCTTTAGAGAGATAATATCTACTTAAGACAATTTTCAGAATACCAACTTACAAACAATATTAGCGAGGTATTATCTCCTGAAGATACAACAAAAGTTACAAGAAAAGTTACAATTTTCAGAATACCACCCCTATTTATTTATTTATTTATTTATTTATTTATTTATTTATTTACTTTATTTTTATTTTTTATTTTTTGCTTGACCAGAAAATTTTCGGACATTTGTGTGCACCCCCCCCCCTTTTACAAAATCTTGGATCCGCCCCTGCACTAGGCTATGCCTCTGTCCAAACTTCAATCTTCCTATATATCCCCACTCCTTGTATTTTGTATAATATGGAGGAAAATTATTAGAAAAAAAAAGAAAATTATCCACTTATTTTACCCGACTATCCCGCCTAGATATAGTATAGGGCCTATAGTGAGAAAATCCCGCTAATGAGGAGAAAATTCGCTCCCAGCTTTTGCGGCATGCTTGATATTTTGTCCCTCGCCTTAATTACTTGTGGTTAAATCTTAATTCTGGAAACTGCTGTAAATAGACACATAGGCCATAGCCGGCAAACATGGATGATGTGTGGTCAGGATTAAAATGGGCCAGTGGGGGGGGGGGGGCATTTTAACATCCTCCGTATATTATAGAGCGCATGCCGACTTTTATCTTTGTGTACTTTTGGGGGGAGGGGGCAGGGATGTCATAAAAAAAGCATACAAAATGCATTTAGGCCTAATTTTATCGAGAGTACACTGAATAAGCTCATGTATTCTTTTTGAGACATCAGGGATATTTTTAAATCATGATGAAAAGGTGTGCAATATAACCTCAAAGTTTCAGGCTCAATTAAGTCAGTAAGTGGGGTCACAGGGTGTTCTTCGGGCCGGCATGAGCATGCCTTAATTGCTTTATCCATTCGGGCGCTGCCCATTAAAGGAAAGTCCACCCTTGTTCTATTAAGTTGATTTTGATAATTAAAGGGCCCTTGGGCTCGTTGCATAAAACTTACCATTAATGGTAAAACTCTGCTATCAATGGTAACTACCATGGTAACATCACTCAACAGCCAATCAAAATCAAGGTTTCCATGGGAGTTACCATCGATGGCAAAGTTACCATTAATGGTAAGTTTTATGCAACGGTACGGGGGCCCTGATCTTCAAATTGGTAATATTTACTTTGAATGGTCTCAAAATTCAGCAAATCTTCAGGGAGGGCGATTGCGATATCATGCTACGATCGATATTAAGCGTAAACAACATTGTTGCTATGCCGTTTCTTTCGCCAGTGACGCTCTCCGGGAAAATAGTAATTCATTTATGAAATTTCAATAATTTATCGTTAAATCTCCTTTGAAGGATACGTGTTGTTACCTACATTGATGTGAGTATTTGTAGAATGAAATGTTTAAATCAAAATTACTATTCCAAAGTGTTAATATTGGACTCAATTGTCTCATAGAAAGCTGTCTCGTTTTTCTGAGTGAGCTTTTGTTCCACTACAGCTTAGACAGTACCGTACCATTGAATTCAGTTCAGTTCAGTAGTCGTGTGCTGCGCCAGTGGCAGTGGCACCGCCGCGGCGCGCCGCTACATGTAGGCTGATCTGGCTGCTATCACGTTCACCGATGTTGAAAAACTCATTCCTAAAATGAAATCCGTAGTTTACTGGGGCCTGTTTCTCGAAACCTACGACAGGACCTGCCACTTATACTTGTACAAGCTTATCTGAAGACTAGGACAGTCATAACCATGATAACTTCGGGGATACTACGGAGATGTGACTATCTTCCTAAACTGTTTCATCGTTCATGATTGAATGAAGAGCTTACTTTTTTTTTTTTTAACACACATGCACACGCTTGTCTTGTATCACTACACTTACAGCACTTCATTTATTTGATGTACTATAATTATAAAAGAGCAATGTAGATAAAATGCCTTGCTCAAGGGCATAAAGTGCCGTTCCGGTGATTGAACGCCCAATTCTTGCATCTAGATCTACAGGCAAGTGCCTTAAACCATGGCACACCTCCTTACTAATATTACTAGCTAACGCTAGACATCTTGTGATATTGATACAAATACTATCGGCGAGAATAGGAGCCGACACATAGCCTTGGTTGCAATAGATACATCTAGATCTACATTTTAAACAGCTAAATTCAACTCAAACTGCAAATATTTGAATGAATTAGGAAATAAAAGAAATAGAAGAATGGTATAAGAGATGCCAAACACTTTGTGTAAATTATGTAAATTATACGATAAATTCACTTGTAAATTGAAAAATATGAGTTATTGATTTCAATTTCGATGATCGCTGAGAGTTTTTACGTTAGATAGGTACCCCCTGGATGTCGTTATAGTAGACCTCTATTATATACCTAGGGGATACCTAGGGAAGATACTGAACGCAGGCACTAGGCCTCTGTATTCAGTTCCAAGTTCTTCTTCCTTTTTAAGATGGCTGGATCATTTCCTGGTGCAGGCGACTCATAGTCGTACTTAATCGGCTCACTTTTCCAGCACCTATCCAATGCTACTTCAAAACTGTGCACACTCGGGGCAGTAATGGTGTCGTTAGAGAGATTATTCCATGGTTTACGTATTCGTACATAAAAAGAATTTTTGTACCTCTGAGTTTTGGTCCTAGGAATAAACAGTTTCTTACTATGCCCTCTTGTCTGATCTCTGGATTGTAATACAAGATTTGGTGTTACATCAGAATCGTATTTATTAAAAATCTTGTACAATTCAATCATATCACCTCGAGCCCTCCTGTAAGCTAAAGTAGGGATATTCAACTGTCTCAATCGTTGTGCATAAGGCAGCCCCTTTAACTCTGGGACTAATCTAGTCGCTCTTCTTTGGACATTTTCCAAAGCATGGATATGTTTTTTTTAGGTGGGGGCTCCACACCGCATGAGCGTACTCTATTTGAGGGCGAACAAGCGATTTGTACAAAAGGGAGAAATTTTCCTTATCTAAATAAACAAAGGTTCGTCTGATTAAATTCATTAGACTATTTGCCTTATTGATCTCTCAATCGTTGTGCATAAGGCAGCCCCTTTAACTCTGGGACTAATCTAGTCGCTCTTCTTTGGACATTTTCCAAAGCATGGATATGTTTTTTTAGGTGGGGGCTCCACACCGCATGAGCGTACTCTATTTGAGGGCGAACAAGCGATTTGTACAAAAGGGAGAAATTTACCTTATCTAAATAAACAAAGGTTCGTCTGATTAAATTCATTAGACTATTTGCCTTATTGATCTTTGTATGATATCAAAACACCCATATATTTTCATAGTAACAATAAGATGCTATAAACGTTTTACACAATGCTTGATATGATATTGAAATTACAAAAATATTCATATGAAATTTAAAAGTTTAAACACATATATTTCAAAGTATTCATTTTAAAAATTGTTGATACAATTTATGTCTACACTGATATGGGTCTGAAAACCACAGAATATGCCTTTGACTATGGCTGGCCCATGGTGTCAGATTACGATTCCCTCGTCGGATTATAATTCACCAAAGAAATCTTTATAGACACCATTTAGATCTACAAAGATCTTTTAATTATTTGTTTTCACATAACCTGCACGCTTGTCATAATACAAAAATTTTCATGATTATGGTAGCACTTCATTTTCATGCTAATCGATCAGATATGAAAGACCCATATCGTAAAATAGCTTTGCCATCACTGAGAAGTTGAGAGACCTACTAAATCCATTTTAATATAAAGAATACCTAGCAACAGTTACGAATTAATAGTTTTTCTACATGTAGATTATAATACTTTGTATTGCTTTAATCAGTAGGCTTGCATTCCCCCCCCCCCCCCCCAATGTTTATTTGTCATTTGTATAATATTTTTTTTCAGTTTCTAAAGATGGGATTAGTTTCACAAGTTTTGGTTCAACTATTTTTTTCATCCTACCTCATTTTGATATAGGCCTAGCAGTCTATTATCGTGTCGTTTTTATTTTGGTTTTCTTTATTTTCATGATTTTGAAAAAAATTCCTTTCGTGTTGAAAAGATCTCAATCAAACTATTTTGGTTTTTGTATTTTTATCCATTGGAATGTTGAAAGAGTTTTGATTCACTACAGCTCAGTGTAGACAAGCCTTGAGTAGAAACACTGCATATTTTCATATAATTTTCAATTTTTTTCATAATATAAACATGGATAAAGTCCAGATTAAGTGAATGCATAGAAAGATAATTTTGAAAGAGCTGTAAAAGTATGTAGCGTCCCTTTTTGCTGACCATAATCTACCCAACAAATAACGTGATGGCGCTGTACGTCAACTAAAAAAGATATGACTGGGTTGGAGGTGTCATAATTCCATGTCTCGCTGGTTGTCGTTGATCTTAGCTAAAACGGCTTCGTGAAACATGTAGCGGACAACTAGCGAACTAACGCTGACTTAGTCAAGAAGTTAGACATATGACGGTTTCAAGAAACAGGCCCCAAGTTCTGGCGAAGGGGTCTATCGTGTTCATTGTGTGCATTTCTCGATCGCCGCGAGCGCTGAATCCTGATGTAAACTTGAAAAACCTCACGTGATACACCAATTCTTTTGTAATGTAGGGTCTAGATCTACTAACAAAATGTAATCACATGACCAGAACTCAGCTTTATCTTTATTTGTGAAAACTGATTTAGTCTACCAACTGTTTTTAAGGTTTCATATGATTGATAAAATGATAATGTCGAATAACGTTTCTTTCATGGGACACTAGGCATGCAATAGTAGGGTCTATATTGCAATGTACAGTTAACCTTGCATAGATCTAAGTCGAAAATGTTGGGACCACCAAAAATAGTTTGGCTTATGTAAAGTTCGACTTAGGAAATGTAAATAACACATATTTTTCATAGTTTGGTCAAAAAAAGTGAATTCGACTTGAGAGAAAGTTCGACTGATGTGACTTTGAGTTATGCAAGGTTAACTGTATTTCACTCGTCATGCCGACTCATGAAATATGCTCAACAGCTTGTGCGATATATCCTTGAATCCCAGTCAAGGCCATTCAGTATTATATAGAGCTATCTAAATATTAATTTCACACATTTGTAAAGTTGCCAACAACTGCTAAATTTTAAGCTGTCTGAAGTTATTTCATAGTTTTTCTTCTAAGATGTCAGATTTCGTATCTGTCTTTTGATTCTTTTCATTTAGAAGTTCTGCTGCTAAGAAGACAAGAACATGGCACCCAAGAAGAAAGGAAAGTCAGCTAAGAAGGGCAAGCTTGCCAAGATGACAGAGGAAGAAAGAATTTTATACCTAGAACAGAAAGAGTTAGCAGAGAAGGAGATGCAGAAAAAGAAAGAGGATATGCTCAATCAATTTTTAAAGGTAAACTGTTATTTACTTTTTTGGTTTTGTTTTTCTTATTGTTTTCTTGTTTGTTTCCTTTTTGTTTCGTAGATGATTAATTTAGTGTTTGATAACAGAAGTGACTTCAATGCAACTTTCTGATCTCCCCCCCCCCCCCCCCCCATCTAAAAATTTGATTATGGTGACTTCATAATATAATCAAAAGAAGAAATAAAAAGAATAATTGATATTACTGGTATTGATATTGGACCTTCTTTTGGAACTAAATCTCTTGTATGGAAATTATATAAATTGGGCAAGTAACTGTCTGTTGTCATCATGTAGGTGACAGAATGTTTTCACAAAGCTATAAGTTTTTAAGGATAAATTTCCTACATATGCTGTCAAATATACTGAAAAGCAGGCAGCATACTTGCGATGAAGATTTACTGACATGTGATCTAAGATAGTATTGTCTTTATCATGCGAGAAAAAAAATGGCATACTTAATCTGATAGATGCTTCTATATTTTACTTTTGTAGGATAAACTAGTGAAAGAGGAGAGAAACACCCGCTTCAACATGTACAAAATTACCCACCAGTGGAGGAACATCATGCGTGCTGCCAAGTCGAGAGAGCTGAAGAACGATATTGAGATCTTGAGCCAGACCTTTGAGCGTGTGGTGGACCGGAAGGACAGTGTCATCAAGTCTTTGGTCAAAGATTTACAGGAAGCAGAGGAACAGTATGCCATGGGACTCAGGAGTCACTTACAGAACATGGATGGACTAGTGGGTATGTATTCTTGCAGTGATGGTCTGCCAAACTAGTACATTCAGTAGCCAATTTTAGAGTACCCATTCAAAATTTTGCATATTTTGTGGACATAGATTACCATTTAAGTCAAACTCTGAATTTTGTTTGGTCATTTGGCAAGTAATGCTTGCAAATTAATTTTTTTGAAAATGATATTCCTGAGAACAAATGTAGGAAGCGTTTTTTTTTCATTAGAAAAGGGAAGCAAAATCATGACTTTAACATCGTATTAGACATAGAATTTCCTTTCGCATGTTTTGTACATGTAAATTACACACTGGAAGAAGTTAATGTTAAAGCGTTTTTTTTAGGTTTGTGTATTGAATCAGAGAGCAGATGTCAGAATTATTGAAGAACACATTCAGCATTGCATCAGTGAGATATGAATTATGACTCCTAATTCGAGAAATAACACTGTCTTGTGTTTTGCTTTCACTATTTTACAGACCTCCAAAAGAGCAGACTACAAATCCTGAAGTCAGAGTACTTGGATGAGCTGGAAGTCCTGAAGAAAGAGTTTGACACCGAGAGGGCGCTCATCATTGAGCAACACAAGCGAGAGCTGAATGACCTCCAGGACATTCTCTTTGCCATGGAGCAGAACTGCACAGAGAGGGAGAATGATGCAAGACAGGATTTCCAGAGTCTCAGGGATGAGATTAAGAATAAGGTAGGCTGTTCTCCTGTTGATCTGATATTTCCTTTAAAAAACATAGGGTTATTTGTTCATTCTCTTTATTAAAAGGTTGATGGTGCGAATTTATTCCCAGTATGTATGTCCTCAGACAAGGCATTGTATATTATCTACAGTTGTTTTTCTCAACCCATGTTTTTCTCAACCCAGCACATGGTTGGGTGCCTGGCAGGAGTTATTCCTTAAAATGCACTATGAGCTGAAAACAGCCACTAGGGCTAAAGCTAGGGTAATAGTTACCCAAACATTTTGGAAGTTCATAGGAACGTTATGACGTGATGTTATGCACACCCGGTATACAAAAACAGAATGTTTCCATTATAATTAAAATTTAATGTTGATTGCAGAACCTTGAGGAGAAGCATGCACTACGTCTCCAGCTAGAGGGTCAGGTGGAAGACCTCTGGGCTCAGTTTCAACAAGCCCTCAAGAGTTACCAGGAATCAACAGAAGAAAGGAAGGCCGCCTTCGAGACTCTCAAGGACAAAGACGAGAAGAGTGCAAAGGAGATCGAGATGCAGATGCGGAAACTGCAGAGAATATCAGTATGTCCAAGCTCAGCACTTCTAAACTTTTACACATCACTTAGAGGTTCCTTTTCATCACTAAAAGCAGAAAAGATATATCAGAGAGAATACAGACCATCCTAGTTTAATAGCTCCTTTTTTTTCAATTTCTGTGCAGGTTATGACAAGAATAAAAGTACTAAGTTTACCTGACACTTGACTGTAAAAAGCTGTTGTTGAGCACACCACTGAAGCACTGATACATGTATTAAATTCAAGTATCCATTTGATAACTTCATGAAAAAAAATGAAATTGAACTGATTAAAATATTTATTTAGTTACTTAGGGACTGAACATGTTTTTGTCCCAAATATCATTTAATTGAATTAAAAAATCTTGTTGAATTCTTAGAGTTACGATATGTGTAACATTCTTGATATTCCATTGACTATCAAGAATCTGGATTTTACAATAGCAAGTTAGCGATCATTAAATATATTCAGATTATTCAATCATTTTAGACATCTCTAAGCATGTTGGTTATTCTATCTTTCAATTCTTTTTTTCACACAATTGTCATTGCATACGTCAACATAAATTTACACTTCATGAATTGGCTTTTTGATATTTTTAGCTCATCCGGCCCGAGTGGGCCAGATGAGCTTATGCCGTGGCGAGGCGTCCGTCGTCCGTCCGTCCGTCCGTCTGTCCGTCGTCCGTCCGTCCTTCGTCTGTCGCCCGTCCACAATTTCAAAATGCTTCTTCTTGGCCATTTCTTACCCGATTTTAATTCCGTTTGCTTTATATGATAGCACTAGGTGGGGGATTCGAAACTTCTACACAGAATTTTGAAACTCATTAAATATGCTAATTTATGCGCATTTCTCAAAAATCACAAAAATTGCTTCTCCTTCCTCATTTATTGACCGATTTCGATTTTTTTTGTTCCATCTGAAAGACTTTCATGAGGTTCATTGAACTTCTACACAGAATTTTGAAATTTTGTCTAGAAAATTATTTATGCTAATTTAATTTATTAAAAAGATCACAAAAATGGCTTCTTCTTCCTCATTTATTGACCGATTTCGATTTTTTTTTTTGTTCCATTTGAAAGACTTTCATGAGGTTTATTAAACTTCTACTCGGAATTTTAAAATTTTGTCTAGAAAATAGTCACTGTCTCCTTCCAAAACCACATTTAGCCAGATCTGCAATAGGCACTTCATCATCTGTACATGCATGTAACCAATACATGTACATTTCATCGATTCATTACAATGTCTGCTGTGTTCAAAGTACAAATTGCATCAATTTCTTTGCTGCATGCCGGATGAGCGCCACATCATTGATGTGCTAGTTTAATTTTCTCGAGACGAAGTGCATTGATAGCATGAAAATATTTGAGGATCATGCTATATCCTTTTTTTTTTTCTTTTTTTCTGCATGAACAAAGCCACTTGTGTGAAGATAGAGTAGATCTAGTGGGGCACTGAGTTTTACACTGAAGATGTAGATATACTAATAAAGATAATCTGTTTTTTGTTTGCAGGACAACATTGCATCCCTCAAAGCCAAGATGTCTCAGAACTCGAGAGAAAGCGAGGAGAGGAATCGAGACTTGAGAGAGCAGAGGGAGGTCATCGCGCAGCATTTCCATGAACTCAAAAGCCAGATGAATAACTTTCGGGAAAACGAAAGATCGCGGCTGACGAAGCTGACCCTAGAAAGCAATGCATCCATCAAAGAAGTTAAAAGGAAACTTGAAATGGTAAGCTGCCGTGATAAGGTACTCGAGCATTCAAGGAATTCTTCCTACCCAGGACCATTTACTTCACTTGGATTGAGAGTGGGAAATGTAGATTAATGTCTTACCAAAGGAAATAAATGCTGTGGTAGGGATTCAAACCCTACAACCATCTGCTTCATAGTCCACTGACTCATTCATTCTACCGCAACTTTTCCAATCACAGTACTGCCATTGATTTTGATAACATTATTACCCCTTCTAAATACAGCTCTCCTTTTGGCTATTCTCTTGAGTGCATCAATATTACTCTGGCTTGTAAGTTGAGGAAGCTTTAATCTAGAAAGAAGAATGACAATCTGTCTTCCTACTTTCTCTTGGTCAAAGGAAAAAATGAACTGTATGAATGAAATCCTTCCCTTTCAGGCTTTGAGTTTATTTGTTGTTATGTATGTACCAGCTGAACTTATAATGCATAATTATAAATAACCTTTTTTCCTCCTTGAACATAAATAGGAATAGTCAAATCTTTGTACAAATATTAAAAACAATGGTTATGATAAACGATTGCATTGTCATTTACAGTATTTCTAAGATACGAAAATTGATCTTCAGATATTTACACTCTCCTTCTGCTCATGACCATAGGGTGAAAGGATACTGAAACTGGCCGAGATGAGTCGTAAACTGGAGACGGAGGAGGAGAAAGTCCTACCCTTCTATGCATCCAGTTTAACAGCAGAGGAACAGGAGGATGTAGCAGCAGCTGTAGCAGAACCACCGTCAGAGCACCTTGCTGAGGTATAGTGTTATATTTCCTGTAAATAATTTCACTTATTATCATATGATAGACACTGCCCTTGAGGTTGTTATCAGAATATATTGCTTGTGATAGAATCATAGTTCCCCTCCCCCCCCCCCCCCCCCAGGTAGTAGATGAGGCAGTATGACACAACTGTAAAAATCCAATTACACACATAGTAAATGGCAAAAATATTTTGTATCCTGCAGAAATTGAGCCAGCCACTATTATTGCATGCAGCAGCATCTGTCATGTACATATAAAGGCATATGCCAAGTATGTAGACAGTACAAAAAAGTGTGTTTGCCTTTGTGTCTTTCTGATGTAAGGTTTCACTGGTTATTTATGTGAGCTTTCTGAGCTAAGCAAGGATGATGCTTATTGTTATCTAATTGTTTCCAATATATTTCTGAACTGAATTGTACAATCCATTTACTTTGGTGTTAATTCATTAATTCATTTATACATTATCATGTCTTATTTGTCAAGGCAAATTTCTCCCAGGGAGCCCTGTATACATGTAACATGATAAAAGTCTACAAAACCTCAATAATGTACATGTTTTTGAACATATTAACTATGGCATTGGCACAATCCTGGAGGTATTCTAACCACTACTGTTTTTCCCCATCAGATCATGCATGAATACCAATCCCTGGAGAACTTCTGGAAGCGCTACAACAAGGCCCTCCTGGACAAGGTGGCCTTGGACAAGGAGCGCTCTACCCTAACGATGGAGAACCAGCGACTCAGGACAGTCCTCAAGCAGTACCTTGATGGTATCTCAGTCAACGATGAGATCCTCAGCCAGGTCAACCCACTGTTTGTCGTCAACCAGAAGACCAATGCTCCGTAAGTATCTGCGCTTCATGGCATTTAAGACACTCTTCTGTTAAAGTTATTATTTTCTCCTTTTTTCCCCTTCAGAAAATTAAATCATAGATTTAAATAAGATTTATCAAAGGTCTCAGTTCAATTAAGCACTTATTTGCTCACAAGCTTCTCTTTTCCCCTTGCAACCCCTTTTCTCTAATCTCCCATAGAGAAACAAAATTTTGTATTAAACAGTTGCCGGCAGTCCTTGCGCTGCGGGAGGTGTATCGAGCATAAAATTAATATATTTCCCTGAATAAGTTTATGCATACGTGTACATGTATCTCATTATATATTTTTCTTTCTCTCTCTCTCTCTCTCTCTTTCTCTCCACAGAATGGCTGTACCTATCATGGACCCAAGAGTGCAAAGACCTACACAGACTGTAGTCGAGGCTGCACACGTTGTCAAACACACAATCTAGAAAAGTGCCTTTTCCTGAAATTCTAAGCACAGTATCCAGCTTTCCTTTGAGTAAGGATAAATTAAAAGGATTACCCAGAAAGCGAGGATAAATTAAGATCTCTACTATCATTAGCTTGGTTGAAGTTTGTATGAGATGACTAATCTAATCTTTGAAACCTAACTTTTTGAACCTGGTAGTGTGCATTCATCAACTGATGCAACATTGCTGCCATGCTTGCAGAATTTGTTCTGTTATACCAATGAAAACTGTTACAAATGGTACATATTGAACATTCATCACTGACTTTCCTTTAGTAATGGGTTGTGCTGTATTCATGAATTTTGGTTATCACCTGTCAGGTGAATATCAAAATGATTGATGGTATCATTTTACATGTCGGGCCTTGAAGTAATATAATACCACCTTGTCCATGCATGCTGTCTATATAGTATGTTATCTTGTGAGTAATTCAGATTCAGATTCAGATTCAATTGTGGCTGGTGCTTTCATATGTACAAAGTTTATCATCAGTATATTAATAATGAAAGAAAAAAAAAAGCATTCAAAAATGGATTCAATTTTCATCAATTTTTTTTTTTTTTCTTTTTTCTTGGGGGGGGGGGGGGTTAAATGGAGCTTGGTATTGTGAGGGCATCTTTAGAGACATCAAACCACTGCCATCTTGTCCAAGACTTGCAAGACTTGCATGTATGAAGATAAGATTAGAAATCTACATGGGAAGTAACACACCTCTGTCATCTGAAATTGAAGTTATTGAACTTTAAAAGAGATGCAATTATGTTTCTATAAATAAATGTATGTTTACATGTATATCCATGTTCTCACCGAGAAGGTCATTATCAGTAATGCATGTATTTGTATTCTTTGGTTTCTGATCCAAGCTTAGTATTGAGATTTGGCATGCTGTTGAAATTCTGATGTTCACTTTAGCACATCATCAGAAATACGGTATTAGTGTTTTTCAGCTTTTAAACTGAAATTCACACTGAGATATGGTGTTGTGTTGAAAAGTTCAGCAAATCATCAGCAATATCAGTGTTTTTCAGTTTCTAAACCAAGATTAGCACTGAGATATGGTGTTATGCTGAAACATTGTAAAGATATATTCACTTTACTCCATTGTCCAGATTATTGGTCACTCAAACTAAACAATGAGATAGTTTTAGTGTCAAGATTTCTTGCATACTTCAGGCAATCAACAATAACAAAATATATGTCTTCTCTTAATTCTGCAAACTAAATGCAGAGAAATGGTGTATAAAGTGTTATAACTCTGATTTTAACTTTGGGCAATCATCACAAGTATATTAGTATTCTTCTACAAAGTAAATGCAGAGAAATGGTGTCAGTGTTATAACTCTGATTTTAACTTTAGGCAATCATCACAGGTATATTTAGTATTCAGTTGCACATTCATGGCAAACATGTATTGTGCATGTTGTATTCTGAAGTTTGATCGATTGAAACCCTTAACCAACTATAATCAAATCTCCCGTAATCATCTATAAATCTATTGTACTGTGTATATATGGTTGTACCACACAAGCTCTGGCGACACCTGCTCCACATCAATTTTGTACACGAACCAAATTCTAAAATTGTACCTTGGACTATAAAACACTATACCTGGACCCTGTTTCATAAGACTTGTCATCAATGACAAGTGGCAATAACTGTTATAAGCTACTGAAATCTTTGCATTTGATTTGCTGAGAGCAAATTTGTCGATAAAAATCACTGACAAGACACTTGATGAAACCCCCCCCTGACCCTAACCTAAACCCTAAACCCAATTGCTACCCTAAACCTATAACCCTACATCTTTGACGGAATAATGCCTGGGTCCCGTTTCATAAAACTTGTTATCAATAACAACTGCCACATTTCTATGACAAATTTGCTTTCAGCCAATCAGATGCAAGTATTTCAGTAGCTTATAACAGTTATTGCAACTTGTCATTGATAACAAGTTTTATGAAACAGGGCCCTGGAGCATTATGTCGGGGCACCATTTAATCTGGTTGAATAAAGAATGAAATGTACAGTGGAAACTCACTATAACGAGAACCTTGGGACCATGAAAATTACCTTGTTATATCAGAAATCTCTTTTTTTTATCAAGGTAAACAGATAAAACAACATAAAGACTCAGGACCAGCAAAATTACCTTGTTATATCAAGAATCTTGCTATATCAGGGGGTGTTTCATAAAGCTGTTCATAAAGTTATGCATGACTTTACAAATGACTTAAATATGACGAGCCAAATGGGATGCTTAATCATTTTAACTGCATCAACTAAAGTTGAACTGTGCAGATGTAGATTAACATTCTTATTACGACAAACATTTTTAATGCAAAGTATGTTTTTTGCCATAATCTAATTGAGGTTATTGGAAATGCAGTCAAACTTTGTTAAAACATCAAGAAAAACTTTGGGCATCCTATCTGGCACTTCATATTCAAGTCGTAACTTTACGAAGAGCTTTATGAAACACCCCCAGAGCTCTTTATACCCAGTTTCCACTGTATTCTTCCAAGCTAACATGTATTTTTCCATGTTTTTTCAATTCAACTATTTTAATTTTTATTTCCACATAGAACACTTTGTTTGACAGCGTAATCCAAGCTCAGAGTTGGTTCAGGAAACTGTTCACATCCTGCTTGACAAAATACAGCTATATGTTTTCGATTGGACTGGTTTTCTGTGAATATGGAGACAAAAATAGAACTCCATTACCAGAGAAGTTAGTGAAGATTGCATTGTTTGCTAGTTCGTGCTGAATCGTTCTGCACTTCTTGTGGCTGTTTCATGATTAATTTCATAAATATTCTAGACAAAAGTTAATTGAAAACATTAATTCTAGAAAGGTAAATTATAAGTGACAGGCTTGTACAGTTTTATATGTACATGTGAATAATAAAAGAGATACAATATACATTTGAAAGAGTTTTGACAGATTGATTAATTAAGATCAAGTGATACTTTTAAGAGATGTTTGAGTGATGTGATTCATATTCTAAGTAATCAGTCTTTATTATATATTTAATTCTCCAATTTAAAAACAACAACATTACAAACATCAAAATATATACAAAGTATTTAAAATCAAAATACAAGGTATAATACATGAATTAATACAAAATAAGAACAAAAAGGACCATCATTAAAAGCCTCAATTGTCACGAAGGCGTAGAATATATAACAAAAGTATAAAATTTAAATATGGCGGGAGAGACAAAGTATTAAATTAATAATTGATTGTTTGAGTTTACAGTATGACATGTGTCCCTGTATTATGGAGGGGATTATTACGATCATTTCATTTGCATATCTCAGCACATCCCTATCTTGAGGATGGATCAATGCTTCCGTGTTAAAGGGTTTTTTCACGCTACAATCATAAATGGATACCCATATGAATTGCCCCAATCACAAGAGGGGGTGGGGGGGGGGGGGGGGGGGGGGGGAACAGCATAAACTTTGCAAGGGACCTTCAGACAATAGACTTTGAGAAGGGCATTCACTGTATAAATACATGTACTGTATAAAGTGTCATTCGCCTTGCCTGGCCTTCCTTATATCTCTCTTTCTTTCCCATCTCATTCCCTTTCCCTCACTTGCCCTCCCCCCCCCCCCCCCCCCCCCCCCCGTCCTCACTTTCTAGTCTTTTTTCCTCTCTCTCTTTACCTCTTTGATTGTTTTTCTTCATTTCCTTTCTCTCTCTCTCTCTCTCTCTCTCTTTCTTTTCTTTCATTTTCTTAATTTATATTTTGCTTGTCAGAAATATTCAGGAATATTGTGCTCCCCCCTGTTACGAAATCCTTGGTCCAACCCTGTGTACGAGCTTCCATTTCATTTGGTCCCGCATACGGTTCTAATGGGAATATGGATTAAAGATCCGTACTGCGCTGGATTCATGAAAGACCAGTAAAAACCTAGCAATTGCTTTTTCTTATATGACTTTGCTTCATTGCTGGCATCCTAACAATCAAACCAAGAGATATTAATTTCATGAATCCTTTCTCACTTTTTTCAATTTCACTCCACTGATTTAAATTCACTAATAACTTGATCTGAATAATGCGAGAAGTTTCGGCTATTGAGCAGTATCAAAAAGAAAATCAGGGTAATAAACTCAAGGTGAAAAAAAAAAATGCTTGTCATCTTCAATAAGTTTCACCAAGAAAAATTCAAACACTTTGAGAGATTCTGCTGTCAATAGTAGCGCTGAAAGTAACTTCTACAAATATTTAATTATTAAAAACTAAACCTGATGACATAATTATATATATATCTGTCTTAAATGGAAATCCAGCTTCAATGGCAAGTTGTTCTGAAAGAAGGCGGAAAATCAGTGAAGCAGATTAGTTAAAGTATGAACGATATTGGACAAGCAATAAGAAAGGTATGAATTTTTGAAAGTTGCAATCACTCACTCTCTCTCTCTCTCTCTCTCTCTCTCTCTCTCTCTCTCTCTCTCTCTCTCTATATATATATATATATATATATATACTGTGGCGCAAATCCATTTTTTTTTTTGGGGGGGGGACATTCGCCTCCAAAATTCTCTGACAAGCAAAAAAAAAAAAAAAAAAGGTTATTCAAAAAGGTGGTGGGGGGACTTTCTCCTCCAAAATTCTCTGACAAGCAAAAAAAAAAAAGGTTATTCAAAAAGGTGGGGGGGGGGAACATTCGCCTATCTTCAAAAAGGTGGGGGGGGGACATGTCCCCCTGTCCCCCCAGGATTTGCGCCCCCCAGGATTTGTATATATATATATATATATATATATATATATATATATATATATATATATGGGAATTTCAATTTGGCCGAATCGGTAGTGTCACTGTGATGTGGCGGCGCAAAACTCTCCCATTTGCATAAATGACTAAAATGTCAATTTTTCAAGATATATAACTCAGTAGGATCTTTCTTTTTGGATGACATATAACAATATGCTATCTACAATATAAATTATTTTGAGTACTGCCCCGAAGGAAAAGGTGCTTAGGAGAAAACAGTAAATTATTTATAGTTTACTGTACTGCTTTATGGCAAACGGGAGAGTTGGCTGCCGGTACATCACAATCGACCGACTAGATTGGCAATTTGAGATTCGCATATATTTAGTGATCTCATTTTTTAAAACAAACATAACTTTCTTATTTTTGTCAGATTTCTTTTAAACTTTCACCGTCCTCTTTCTGCTTTCATACAAATCAACTTCTTACAAGGGTTGGATTGCCCTTTGTAGTTGCTGCATTTAAATGTTCGATCAGTTTTGAGGAGCAACACCAGTCGAATTTCATTCGCTAGAAATAAAACATGATTTTGACCCAAATTGTGTTCCTTTACCCTTCCCACGACACATAAACTGGAAAAACAAAACAAAACAAAATCGAATATCATCACAAAGGATCTTAATTAGACAATAAGACAGCTAGAGGGTAAAGTACACATGTTTAGAAGGATGTTCACCAAATAAAAGTCATTAATTAAAAAGAATTGAGAAAAATATTAGGAGGGGGAAAAAAAAAACTTTTTAAATAGTGTCTTTATTAGGATATAGCGCATCGCATGTGATTGCCGTGACAAGTGGTGTAGCCGAGCCTGTGACTTTTAGCAACGCCTATTTTCGTATTCTTTCTTTGGTGAGTGAAGCAACTTATGTATTATATGTGTTAGAAAAGGTTTAATACTGAAGGATAACCAGTTTTCACCAGTGCAAGATCCTTTATTGACCTGCGGCACTGGTAATGGGGCATTATCAGAGCCACGTGCGGCGATCGGGGGGGGGGGGGGGGGGGGCGGCGGGGGATCCCCCGGAAATTTTGAACATTGTACGGCAGCCAATGGGAAGCTTTTGATTTCGGATGAAGGGAGGAGTCTTTTGGATGCGAAGTGCAATGGATAAAATATGTTACTAAAGAACTATAAATGCATCGTACTTAATTCCCTCCCAAGGGACATTGCTTTTGTTATGTCATTGGTTGTATGAAGATTCTCACCCTTATTTCAAGTCACAGAGTGCGTAGAGGGGCGCTCACGGACTGGGGTGGGGAAGGGGGGACTGGAAGGGGTGAGGTATTGTGTTAGGATGTGCGGGTGTGTCTATCTTTTTCTTTCTCTCTCTCTCTCTCTCTCTCTCTCATTTGTTCATTTTTCTTTTCTTTTTCTTTTTTTTTCCTTTTCTTTCCCCTCCTTTTTATCTTTTTATGAATTTTTCTTTCAGTGAAAAGAAAACACACATAAAAGGAACAGTTATAGTTAAGGTACCTAAAATCTGTTGTATATCTGTATAATTCAAGTAAGCTGAGATTTTAAGTGAATTACAAGTATATGTATATATAAAATTTGTTCTTCCATGAATGTATACATTTTTCCAGATACGTAAAGTATCTTTTCAGTTGTATATCTGTATCATTCAGGTAAGCTGAGATTTTATGTGAATTACAAGTTCATGTATGTATAAATTCTTTGTTCTTCCATGAATGTATACATTTCCATAGGCTTATAAATTTACTTGTAAATTGTAAAAGTTTCTGTTTGTACTTTATTCATGATTGTATTTCTGTATAGACTGTTAATTTCACTGAAAAGAAATGAATAAAAGAATATTTGAAGGAAAAAAAATGGTAAGGGCTAGTGGCGTCCCCCCCCCCCCCCCCCCCCCCGTGTCAGCTGAACCGCTGCGATCATGAAAGCCATCAAAATAAAAGTGCATGCAGATATTGTTTGTGGGTCTACGAATTCCATCATACTTTGTGTTTTGAGTTTGCTTAAAAGCAAAGTTGTCCGATATCTTCACATCCCACCCCTTTTTATAAAGATCGGGAGGGCCGAGGGGGAGAGGCGACATGACAAACATCATTGACAGCTCACAGTTAATCCCCAAATTATTAGGAGAGGAGGAGTAGGTGTAATTGCGTTCTATCTTGTGAAAATTTCTCCCTGTTCGATCCCAAAGTATTGCATCGGTCTTCTGGATAGAGGGGCGTGGGTGGGTGGGGGGGGGGGGGGCGCCGGGAAGAGGGAGGGGGGGGGGAGCTATGTACCTTTGGTTCTGGTGTGCTACCATAAATTTTGACAATGATATTGCAGTCTCTCTCTCTCTCTCTCTCTCTCTCTCTCTCTCTCTCTCTCTCTCTCTCTCTCTCTCTCTGTACACCTCACGTAGAATAGCAATAATTGTAGAATAACACCAAAACACATTAGTAACATTTCAGGTTAAATATTTTGTACCCTGCAGCAAAGTCTTTCTTGATTCGACCTTTATACTGTGCACAAAGAGAGAAATAGAAGATAAAGGAAGAGAAAATTTATATTGTAGCAATGGGAACGCGACTTTGTGGGAAATAGGAACATTGAGCAACCACTGTCTGCCCAATAGCTGTTACTTTGTCACACATGTGATGCTTTTAATATTCATACCATAAATATTTTATAAATCGACTCGATATGAGTCGATTGCTATCGACTCAAGCCTGATGACATGTCCTTAATCTTCACAAGTAATAGAGGAAAGAGATCTTGGAGTGACTTTCGATAATAATCTACAATTCTCCATATATGTCGACAAGGTATGTGCCAAGGCTAATTGTCTCCTTGGATTGATTAAGAGAACCTTCTCAAACCTAGATGAAAGAGGATTAGTACAGTTATATGAGTTAATAATTCGTCCATCCTAATGGAATACTGTAATAGTGTTTGGCACCCATATCTCAAGAAAGATCAAACTAAACTGGAAAAGTACAAAGTATAGAGCTACTAAGCCTGATACCTAGTTTAAGGAACCTGAGCTACATGGATCGCTTGAAGAAATTGAAGTTACCTACCTTATCCTATACTAGGAGACACAGAGCAGACATGATCCAGACATTTAAGATCATTCACGGAATTGTGAAGACTTGGATACTGAGCTCAGATTTTTCCATTATTATACAAGAGGTCATATTCAAGAAAACTTAGTAAACTCCGTTCCAATTACACAAGGATAAGACAAAGAGACTTTTCTCACTTTATAATAAACTTGTGGAACAATCTCCCATCAGAAGTCATAGATAGTAACAGTGTGAATTCATTAAAGTCAAACTTAGAAAAGCATGGAAGCAAAAGTTTGACTGTTTCGACCCTGATATTACTTTTTGCGATGTCTGACCTACGCATGTGACAAACGGTAACAAAACCTACGGATAGCTCAAGATGATTCAGAGGGGCAAATAAGTGTGTTCTACTT
Source organism: Heliocidaris tuberculata (assembly GCA_025618425.1). Classification (NCBI taxonomy): domain Eukaryota; kingdom Metazoa; phylum Echinodermata; class Echinoidea; order Camarodonta; family Echinometridae; genus Heliocidaris; species Heliocidaris tuberculata. The sequence goes on from CM046840.1 coordinate 42,860,247, forward strand.
TAAGCCCAAAATCAAGGTAAATCAAGGTAATACGATACGATTTGGCAACTATTAACTGAATGTCGATCCCGGGGGGATGGGGTTACACTCTAAAAACTAAAGTGTTAAATCACCATTTAAAAGGGCCGAAGAGTGACAACTTTTTCAAAATTGTAGATTAGCACTTTTAACATGCTGGATGCAACACTATATAGGCTGAATCCAGCAGTTTAAAAGAGTTAATCTACCATTTTGAAAAAGTTGTCACTCCCCGGCCCTTTTAAATGGTGATTTAACACTTTCGTTTTTAAAGTGTATATATCCCCCCCCCCCCAAAAAAAAAAAAATAATAATAATAATAATAAATAATAAATAAATAAATAAATATATGGATAAATAAATAATTAAATAAAAAATAAATAAATAAAATAAATAAATAAATATATAAATAAATAAATAATTAAATAAAAAATAAATAAATAAAATAAATAAATAAATAAATTGTAAAAAATAAAAAATAAATAAAATAAAAATAAAAATGTAGGTAGGGGGATGGCCTGTAGTATCATCCCCATAATATTTTTGGATAAATAAATGAGAATTATGATACATCAACTTAAAACTAATAATTATCCAAACTAATTATGTTTGATCTTGAAATACCACCACATTTAATGATTAGAAGTAAGGAAATAAGAAATGCTATAATTTCAATTCGAAAATATTGAAGAAAATTCATTTGCTCGCATTGTTATTCTCAATTAAGGGGTTCCGTCCATTGGCGTAGATCCGTGCATTCCTTCTTTTCATTAGGGGGGGGGGTGGCTTTGTTCTCCATGAATGCATGGTCATTCCCCAATATATTTGTTGTCTTTGCCGCAACCGCGTAGCCAAGATTTAATTTTAGGGGGGGCGGTTGTGAGCACGCAAAGCGTGCGAAATTGGTGATGAACTCGCCAGGGGGGTGGGTGCAGGGAGGAAGGGGGGGGGGGAGTTTTCCTCCTCCCGCGCAAAACTCGAAAGCTTTAACATTTGAGCAAATTTGAGACAAAGATAACGGCTCGTAACACCTTTTTTAGGCAGAAAGTTATGTCGACGCCTTGACTGCTTTTCAATCATCAATCATTATTTTGTACGCAATACTGCACTGTGTGTAACAGGGGTGAGTTCAGGGAGGGGGGAGTTTCCCCCTTCCATAGCGAACCTCGAAAACTTTGACGTCACAATTTTGAGAGAAAGATAACGGCTCGTATAGCAAACATTTTTTTAGGCGGAAAGTTAGTTCGACGCTCTGACTGCTTTTCAATTAGGCCTATTTGGCCGGACGCAATACTGCACTGTATGTAATAGGGGCGGGTGCAGGGAGGGGGGGGGGAGTTTCCCCCTTCCCGCGAAGCGCGAAAACTTTGACGGAAGTTTAGCAAATTTTAAGAGAAAGATAACGGCTCGTATAGCTCCTTTTTAGTTGGGTTTTTTTTTTTTTTTTTTTTTTTTTTTGTAGGGGTGCGACTGCCCCCACCGCCCCCGGCTATGCGTCTGATTTGCCGTGACTTTTGTCAACATTAGTTTAATCACACAGAAAACCATTTTGGGATGCTGTAAAAATAATGTGAGTTTTATAGACAGATTTTTGAAAAAGACCCTGGTGTGGGAGGGGGGATACCCCCCCCCCTCCCACACCCCCACCCTCCCCCCGCTGGGTCGCTTCGCTCCCTCGCCGGTCATCCCTCCCAATCACTGGCGTACTGGTGGGGGGCTTGGAGGGGCTGCAGCCCCCCAAAAGTTCCAGGCCCCAAAAAAGAGAAAAAATGAAAAAATTTGAAATTACCTACCGGATATAGAGTCTAGGTCTAGATCTGAGACGAAATTACATTTTCATTTAAAAAGTCAATTTTTTTTTTTTTTTTTGCTTGCTCTTAAGTATTCAGAAATTTTGCTGCGTATGTCTATGTTCAGCCCCCTCAGAATTTTGGCTCATTACGCCACTGCCCCAATCAAGAACACCCCTGATTAACTGCCTCCTCTAGATCTATAAACCTACATATTTTTTATGGAGGTTCGTCATATCATGTGGAGGCGAGGGCGTGGTGGCTTTTTTTTTCTTTCATATATAGGCTAACTACGAAGCCCCGTAAGGGCCAAATTGACAACGTAAAAAAAAAAAAATATTACGTACGTACGTAATAATTACTACGTACGTACGTAATAATTACTACGTACGTACGTAATAATTACTACGTACGTACGTAATAATTATTACGTACGTACGTGATAATACTACGTACGTACGTAATAATTACTACGTACGTACGTAATATTTATTACGTACGTACGTAATAATACTACGTACGTACGTAATAAATAATACGTGAAAAAGGTCTATATATCCACATTTTGAAATTACACAGCTGCCTTATTATTATCCGTCGATTCCCGTTGATTTACCACAATATTGTGAGCTTGTGGGCTGTATAGCTTGTCTAGTGTGAAGAATCCTCAACATTTGTGTGATGTGTGTGTGACGTGTGTTGGTGGATATGGTGGATATGTGTGTGTGTCGCTTCATTTTCCCAGCGGCAAGTCCGGTCCCGATACAAATCAAAACAGAATAAAGCAGTTCGACTTTGTTCGCGAGTAAAATCGAACAAAATGAAGTTATGAATCTTTATAACTCTAAAAACTATCTGACACTGTATAGTCTGAAAGTTATGAAACGCTGAAAACTACTGAAAACAAAGAAAATCACTACACAAACTGACCACTTTGTCATGAATTTGTAACGTCTGATATCCTCATCACAAGCCGTCAATTGGCCTTCATATCCTCAATTTATGTCCCAGAATATGATTTCCTCATAACTTGAATCTAATTATAGACGATTTATAGTAATATGTTTTTACATATATCCGGGGAAAAGGTCAGTGAGACTGCTTTCAAAATATTACATATTCCTAGTCATTGTTTTTTTTTTTTAATTTATATTTTCATGCTGTTAATATCAAGAAATTCATTTTTTCTGTATTAACACACACATGCAAAAGTATATGAGTAAAATATAATTGCATTCAATTTATGAAGAAATCATAGGCCTATTCTTGGACAAAACGTAAAATGATTCATTAATAGGCCTGTAGTAAACAGAGAATTGTTTTTTCGTCAGCACTGATCTCTATATAATTTTTTTTTTTACGTAGAGATCACTGAGTGGTCGTGAGGGAAAGACGTCAAAACTCATGACTAAGTTGTCTAGTGATTTTCATTTTTGTTCATATTTATTCATGTCTTTAAAAAAAATCACATGTTATTTTGTTATATGTCCGATTTTCGTCTAACCTTTTTTTTTTTCTTCACAAAATCTGCTTTCTCCCCTAATTTTTAAGTTCTGCGCCAGGGGCAGCGGAGTGTCTTTCAAAGTGGGGGGGGGGGTACCAACAAAAAAGGACACCTGAGGGCACCTGCAAGGGGTGCATATAAAGCAACATTGGTATTATTATCAAGCACCTTCTTATGGTGGTTCTGCTTCAGCTTGAGTTTCCACAATTAGCAGTTGTGTGTGCAATTGTCTAATGATGCACGTGCGAGTCACTAAATCTTAACTAATGTTGTTCATGTTGTTATGCATTATTCAGAGCGATATAATGAAAATGACAACAAATTAATTTGGGTGAAATGTCGAATGATCTTGAATGATCTTTCATTTCTTACATTAACCCTGTCGTTTTTCTTTAGGAGATATCAACATTATTATGGTATCTGCTTGATTTCATAGGCCTACTAGTCTTGGGACATTTTCTGAAAATATTGACCTTATTTTGTGTAAGTTACGGAATATGAATTCCTTTGCGGGGGGGGGGGGGGGATGAGCATTGTCCCACTCTGCTTCCAGCTCCGCTGGCTTACATTGTAGTAGTAGTAATATGGGTAGGTACATGTTGCTACATAAAGCCGCACTGATTCTTGAAGCTAGATATGGCATTTTTTTGTAAGAAACAAAGGGAAATATAGGGATAAGGGTACACTTATTAGATGAGGAAAGTGCGCTTATGAGAGGTGGAAAGGGGCATTACAAGGGGTGAAAATTGGGCACTTGTGAGAAGAGGAATAGGGCATATATTAGCTAGTAAAAGTGGCACTTATCAAAAGTAAAGTGGGGGCACTTATCAGATTTAAAAAGAGGCACTTATCAGAAGGGGGAAATGTGAACTTATTGGGGAAAAGGGGCACTTAACAGATTTAGAATGAGGCACTTATCAGAAGGGGGAAAATGCGCACTTATTGGGGAAAGGGGTACTTCCAGTAGTAAAAAGGGCATCTATCAGAGAGAAAGGGGCATTTTAAAAGTGTGGGGGCACTGTGCCCCCTGCCCCGGGTGCGCCATTTCTGATTTTAAAAAATTGTTTCTCAGAAGAACTTGACTTTTACTTATTGACGCTGGAGCCCCAAAGATTAATTTTTGAATTGGGCCTAAGGAGATTGAACTGTTTTGTCTTGCAAAATACATGTAGCAAACATGAAAATATTTACATAATTCAGTGTCAGACTGAGCCTGACATTCCCCCCCCCCCCCTCATCTGAAAAATTGAATCAGCGCCCCTTTTGGGGCTTCGTACATATGCAACCATAACCGGCATGCATACAAAATGCAGGCAAATTGCGAGGTTTCCATGCAATCAACTTCAGAGTGAGTTGTCAACTTTAAAGTTACAATTTAAAACAGTTTGGCATGTCAATCAGTCAACTTGTTAACTTGTATATCAGTTCAATTGTCCATTGTTTGAGAAAAATCTCTTGAAATTTTCAAGTCGAAGAGATTTACAAAGGCAAAGATATGAATGAAAATAGAAGGAAAATATTACCGCGAAAGCGCCTCATTAGAAACGCTCTCACAGAAAGTCAGATATCTTCAATGTAAGACAATTTTTCGTGGACTTTTTATGTCAGTTCCTTGCACACACAGTACAGACACATCAGATTACCAACAGTTCAATCCTCAATTCAGCAGGTTTGCATTTCACTCACCCTATAAGACAATGGTAAATAGTATTTAACCCTTAAATTTATGTTTGGAAAAAATGTATATGTAAATGTAAATGTTTTAAAAATAACATGCTGCACAAATACTCACAAAAACATACACTAATAACAAAGATTTTATATATATATATATATATATATATATATATATATATATATATATATATATATATATATATATATATGTATATATTGATAATGAACGTGAATATTAGAGTTCTTTGTAAAGACACAAAACATAGAAGTTGTACATGGCAATCTGCATTTGGGTAATTCTGTCCGAAATATTACATTCCACACTCTGTTTCTCTAATTGCCCCATCAAATAGTGAACATGTATTTCATGGAATTGTTCCAACACTGCAGTAAAACAATACTGACAATGGACAGTGATTTATCCCTTTCAACTGAATTAGATGAATTATGCATGTCATTTGGGACAAACAGATGTGCCATACTTTTCTTTACATTTCACAAGAAAACAGACAAATCTTCTACTGTTCTTCAATAACCAATCACTATTTTGTCTACAAAAGAGATAGGAAGACATTAATATTACCAAAAAAGAACTAAAAATCTGATCTGCCCTTACTACTATTTAAAACAAAACAGACTAGAGTTTTCTCAGTAGAAAGCGTTCTGAGGCTAAACACACTTTAAAAAGATAAAAAGGAAAAAAAATGAATGGATGTACTTCAGGCGTACGTTTCCTTTAGACAGGGGCGTCGATCTTGGGGGGGGGGGCAGGGGGGCGATTGCCCCCAAAGAAAATATTGGAGGGGCAAACATATCATTTTGCCCCCCCCCCCCCCAATAAATCCGGAGGTGTAAGATAAAATAGGGAAAAAACTGATGCAAAACTCAGGAAATGAAACCTTCCAAACAATGAAATACAAAAGGTTTTACACGATCAGACTTCAATTTCGCCGCGCACTCCGCGCGCAAATTCTCTAATCTTTACTGCGTCATGTAACCGTGGAGAAGCTGTTTTTAAGAGGCGTTCCAAAAAATCATGACGCTATTAAAAAACGTTCTGAACATACATAATTCAATTCAAAGTTTAAATTTTTATATTTATTCAGTTTTTTCTCTATTTTTTCATATTTTATTAGTGTTTATTTTTTTCCATTATTTTGTGTTATATCTTCTCTACTCAATTTGCTGTTATGTAAAATATATTTTCCCATCATTTTGTCGTTTTCCATGTGATCTTTAATTCCATTTTCTGTTCATGATATATGCATACTTTACTTAAGTTCAAATTACCATCATATCTTTATCAATGCTATGATGATCAGAGGTAGCGCTCCGGGGAAGGGGGGGGGGGTGGGCAGAGGCACAGTGCCCCCTCACTTTTTCAAGTACCCCAAAAGTGCCCCTTTTCATAGCTGATATAAGTCCCTTTTTCTTCGTATAGTGCCCCCCTTTCTTTCTAATAAGTGTCCTTTTTACCTTCAGATGAGTGCCCCCTTTCAACCTCAGAAATTAGCGCCCCTTTTGTTTTCTGATAAATGCGACATCGGTAGATACTGGTATATAAAAAAGTATATGGGTATGTATGAAGTCCACAAAGGAGCCTTATACATATAGCTCCAAATAATCAGAGAGGCTTCATAATAATACATTCCTCTACTGATATCAGCACAATAGTGAGGCAGTAGAGCAGGGGGTAGGAGGGGCCCAATGCCCTAAATTATACAAGAATGAACAGTGCTCCTAAATTATAAAAGGAACGAGGACAAATTTTTTCTAAATTTTTTCTAAAGCTCACTCGCTACGCTCGCTCGCATTTACTATTATCTTCTTATCATATTAGGAAAATCGCTGTATATAATTCAACACCCGTTGCCTTCAGCGTTAGAAATAAATCTTAAATTTTTTGCTCGCTCGCAAATGAATAATCAGGCTATTACACTCAACTGCAAAGTAGTTTTATCTAGAACCATGTTAAGATAGAAACAATAGCGTGTCGAAAATGATCCTCGGTTGTGTATTGATCAGAATGTACCGGTATACTATAATGTATCGAAGTGGTATTTTCCGCCTTGTTTCCACCCTTTGTAGGTGCCCCTTTTTGTTCGTGCCCCCCCCCCCCACTTTGAAAGACGCACCGCCGCCCCTGTTGATGATTGAATTGAGTGCGGAAATGATCATCGTTACGATAGACTGTCTTGCCCCCCCCCCCCCATCCGAAAAACGGATCGACGCCCCTGTCTCTAGATACATCAAACATTTTGCGTGCATCCAACGATATCCGTGCAGTATTTGATAGGATGTTCAATATGTAGAGTGCAACGTCAAGGATATTTGAAGGTTTTCTTCGAAATAATGCAAGGCTTTTTAAGACGCACTTTAGGGTTCTGTTGCTTATTACTATTCTATGCTTGGAAATTAAATAATACAGTATTTCCCTCTGAGTAAATCCAATTTCAAAATGTAAACGCACGAGTCTGTCCCTCTCTGCCGCCGCCATTGATCGTCATCAATACTACGTACGTACGTAATAATACTACGTACGTACGTAATAAATACTACGTACGTACGTAATAAATACTACGTACGTACGTAATAAATACTACGTACGTACGTAATAAATACTACGTACGTACGTAGTATTATTACGTACGTACGTAGTATTATTACGTACGTACGTAGTAATTATTACGTACGTACGTAGTAATTATTACGTACGTACGTAGTATATTACGTACGTACGTAGTATTATTACGTACGTACGTAATATTTTTTTTTTTTTACGTTGTCAATTTGGCCCTAACGGGGCTTCGTAGCTAATAAATAAAAATGGGACCGAACGGAGGACTATTTTCCAGAAACGCTTTTACATTTAGGCAAGATCATTGGCCCAAAACCCAGATCTGAAATGGCCGAAGGTAAATGATATGCGTTATTGGAATTTATGCTATTAATTAGATGTCTTATGTTTGTCATTTTTTGTTAAAATACATGGAAGGTTTCATGTTTTATGCGCGATATCGAATTTAGTGGTCAAGTTTACAAGCTTCCCATCTATAGAGTTTCATGTGGGTTGAATACGGGGGGGGGGGGGGGGGGGGGGGGGGGGGGGGCTTGATTTAGTTATTTTTGGTGTGGTTAGCCTGGAAAGGCTCTTTGAAGAATGAAAAAAAAAGAAGAGCTGACGCTACTCTTCATAGAGTCTGGTACTTTTATCTCTCTCAGCAACACATTACTTAGCCAAGACCACTCATCATGCTCATAGCGACTTTACTATAGTCTACTTAGTGTGTATAGTCTACTCTAGCCTAGGCCAGGCAGTCATCTACCTCGACACTTTCAAAACACCACTGCACAAAAGTCACCAACATTCACTCATAATCGGCATTTAATTTACAAAAAACAACACCAACATATTCATGAAATACAATAAATTCAACTCACCGATGTTGGAAAAGATAATTCCAAAAATGAAATAATTTACTGTCACTTCTGGCGAAACAGGGTATCGCAAGTCATGGTCAGTAGAGGCGCACGGCCGATATTGGAGACTCTCTCCCATTTGGGAGATTGTCTCTGCTATCAGAGACTTTCATAAATATTTTTGGTAGCCGATGTGGGAGACAGTCTCCCATTTGGGAGATCGATTTTCTTTGTTTACATTTGCGGCAAAGGGATTACCTCGGCGCAAAATGAAAATGTGATAAGCAGATTCCTCATGAAAAATTACCCCTTTTGACCTTCTACTTCAAAGATTCACCGTCTACTTTTGTTTTCATAACAATTTTTGTTATGACCCACACACAAAACAAATGGGTTTCTGACCTCAGTCAGGCAAAAATTTGGCTGGGATAAACTGCCTTGTTGTTAGTGTTGTTTCTTTTATCCTTTTGTAAGCTAAGTCTCCGATATGAGAGACAGTCTCCCAAATGGGAGAGAGTCTCCGATGTCGGCCGTGCGCATCTACTGATGGTGTACATTTCCTGATCGCCGCGAGCGCTGACATCTCCCCCTGAAAAATTTGGTCGTTAAAAGTTCGGTTCCTATCGCGCAAGTAAGTCCCGATTTTCCGTATGTGCGATCGTAGAGATCGATGTGCATGCGATACCGAGTTTCGTTGTGGACAAATTTTTTTTGGTCGATTTAGTCTAAAAACATCGGCAGCAGGAAAACAACATGCGATCGCGAAAAAAATTGGCGGGGATTTCCTACCTAGGGATACCTAGGGAAGATACTGAACGCAGGCACTAGGCCTCTGTATTCAGTTCCAAGTTCTTCTTCCTTTTTAAGATGGCTGGATCATTTCCTGGTGCAGGTGACTCATAGTCGTACTTAATCGGCTCACTTTTCCAGCACCTATCCAATGCTACTTCAAAACTGTGCACACTCGGGGCAGTAATGGTGTCGTTAGAGAGATTATTCCATGGTTTACGTATTCGTACATAAAAAGAATTTTTGTACCTCTGAGTTTTGGTCCTAGGAATAAACAGTTTCTTACTATGCCCTCTTGTCTGATCTCTGGATTGTAATACAAGATTTGGTGTTACATCAGAATCGTATTTATTAAAAATCTTGTACAATTCAGTCATATCACCTCGAGCCCTCCTGTAAGCTAAAGTAGGGATATTCAACTGTCTCAATCGTTGTGCATAAGGCAGCCCCTTTAACTCTGGGACTAATCTAGTCGCTCTTCTTTGGACATTTTCCAAAGCATGGATATGTTTTTTTAGGTGGGGGCTCCACACCGCATGAGCGTACTCTATTTGAGGGCGAACAAGCGATTTGTACAAAAGGGAGAAATTTTCCTTATCTAAATAAACAAAGGTTCGTCTGATTAAATTCATTAGACTATTTGCCTTATTGATCTTTGTATGAAGATGTTCTTCAAAATTCAGCTTATCATCAATCACCACTCCCAAATCTTTCTCAGATGACACTTGCATGAGGGCACTTGGTGAATTATCACATGTCATATTATACACAAATGGCCTTGCTGGGGCAGACTGGGAGTTACCAATGGTGAGAACACTACATTTCTTAGGGTTGAATCTTAGCAGCCATTTGTCAGACCAGCATTGATTTCTTAGGTTTTGGACATGATTTTGACTTTGGATTTTGCTGGAAATATCAGAAGTTCTTCGTAACGGCCATTTAAGGTAGGAGTGAGATTTTAAAGAGCTGAATTTGAAAGGAAGCATTTTAAATATTTATCTAATTTTTTCCCCCATACCTTAAGTACATGTGATAGAAAATGACTAGTATTTTTGCATTCGTCCCGCGTAGTGGTCAGTATGACCACTATAGTATTACGTGGTGTGGCCAAGACCACTCATAGCGACTTTACTATACTTCGTGTGTAGACTCTAGGCAGTCATCCACCTCGACACTTTCAAAACACCACTGCACAAAAGTCACCAACATTCACTCATAATCGGCATTTAATTTACAAAAAACGACACCAACATATTCATGAAATACAATAAATTCAACTCACCGATGTTGGAAAAGATAATTCCAAAAATGAAATTCGTAATTTACTGTCACTTCTGGCGAAACGGGGTATCGCAAGTCATGGTGTACATTTCCTGATCGCCGCGAGCGCTGACATCTCCCGCTAAAAAATTCGGTCGTTAAAAGTTCGGTTCCTATCGCGCACACGTAAGTCCCGATTTTCCGTGTGTGCGATCGTAGAGATCAATGTGCACGCGATACCGAGTTTCGTTGTGGACAAAATTTTATTGGCCGATTTAGTCTAAAAACATCTGCAGCAGGAAAACAACATGCGATCGCGAAAAAAATTGGCGGGGATTTCTTAGGTTTTGGACATGATTTTGACTTTGGATTTTGCTGGAAATATCAGAAGTTCTTCCTAACGGCCATTTAAGGTAGGAAAGAGATTTTAAAGCGCTGAATTTGAAAGGAAGTATTTTAAACATTTATCTTACTTTTCCCCCCATACCTTAAGTACATGCGATAGAAATTGACTAGTATTTTTGCATTCGTTCCGCGTAGTGGTCAATATGACCACTATAGTATTACGTGGTGTGGCCAAGACTAAAACTAAAAGTAAAAACCTTGAAAATCACCTTTAGTTTAGATCTAATTTATGATGGGCCCCACCCACTCACGGGACCATCACTATATGGGGCTGTGTCAATTTTGGCCTGTCACGACCTCTAAGTTGAAGAGGTAAAAACACCAATATAATCGGCAAAATTTTGAGAAAATACTTCCGTCTCCATTTTAGAATGATAGAATATCTAATTTCATGCCAGATCCTTCAATAGGATCTTTATCATCTTGATCAAGTGAAATTTTCAGGCTGTTTTTGGTCGGTGATCTTGCTCCTCTCCTGCACACATATGGGCAAGATATCACACACTTGCCTATGGGAGGCAAAAACCGATCTGCTCGGCCGAAAACTGCCTCCGAGACAGGGTAAATGAAAATGAATATTACTATGGCAATTCTTGATTTTCTTCCGGGATTTCTTTTTGGTTAAAATAGTAACAATATTTTCCCTCATGATTTGAGTAAGAAGTGAAAATAAATATGAAATAAAGAGTGAAAAAATAGGATTTTGTCTTAAGTGGCCGAATTCTCCCCCCCCCCCTTACTCTATACATGTACAAGCTTATCTGAAGATAACCTTGTACTCCAGACTAGCTTATACGGGTGAATAGGCTTCAGTAGCTTTTTTGTGTATCAGCAGGCCTTTTTCCAGTCTAGGTCATTCATACATGAGAGGAAAATAATTATTTAGAATTTCATTTTCAATTCTAAACCCCCAAATTTGTGGCACAGTAAGAGTTGAAGAGTCCCTGAATCAGGTAATCTAGCAAATTTAAGAAAATTAAATCTTGCTTAGAGCAATTTGTTGTCTGTTTTTGACTGCTGCAACAGTGAATGTTGGACACAGTCCCACATAGGCAAGGGCCTAGAATGCTCGTACAATCGGGTTTCCAGTTCTTGCTCGTATTCACTGTCCTCAGCTTGCTTGGGATCATCCTTCCTTTTCCTTGGAACGTACACACTATCTTTCTCTCACTCTCTCTATCTGGCTCTCTTATTGGGCTCTCTGGAGCTTACTCTACATGTACATATATGGGGAGCTAAGTGATACAGTTGCAGCAACTACTATTAAATATGTCATCATGTTCAGTTTTTGATAATGAAATATTTGATGATGATACAGGTACAGCAACTGTTGCAGATGTGTCCCCAGGTACCAGCTGTGGGAGGAGGACTGTGCAGGATAGACCAGCGTAGGCAAGATGCCATGGTAGCACTGGGGGTCTTTTCACTGGAATCAGATCTCAAGGTAATCATGTAATTATTATATCTTATTCAGGAGAGAATTTTAGGGGCTTAATTAATCAGCTTTTCTTCTTCAAATTGGCAGCACTGTTTTTTTTTTCTTTTGTTTTTGTTTAGTTGCTACATTTTTCCATTGAAAAATCATGTACTTTGCATCTGAAAATAGTATAAACTGGCAGAAACTCTTTGTCAAAAAGATCAAAATGATTTTCCTTTTTTTAAAACAGTAATTTGAACTTTCAACATGTTTCCAAGATAAGGATTTTTATGCTTTGATTTCATTTTTAAAAAACCTGGTGTCAAACGCCATATGGTAATGCAATGAAAATGGACATACATGTAGAACAATGTATGTGCCGACATTTTTGCCCTTTCTGCTCGTGCATCTGATAATTCGGGGCTGTAAGCCAAACCACTCTATATGGGTGTTTATATTTTTCTTCAAGATTACAAGACATTTTATAATTTTAAGTATTCACTGATGTGTGTAAATAAGCACAAGACTTAGTCTACAAGCACAGACATTATTTTGCCACTTATACAAAATCACATTGCTTAGTCAAGCTTTAGCCACCTTCACAAGACCAGGCAAGTATGAGTCTGCAATTGAGATACTTTAGACTGTAGCTTATTTGTTGTGATTGACAAGAGTTGATGCCTGTAGTGTACACAAAGTCAGTCACATTATCAATATATTCACAACTATAAATCAAGTTGAAAGTTACATTTGCATGTACAATATAGTAGCATTTTTTTTTAAATGATGGTAATTTGTTGTAGATTTTCAAGTTTAAATGTAGATTCATTTCAATCTCCACGTTTGAAGTGAGTAATATTCAATTCTTGCATGTACATTTCATAATAAATATATTGTTGTAAGGTTACCATACAAAATATGATCTTTTTCCGCTTTGATATTTCGTATGATTTTGAGACTAGAAACTGAAATAAATTCATTGTTTTGCACTGATGAGTTTATTGTTTGTCAATATTTCCATGCAGTTCAAAGATGAGTTGGTTCCATACTTCATTAGTCTTGTGAGATGTATACCCAGTGCACAGTGGATTGAAGAAACTGGATACAGGGTTGTTGAAGGTAAGAACTATGTTGTTGACAAATAATATCTGTTGAGAGCCAGAAGGGCATTAACTCGTATATTTTAACATTTGATTTTCAGCAGATGATATCAATTTCAGTTCATTTCATTTCATTTATTTCCATATTCAAATTCAAAAAATAAAAACAACATGAAAAATACAAACGAGAACAAATACAAGCATGATAAAAATACATTTTGTGAAGATTGACAGTAAGGAAAAAAAATGTTTACTGTTTACTCTGTGGTAGTATACAGTGTGTCCCAGAAAAAACGAAACCGAGATGTATCGATGAATTATTATATTTTAATCATAATTATGATCAATAATCAATACATATTTCTAAAGCTTAGACCCTCTTCTTTCATCAGGTACTACTTATATGACACATGCTTCACGCAAGAGTGAATGAGAACAATATGAAGCAGGGCTTCCAAAAAGTCCACTGCACAACGATACCTCGAATTCCAAGTAATATATTAGAAAACATTTTTATCATTGCAATATGAAATTAATACTCCTTAATAGATAATTTTCTTCTCTTTAATATGACACCTCAATGGATAAAAATGAGCCAGGAATGAGTAAGTTCTGTTTGTTTAAAGTGATGCTTGCATTTCCATGATTTATTAAATGAATTCGTTTGTACTCGCTGCCTGCCGTAGCAGTGAACAAAGAAGCCAAAAGACTGCATGCATGGTTGATCGTCAACAAAATGGAGTGGTCAGTATAAAACGTCACCAAAATGATAAACGCTCATTGATCATGAAGAAGGTCTTCATAGACAGTTTGACCATGCAGTTAACTACGGATCAGCGAGTGTTTCTAATAACAGAATGGGGACGTTCTGGGAGCCTTCAGCAAGTTGCCGAGGCCTTCCATCTACGTTTCCCTGATCGCGAGGTTCCAGCTAAATCAACCATCTGGCGGAACATCAGGAAGTATCAAGAAGAGGGTACGAGCCTTAATTTGAACAAAGGCCGATCAGGACGTAGGAGAACAGTGAGATCTCCCGCCAACGTCGACAACGTCCGACGCATGCTAGAAGCAAACCCAAGGGTGTCTGCCAGGAGGAACGGCATGGGGATAACCAAGTCCTCATTCCAACGCATCACCAAGAACGATATCCGCTGGTATCCATACCGGATGATGTGTCGTCATCAACTTCTACCCGCAGACCTGCCAAGAAGACTCCGATACAGTGAATGGCTGCTAGAACGAGGCCCGCGTTTCATTACAGACATCGTGATAGGGGACGAGGCATCATTCTTTATGGACGGCCGGGTGAATAGCCAGAACGTGCGCCAGTATGCTCCTATCCATGAACCGCCACCATTCCATTTCGATCGCAACATCGCACGGGAAAAGGTTTCCCTCTGGATGGGAATGTGTGGGAATGGCGCTTTGATTGGTCCGATTTTCTTCGATGGCAATTTAGATGGAGACGGCTACTTGCGAATCCTGAATGACGAGATCGTACCGCAGTTAGATGCTCTCTTCCAGCGCCAAGTTGATGGAAGTTTCGCAAGGATTTGGTGGATTCAAGATGGAGCCCCAGCTCATCGCAGGGTCATTGTCAGGGATAGGCTTGCAGAGCTATTCCACGAAAGGGTAGTAGCAATACATCATCCAGTCGAGTGGCCTCCAAGATCGCCGGACTTAACGCCATGCGACTTCTTCTTGTGGGGCTACCTGAAGAGCACGGTGTTCACAAGCCCACCGCGTGACCTGGGAGATCTTCGGAGGAGAATCATTGCTGAAGTTGAGTCTCTACAGCATCAGCCTGGTGTGATACGTCGAGCCATGAGAGCCATGGAATCCCGTGCAGGATCATGTGCAGAGAGAAACGGTGGTCACGTTGAAGGACACTGAACTTGACGAAGCAGTAGGAAGGACTTATTTACGAACAAGATACGTAAATGATGATAATAAAAAGAACGAAAATAAACTAAAGTCAAATGCATTTGTGTTTTTCTTCTTACTTGTTTACATCTAAAGTGTTTGGTTTGCTGGTTTGCCGAGTGTGTGTAAGAGTGACATGTCTGGTTGAATTTATGAATGGCATTCATGGAAAATAAAGTTATTTTGTACTGAGAGTGTTGACAGGTATGCCGAGTTTTTGACTTATTAATTAGATTAAACAAACAGCCATAACATCAACACACACACACACACACACCCCTACAAATATACGGAGGGAGAGAATGGAAGTGTACATGAGGGATGAAGAGTTTTTAGTGTTCCGAGTGGTGTAGGGGATGGAATTGGAAATGAGTGAGGGAGGGATAGGTTTGATCATGCAAGTTAAACGATTATGCAGTGGTGTTTGCTTAAATCTAACTAAAGACCATACACAAACATCCTCTCTCTCTCTCTAACACACATCCACACACGCACAACCACACCCACACACACACACTCCACACATAAAGTGGGAGAGGGAAAGAGAGGGGGAACTTGAGGGAGTGTAGGGTTTGAGGTTCCGGGAGAGATTGGCATGATGGGGGGGGGGGGGGGGGGGGGAGGTGGTGGTAATAATAGGCAATGAGGATGAGGAGGGTGGGATAGTATTGGTTTCTACTCGAAAGCTTTTAGACCATCCATGACTTTCTCCGCATCCATTCATGCGGAAAACCGATGCGGAGTTATGGAACAAAGGATTTTTAAAAATCATCGAAATGCAATCAATATTTCAATTCAAGTTATCTCTGTCATCCGTTGGTCATTTTTCAAGATTAAGGTGTCAAACGAAAGGGCGGAAAATGAATTTTTTAGACATGTGATTATCTTTTTAAAATTCAAACATCGTTGGCCAAATGAATTTTTGACATCCCAACTTCACATTGTTATTATTCACTCATGCGTGAAATATGTATCATATGAGTGGTATCGCAGGAAAGAAGAGACTCTAAGCTTTACAAATATGTGCCACTTATTAATCATAATTGTGATTAAGATATGATTATACATCGATCAATCTCGGTTTCGTTTTTTCTGGGACACAATAGTGTCTGTAATAAGGCTATGGATTTGGTGGAAAGGGTGTTTTTCTTGATTCATGTATGTAGTTTGTTCAAAACTACATTGATAATAATAATATTAATAATACATGTATGTCTTGTTTACCCAGGGTAGCCTCATCAGTATCATATACTGTTCTCCCTTAGGGCCCTGCAGTCATATTATTACCCCGGCATACATGTAGGTGGCAGTTATCAGTCTAGCCTGACAATTTTTTTTCCTTTAAATATACTTTGTCCTTTGTTGATTAATTATTATTAGACTTATTTTCTGTAGCAGCACTGTTGACACAAGTACTGTTTGTCATTCAAGTTTACCCCGTGTGTTATGACTCCCTGTTTTGTCTTTGCAGTTTTACCAATGAGTGAGCGTTTTGCATTCAACATCACAACTCTGCTTTCTGACATAGCGACCAAAGATACACACTACAGAGATCAGGTAGATGATAGCTCCCTCTCTCTTTTACTGTATCAAGGATAGAAAATGTTCATTGAAATGTCAGTCTTACAGGCTCTTGTTAAAGGGAAATTCAACCACAGATTGTGGACTTTTTTATGCAGTGAGAGGGCACTGTGATGATGCCTAGGCCCCGAGGGGCACAAACTTAGGACAGACTAGCACAACATACACACTCAGCCTGAGCTCAAGCTTCGTGCAATGTAATTGCATTAGTTCAACCAATGTAATTGCATTAGTTCAACGCACAAGCTTTGTGTACAAGTGAATGGGGCTTACGCAATTCTGACTTTCCCCATGGCTGCCTGATGGCGTTTCCCTTTAAGGCTTCCATTGTAGAAATATGTGCTTTCTCCTGTTCCTTTCTCACTCTCTTTCTCTTTTTCTCCCTCTTTCTCTCCCCCTCTTTCTCTGTCTTTGAACTTGTCTCTCACTCACTGTCTCTCTCTTGCTGTGATAAGTTTCGCTCGTCTCTATCAGAAAAGTGCATTGGTTTTACTCTCTTCAATTCCAAGTGTGTAACAGCATGTTTTCTAGAGAAATGGAATACCAAAGGAAAATATGTTGTATTGTTTACTAATATATAATTTTGATCACCTAAGTATTTGACAACCTTAAGTTGATGAATGGAATTGACTCTATAAGAGAGAAAGAAAGAAAGAAAGAAAAAACCTCGCATGTTGTGGTACAGAACCTTATTGATCAATAGAAATGCTGCTTTGTAAATACATATAGATATTGCCAGAACTTAATAGATTGTTCTTCTGTCTATTTAAAAAAAATGTTTTATACTGTCATGGTTTCTTTAGAAAAGAAAAACAAATGTAGTCCATGCTCATATTTTTGTCTACCCATTCTTCCCATTTTCATCTTGGTTTTGTTACAAGCTGTGTCCTGTTTTGACATTTGAATGATCTTCTTTCTAACTCTTCATTCAGATTCTGTCAACATTAGTTGAAGTTCTACAGGCACTATGCCGTATCTGCCAACAGCCATCTGAACATCCTCAAGGTAATAAGGACATTACTTTCAAAAGAGAAAAATAAATGGAAAAAAAAGCATGTTTTAACATATCCGTTGCCATTGACAAGTATTAAAATGCATGTGTAGGACCATGCTGTAGAGTTTTCATAATTAAGACTCTTTATGGTGTTAAGAAATAGAATACCAGTACTGGGTGCATGTACACAGACTTCTGTTTTACTTACATGTACATAATACTCTTGGTCATCATACCTAGTGTGGAGGCTTCAGAAAGAGCAAGGCCAAGGATGAATTTTCCCAGAAACTGGTAATACATATATATGGACATCGTTTCAACATCCTAAAGGCTTTGTTCTTTCCAAACAATCTTCACTAGGATATTGGAAAGCCTGTTCACTCACTTTGCTGACAGGCATAAAAATGACACTGAATTCTGTACATTGTACAACATGAAGCTGAAAGAATCGTTTTGTCATCTATATATATATATATATATATATATATATATATATATATATATAGAGAAAGGAAGGAATTAGCCCATGCAGTATGACATGTAATTTCATGTAAATCAAATGTCCATGGACCTCCATTACATTATATGTAACAGCAATATTTAAAGGGTTAAACCACGATTATTTTTATTTTTTGTTCCTCTTTGAACAGTTGCAGTATGCAAGCACATAGTCCCAGCATTCCTGGGGATGTCCCGTGCCATTGGACGCAGCAGCCAGAACCCTTCCTGTCCTCTCCTGTGTCAGATGTACCCTGCATCCCCGCGCATCTCCTCCCAAGCCCCCTCCACATCCTCCTCCGGTCTGGACGCAGTCTCCAACCCCGCCCAACAGGAGTCCCCCATGTACAGCTCCTTTCGTCTCATCGTCTCGCCTGTCATGAAACAGAAGTTCCGGCAGACCGAGGAGAACCGGCAGGAGGCAGTTTCAGGAGACGATTCCAGAGAGGAGAGCGCAACAGAGGGACCTAGTCATCTGTTGACGGTGGTGGGGTCAAGTTTCGGCATCAGCTCGGAGACTTGTGAGAGTGGGAGCACCAGAGCTCAAGTGGGTTCATTGGACCTTTCCACCTCACAGCTGCAGACCGTCTTGAATGTGGTATGTAATTGGGAAAGGCAAGGCAGGTTTAAAATGAGTTAGTTATTCATAACGGTTCCATGACATTTGCTCCTGTTACAGTTGCTCCGGTCTGATTTTGCCATGTTAATCCTAAACCTCAACCTAACCCTAACCCTAACCCTAATCTTCACATTGTCCTTAACAAAAAACCAAATCATGACCTTGACCTTAACTTTTGACCTTTCGAGATATGGACGGAGGAGCAAATGTCGCTGGAACAAATGTCGTGTCACCATTCATAACACTAGAAAACTAAGAAGAGGCTAAGAAAGGAGGGCTTTATATTTTTTCATAATCATTGAAATGCTTATGACACTTAATTTGTCTGTATGTTTTGAATATGCTGTTGTACTTTACTCTTTATTTGATGATAATTGTCATTTAGTTTTTGCTGTTCTTTTCCACCTTTTTAGTATCTTTATATTTTTCTTGTATCATTTGATGATTACCCCAAACTTTGGACTATACATGTATATGTCTCAATAAATTGATTTGAATTTGTATGACTTTAGGTGAATGGATAGGAAAAGCTGAGTGTTCACATGTAAATTTAGGCCTGTCATATAAAAGATGTGATTGATATGTATCTTATCTAGTCTAGGCAAACATAACATGAAACATTTTTTGTGTTCCCTCAGTGCCAGAAGATGATTAGTAGAACTCTGTTACAAAGTCTGGATGGAATGGCCCAGCAGTATGCCCTTCAACCTGGATCAAAGAAGACCCTTCCATACAAGTCGTACAGTGAAGTCATCAATGTCGTACTGGTGTCCTTACTCAGACATCTCCTTCAACAGCACAAAGGTAAAGGATCTGGGCCCTGTTTCATGAAACTTGTCATCAATGACAAGTTGCAATAACTGTTATAAGCTACTGAAATCCTTGCATCTGATTGGCTGAGAGCAAATTTGTCAGTAAAAATCACTGACAAGACACATGATGAAATGCCCCCCCCCCAATTCTTCTTTAAACAGTTGCCATTACACTCAACCCCCAGAAACAAAAGCTAGCCTAAACTGTGCTTCTGATCAGTTTAAGGTCAAGTTGCATTGATTACAAATTTTTATTCACTAGGCCCGAGATGTTGATATTGTTCTTTATTTTTATCTTTATATATTTATATATTCATTCATTTTTTGGCTAGATGAAAAGCATCCTGGTTTGAGTTTATAGACTCAGTGGATCATATTCTGAACTCTGGTTTAACTTAAACTCCAGTCTAAGTTAGACCAGAGTTTAATTAAAACTGACTTAAATTGCAAATCCAGTCTAAATTTCTGTACTAAGTTAAACCACACTTGGACTGGAATTTATAAAGTTAAACTGGAGTTCAGAATGTGATTTTCTAAAACTCTGGTTTAAAGAGCAGGTTTAGACTGGGTTTAAACCACACTAGACCACAGTTTAAGTTAAACCGGAGTTAAGAATACAGTCCAGTGAATCCAAGTGGTCTATTAATTCCATTGTTTTTTCATCTTTATACTGAATTCTTAACCCCTACTGTCCCGTGAGTGGCAAATCCTTCCCAGAATATAAGTGTTGAACAATGTGGATGGACTAAGAATTGCTTCATTTTTTGTCTTTTGTTTGTTTGGTTTTTTTTTTTCACTTTAACAGAAACAGGTACCCTCATTGTGAAGTAATTTGCATGGAATTTATTTTCGGAAGGAAAAAAAAGAAAGAATGAAGCAAGAATGCCTAGTCAAAATTTAAACACCTGAAAACTCATGTATTACAATTGTTCATAAACTTGATGGTACAGAAGGGTTAATTTATGAACGTTCCTATATTTCACAAAATTCTAGGATTGCCAAATAGCTTCACAACAGAGGTTCATGCGTTCGTCCGGGAGCTCTTCCTTTCAGGTCAAACAGAGCTTCAAGATCTGAGCGTGGAAAGCGCCACCAAGGGTCCCTGTAGATTCAACTCCAGGGAGTTGGCGCTCAGGGCTAATGCCACCTGTGTAGACCTTCTTGTGTGGGCAGCTAATGATGAGACAGGTAGTGGTCTTTTGCATTATTCTATAAGGAGTTTGCAACATTGTGCAGAAAATTGATTGCTATTTTCAGACACTTCCATATACATGTTTTTTTTATCAACCCATTGACAAAATTTTTATAGTAACATAAATATACATGTTGTTTATTTGAAACTGACAGTCATGCACATTATCATTATTTGTATGAAGGGTTTTTAGCCGACAAGAAAAATCTGTAGATCTAATGGTTTGCAAAAAAGTACTCAGATGACCGTGCAGTGTCATCTGAGTACTTTTGCTTTGCTTCCATGAACATAATAATAATAATGATAATAATGGCCACTTATATAGCGCTCATATCCGTCATGTAGTGACGCTCATGGCACTTAGACATTATTACCCTGGTTATAGCCAAGCTGCCAAAGTAATTAGCGCTCAGGCATATCAGGTACCCATTTACACCTGGGTGGAGAGTAGCAAATGTAGATTAGAGTCTTGCCAAAGGATGTTTGTGCCGTGGTGGGATTTGAACCCCGTACCTTGTGATCTGCAGTCTGGTGATTTATCCACTAGACCACAACACCTCTACAACATGCAATTGAGTGAATATGCATTAAATGCACAAAGGCCTAAATAATGGATACATACTCTGCGCACTTGCAAAAATATCTAGATGTGCACGAATCATTGTCCTTTCAACCGTCATTAACATAAAATATTTTGATGTCCTTCCGTTACCGACCGCATTAATATGCAAATTTCATTACTGCTTGGCAATAACAGAAATTTTTTTTTGAAAATCAAAGGCAGTTGATCTAATCTTACATCTCTGATGTTTGAAATGTTCTACCATTACAAAAAAAAAATTGTAGTTATGGTTTGAAGTTGGTAAAATGTGTCTGAATGTCCTTCCATTACCATGGAATTGCCCTCCTCAAAATCAGTCGCATTTGTATAATTATCCAATTTGCAATATTAAGCAGAGAAATTGTTTGCATACATGTATGTATGTATAACATGATCAACATTTTGTGCACTTTCATTTATTCTTTTGGGGATAACTTCATTTGAATATGGAAAGCAATGGATTTAAACTTGAGAGCTCTAGGGTTCAGTCTTTAATGCTTTAGGACACTTGATTGTCAAGGGCTCTGGCTGTATAAATATATGTGGTTCTGGTAATTCATAAATATATTATCACTGCCACTGACTCAAACTTACGTTTTAAAGGTGATCTAGTGGAACATTTCATCCAAAAAGAATAACCATAAAGTATGTTAAAGCAATGACTCTTGTAAAAAAAAAAAATAGGGGGAAATTATTTCTGTGTTACTATAATTATCTACTAATTTAGTTTGAGGAATTTTACATTTTTCTAATAACTTGAGTGTTAAGAATTAAAGTCTCATCTGCAAAATATTATTGTACTTTCTGATATGCAGTTATAAAAGATTTTATCATTATATTTCTGTTTTTTATGCTAGGTGCTGATAGTCTTATTGGAAGGCTTACTGAGAAATTGCATTCCAGTGCAGGCAGCAAGCAACTCATCGCTGATATGCCTCTGCTGCTGTGCTCACTTCAGGTAAGTCATAAATTGATTATAATATATAACTACACTGTATGTTAAGGTACTGTAAAGCAATATTCATATTTTAAATGTTTGTATGCTTTACCTTGCTTTAAATGAGGGATTAAGTATTATAAAATCTGATTTTGTTGATTTGGGGGTTTTTTTAAATTGAAATTAGAATTGAAAATCATTTATTTCAATCATCATCACATTAAATATATACAAGATAAAAAGATGGAATATCATTAGAGGTACAAAGATATAAAAATGCATATACATTAAAATTGTTACAATGAAAATGTAAACAACAAAAAGGAATTGTAACCATCAACAAAATAGTTCAGTGCAAAATGGTGCAAACATAAAAGCCAATAATGCTTGACAATTGGATGCACCAGGTACACCAATTAAGATTTCATTCTTAGAATTGAAAAAAAAAAAATGTCCATTTGTAGATGTATATCATAAATTATTCTCTTGATACATATATGCACTTATACACTTTATACACTATATTCTACTAGTACCTTTGGATTTCTGTCATTTTTGCCTAGCTGTAATGTATGACTTCCTCTGTAATAGAGGTCTACCAGATATGTAGTTAGGAAGGTAAATCGTGTACAGAGTGAAAAATGTACATTTGAATTTCATGTATCAATTGAAAATTGCAACATACAAAAGATATAATTTATGTTCTATTCCTGTGTTACCAGTGTCTCATTAAATATTGTGTTTTTTAATCGTTATTAACAATAGCAATATGATACTTTAACCTACATTCCCAACATAAGCCCAGCTTGTTGGGGGGGGGGGGGGGAGGAAGAGGAATGTATGTTGGATTTCATTCAGTGTTTTTTTCAACAACAAAAAAATGTAAATGTCCCTATTCAATGTTCAATACCTTTCCAGGGTTTAGGCACTTTGGCGGAGAAGTTCCCAGTGGTCGCTCACGCCACCATCAGCTCCCTCCGTGACTTTCTGATGGGGCCGTCCCGCATCATGGTCAAGCTCCACAAGCATCACGAAGCGGAGAGCAGCAAGAGTGCAGGACCAACCATTAGGGTGGTGGACTCGGCCCTGCAGAGGGGTGGGGCCGGGAAGGATGGACGGGGCAGTGGTGGTGGCAGCAGTGGGAGTGGTGGTGGGAGTAGGGGTAGCAGGAGTGTTGGGGAAGGGTCACATCCGTATGAGAGACTGAGGAATGCGGCTATGTCTAACCTATGCCGGTAAGTGTAAAGATTGGCCCGTTTCCTCTGGAACAAATTAAACCCAGTGCTGAGGTTCAAATCTATATTGCTACCATGTTAAACTTGACTTAATAGACCAAGCTAAAACCATGCATTGGTTCAAAGTTTTAGCAAAATGCAGGAAAATGAATTCTAGTTGAAGCTGTATCTTTTTAACAACCAAGCAAAAGTTGGTGACCAGGAGCCAAAAAGTAGCACCAGCATTGTTAAAATTTCTACTCTGATTTGTTGCGAACCCAATCAGATCACTGCGTTCTGGCCTCGTTGAAGATCCCAACTGCATCCAAGCCTTCCTTGCATCGGTCTCAAACGCCCTCTACATCGCCGAAGCCAGCGATCGCGATTCCACCCTCATCTCCTCAAACGCCATCCTGGCAATGGGACATGTGGCTGTTCTGCTGAGTGAGACACCCCGTACCATTGAGAGTGTCCAGCAGATCTTCCAGCAGCGGTTTTGCACTCCCCCTTCCTCACTGGATGTGCTGATTGTGGACATGCTGGGATGCCTGGTGCTGGCTGGAAATGTAAGCAAAAAATCTCATTGTCTAAAGTTGATCTTTCTTTTCTCATGAATTAGTATGTGCATGTATGTATGTG
Organism: Heliocidaris tuberculata; assembly: GCA_025618425.1. Taxonomy (NCBI): domain Eukaryota; kingdom Metazoa; phylum Echinodermata; class Echinoidea; order Camarodonta; family Echinometridae; genus Heliocidaris; species Heliocidaris tuberculata. The sequence continues at coordinate 42,884,637 of CM046840.1, forward strand.
TTTCAGGTAATTACTTACATTTGTGTATTTTTTTATATTGCTACTTTTATGATTGCAAACAACTAAATGGGTTTAAACTCATCTGATTTCGTGTATGAGATAAGAGTTGGGTATCTGATTTCAAAATTATTATCATCTTTAAAGATGCTATCATTCTGTGCTTTCATTGTCCGTGAAAAAGGTCCACGCATACCTATTTATTAGCATTAGAGCTGTTTCCATGTAACTTCTTTTTTTAACCTGTTGGCAACAGTGCCTTAGGTATTTGGAACTAGGATCTGTAGTAAATAGGCGTTATAGCAAAATCAGACCATATCATATTTAACATATTAAAGGCCTCAATAAGAAACACTTTTGTATATTACATACCCCTTTTTCAATGCATACATTAGCCAAACATGCATGGAATTCATCACTAAGATTTTTTAGTATCAAGGTGGAAGAGAATGATGCCATGCATGAAGTGGTGTAAATTCATGTAAATTAAGATGAAAATGTGGAAAATGCCAGCTAGATGATTCATCTTTCCTCATAATTAATTTTGACTCTTTCCTTTATCCTGGACATAAATACTTGATTCATAATAATTCTGCTTTTTATCTCCCCTAGGCTGCTGTTACCCAGGAGGTGATGAATATGTTTATTCAGATCAGTGTTGAGGCTGGATCGTCTGATTACGCACCCAACAGCTCACAGGCTTCACAGAGATTCAGGTAAATCCAACTTCTATTTCAATGAAAACACTCATTGTCCTGCAGGCATGATTTTTTTTTTTCTTCATATATGTGCATGCACCTCAGTTGTGATGGACTATATTTTCTCAGATTTATGAGGAAATGAGTTTCCAAACTTAATGCTCATCATCCAATGTTTGCTCTTGTGTCACTAACAGCTTGATCATTAAGACAGTGACATGTGCAATCTGCAGTGTATTTTTTTCCTTCTTCACAGGAGCTGTATTACATTTTTTGTATAAATGATGGAATTTCCTTTAGGGTTAATTCATGTTTCTATGTTTTTCACAGAGCTTTTCAAAAAGTTTCAATCTATTTTGATCCCTGAAAAAGCTAATTGAATTAATGTTCTCTCCCATTTATTTTTTCACTGGCAAGCTTTATTCTTACTGTTAAGATCAGAATACTCCCAGAAGTTGACAGAATACAGTGGAGGTGGGAATTAGTCACTTGGTCAAGAATCATCCATGATTGAGGCAGCTGTTGTTAACTGTCAAAAGTATTTGAAATGGGTACATTTCATGAGACACCAAAGAGGAAGACCTTATTAAAACCATCCTTTTGCAGTTCATCTTGACATCTTCCCTTGTAGACATTACTCCAGCGGCCATCATCAATTCAACACCCTAGCAAACATGTAGGGTATATTAAATGAGAGAATGAATAGCAAGTCCCACTTCAAACTGTCTTTGATATTTCATCTTGTTATCTTTCTTGACACTGGTCAGAGACCATGATCAACATCACAGCATTCATTAATGGAGAAAACGAACAACAAGAATAATTCTATGAAGTTGCCTTTTATGTTTCACCTTTGATAACTTCCTTTCTAGGCATTGCTCCATGGCCATTATCAATGCCCTTGCAAACATAGCGGCATTCATCGATGGAGAGAACGAACAACAGGAGCTGCTAGTCCGACTCCTTGAATTGTTTGTCCAGTTGGGGCTTGAGGGCAAGAGGGCTAGTGAGAGGGCCCCCACTGCTATAAAGGCATCAAGCAGTGCAGGCAACTTAGGCATCCTTATTCCTGTCCTAGCCACTGTGAGTTGTTTTGGTTATTTCTTCTTCTTTTTTACCTCTTTTTATATGTAGTGGATGTCATAGTATACATGTATGTACTTGTAAAGTTTAGGAAAATATTTGAATCAATTTCTGATCAGTATTGAAATGTCAAGGGGAAAATATGTTCAGACCTCAAATGGCATTTCTTGAAATGACAGAAGTTTGCACAAGTTCCCAACACTGTACTTCTGTGTTTAGCAATTACATGTAGGAAAATTGATGTCAGTGACAATACACAATATGTCGCATCCGGCAGAAGGACACAGATACAAATTTTCGTTATATTTTAGAACTTTTTATTTTGATTGCTGAAGTACATGTAATATGCCATCTTTGTTAACAGTCTGGACCGCATATGGACTGAAAAGTCATATGTTTTCTCAAAGAAAAACATAGATCTCTTTTTGAAACTCATATTGGGTTCATGAATTGTGAAGATATACATCAAGGAATAGTGATTGTGTTGAGACAGATAATTAATTGATAAAGGCACTATGATTGAAAACTTGACTCCCCAAATTTTATTTGTGATAAATCCGACGTGATGGCCCCATATGGTTGATATAGTGTCTTGCTGACTTTGTTTCTCTGCAACTTTTAGTTGATCAAGAGATTACCGCCAATCCAGGACCCTAAGCCTCGTCTTCACAAGTTCTTCCGTGATTTCTGGCTTTACTGTGTGGTCATGGGGTTTGCTGTAGAGGACTCTGGTAAGTGGACTCATGATTCAAATCTCGGTTGATTTGTTCATAATTCTTGTCCTTTCCATCATTCTCTTTTTCCAACTAGTATTTGGCATCGTCTTCCATTTTGTTTCTTATTTATTGTACTCATGTCGTATCTGTAACTTTTCCTGCTACATGTATATTGTTCCCCCAACTGCTTTAAAATTCATGCCTATCAATCAGCTTCTACATCCTCATGTATTTTTGCTTATATCACTGCTATATTATGGCAGCTGCTATTACAACAAGCTCTCCTTCTAATCTACTGCTACTACTATGATTATGATGGCAACTACTATACTACTATTATTACTATTACTGCTTCTGTTGCTTCTGCTCCCTCTACAACTACTGCTGCTACTTCTATTATTACTACTACTATTACTACTACATATACTACTATTTGCTAATAATTCTGCTGCTTCTGCTGCAATCAAGGACTATGATTATGAAAGTATATTTCACTTACATTGCTGTTTTAAACAGTTCTCCTTTTTTCTTTTCTTTCATCCTGTCCCTTTCGCATGCTTTTCCCTCAAAATAAAAATTGTTGCATGTACCTGTACTAACTTTCAAAGTATCATTACCACTATAGTTCTTTAATGTGTAATTTATGGCCAGGTACTGTACTGCTAAGCCCCCAAATTGAATTTTCATATTTATCGTGTTTGATTTCAGTTTGAAAAAGAATGTGATTACAATTGAATTGAGGAATGAGCAATTTTGAAGTGACAAAAATGTATATAGCACTTGACTATATGATAAATTATTTTTTTTATCCCTAAAGTTTGGCATATGTACGTGCACCTTTTGCCAAATCTTTCCTTACTGGATTTTAATTACATGGCTTTATTGAAGTTGTCTACACATATATCCAAAATATGAAAAGGGTTCCTTTCATAATGGCCCTCAGCATTACCGTACATGGCATTTAAGCTGTTGTTTATGTACATGTATCAATGTCTATTTGTGATGTTTGTGTAGAATTATCTGAATATTTTCACCTCCTGTCCTAGAATTATACAATTTAACCCATTTATACAAATCTTTATAATGATTTTACCACCATACTCATTTTCAGTATTCATTTAAAAGTCACCTTGAGTTCTGGTAGTGATGAAAATGACCAAAACAAAGAGATATGAGGGTATCTGTGTTTGCCCATACGACAATCCAATACCATGTCCCATGTATGCATATTTGCGCGTGCTAATATGGTACATGAATATGTGCATCTTTAAGCAAGCTTGATTTCCATGTTCCTCATCCATTTGTGAGGATTCTTATGAATAAACATGATGAAAGTTCAGAATGACATCTCCACATTTGCTTTAAAGAAATAAAAAAAAAAATACAGCATCATTACAAGGACTCAAGACAGCCTTTGATTATTTCAATGTGTATTTCTCACTTTCCATATCCATTTCCCCACCTTTAACTTACCTGTCCATTATTACTTGAATTATGTCTTATTTCCTAGTGGAGATCCTTTTTTTTGATCGTGATTATTTTCTATCAGATTTTCCTCTCTTTCCCCCAGGTATCAAGATATGGAATATTGTACCACAAACTACACGCCGTATGACCACGTTTTGATTTTTGTTCTTGTTATTTTGTTTTTTATCATTTTTCTTCATCATCGTTCCTTTTACATTGTTATGTTTTCATTCCCTATCCCTGCCATAACAAGAAGGTAAATATTGACATCAGTATTGCCTCGTCAAAAGAATAAGAGAAAGCATTTAGATAACGTTTCCTTGTGTTTGTAAGAATCGCACAATATCAGTGGTCACTTGCTAAGTAGATATTTAATATTGTGGAAACATTATATACTCAGGATTATTGGATTGTATACCTTGTGTTCCACACTTCAAAACATGCTGATATCTAAATGTTTTCAGTGATAAATTTATCCCTTTGTCCATTGGAACCATCCTTTGTACATGAAAAGCTCTCCAGAATTTTACTCAAACAGTAGATATCGACCTTTTTAAAAATCTTTTGTGGTGCCTAGATTTGTTGAATTAAAAACAATTATGATGTTAATGTTTGCCTTATGTGACATTCCATCCCTGTTGCGTCAGTGGCTTGTTTGTATTTCTTTCCCCAGTCCATGGTCATCCCCACCAAATGACCCTCAGGGGTAGTGCTATTTTACCAGTATTTGATTTAAATTGGTTGCAAACTTATTTTGACACTGCAATCATTCTCAGTTTGTACACATGAGATAGGGCATTATGGTCCGAATTCACAAAGGATGTTTAGTTTAAACTACGGTTTAAACCCCCCTAACGGGCTTTTTAAGCGTAAATGCGCACGGAATCCGATCCAATCATATGTTTTCTTTGAGCGCGCGCGTGGGCAATTTGCACTTATTTACACTTATTTTAGTATGCTTACAGAGGTTTAAAACTTACCCAAGGTTTAAAGCTCCTTTGTGAATTGGGGCCTATAAGTTTGCAATTGACTGGACTTATGGTCAATTTGGTCTATTGCAGCTATTTATAAGATAGAGGACCCCATTGGAAATAAGCTTATTGCAAGCCTTCATGGGTCATCCTGTTCAAGATATGTATTTTTCCTTGCAGTGTGATACGTTTCTTGTTCTATTATACTTGACAAACATAATCAATCCATCAATCAAAGAGCCCAGGGCCCTGTCTTATAGAATCCTCCAATCAGTCGCAAATTTACAGTCTCCTATCGCTTAAGTATGTACACTGTTGCGATTAATTTTATGTCAAGATCGATTAGAATCAGTGGCATCTCCTTATGTACTTGCAAGAAATGGATGGAGGTTCTAGGACAACTACCCCCCCCTAACAATTAACCCCCCCTAACAATTACCCCCCCCCCCCCGGACAATAAACTATCCGGGGGGGGGGGGGGAGGGGGGGAGGTCATCCTAGGGGGGAGGTCATCCTAGGGGGTAGTCATCCTAGTGGGTAGTCATCCTAGGGGGTAGTCATCCTAGGGGGTAGTCCGGAAGGTATTTTTCCTTCCAGGGTAATTTTCCAGGGGTAATTTTCTGGATACAATGGATAAAGACACGCCTGAGGGACAACGTTTCAGTGTAGAAGACCACAACCATGACACACATTACCAAAGGGTCATTGAATGGGGGTTTCCAATGGACAGGGCCTGTACCCATCCCTCACTTGTACCCTGCAAGTTATTCAGTTGTTGAAACCTGAAGGAATGGTCCAATCGATTGTCTGTTACTACCATTGTATGATAGCACTGTTCTATTAAGTGCATGTGAATGCCCAATTTTTTCTTTGTTGATATTTTGCTTGGAAATTGTGATTTTAAAAGTTTGAGAATTTACTTTTATGGTACTAAATTCTACTGTGCAATGTTTGCAGTTTCTTGCTGCAGTATGCCCTGTTAGAGAAAGAAATTAATAAATTGAAGATTTATTTTGCTGGATATGTTTGTTAGCTAGTTTGTTATTATTTGCAAATTACTGTCTGTATTCTAGTTTAATTTGATGCATTTGTTTGTGATAGCATGTGATTGAAATTTGAAGATCTCATTTGAATGTCTAGGGTATTCTCAGAGTTGGCAAATCATTCCGTTATGAAAAACTTCAAGTTTAAAATTAATTTCAACTATATTCACTTAAGGACACAAAAAAATCATTTCGGATATTGTAGACTGTGTGTTAGACCATCAAGAATTATATATATATTCTGTAAAAATACACCTTAAAAGATGAAAAATGGCTCACACAAATTCTCTATTCAGATGAGTTACAAATGATTAAAGAAAATGTGATTCAAGTCAAATTACAGGTTCTTGGAGGTCTTGCATATTCACAGCACAGAGTCAGATATAGTTGTTTGAAACCTGCACATGTACATGTACATTTGTGTGGTCTGCTTGATGCTAATGATTAAACTGTGAAGTAGAATATTACTTGTACGTGTAGTATCTTTGATCTTAGTGTCAGTGCAGAAAAAAAATTTAACAGTGTTTTTTTCAGCCTTATAATTTGTTAAGAATGAATAAGACCTTTGACAGGGAGAGTCTTGTCATAGGTACCGTTTCACCGTTAAAAATGGTATAACATTATATGCTTTCAAAGTGCTGAAAGTTACAAGATAGCAACAACAACAAAAAATACAAGCAAGCAAACTGCCTTTAATTAACAAACAAAAACATCATGAAGAGTGAAATATTTATCACAAATTGATATTGGATACCTCGAGTTGAAATGTGCATGAATCTACAGGTAATAAAAAATTGTTAATGTTAATGCAAAATATTAATATCACACCCTTTAATTAATTTATGGTTTTATTTATAGCTCATTTGTGTTATGAGGTGAAGTGTGTGACCATTTCCCATGACTTCCCTTTGAATGAAGCACACAGCATGGAGATGTTTCATTTGTTGATGTAATGTGTAGGTAGATACTCTGCTACACACCATGCACATCAAAAGTCCTGATAATCAAAAGGAAATCAAGAATTGATTGTCACGATGGTATTTCTTTCTGATACAGGTCTTTGGCCAAAAGAGTGGTATGAGGGGGTATGTCACATCGCTGCGAAGTCTCCCCTTCTCACATCCAGTCCTGGGGAACATCTTAGATCAGAGCTTCAGTACAACTCCGCCCTCAGGAACGATAGCATGACATATGTAAGTGTAAAGTTTTATTGCTCTCTTGGTTTCACAATGAGAAAAGGGGCTTTCATTTCTTGTATGTTTCTTTCAGTGTCATTTAGACTGAAAGAGAAGGTATAGTCCCATCATTATTCATACACCTAGTAGTAATTGCAAGTATTATGAATGATTTATGTGCAGGGTAGTAAAAGCTTCTGAATATATGTTACATGAGAGTAAATGTTGAGGTATACACTGTACAGTTAATTATTTTGCTAGTGTTGTGTAGATGGCAACAAAATTGATGAAGTACTGCTTGGCATATATATATACGAATTAAATAGCAGGGGCTTTTGGCAGTCACTATATTGTATAATTTTACAAGAGTTTTATGTCGTGTTTCAGGATATTTGGACTGTTTCCAAATCAACTTTACCTCCTCATTGTCTAAAATAAATGGTTTTCTCATTCTGCTAACATGTTCAACTCATGCTGGATTATGTATTTTCCTTTAAAGCTTTGTTTATATTCATTTCCGTCTTTTTGACTTGTTTAAGTCCATTTCATATTCCTCTGGCCTTGTGTGTATAATCTCATCAATTAATTGAATTGAGGAGGCTTGATGGCTTAGAGGTAGAACAGAGGTCTTGTATCCAGGACCTTCCAGGTTCGAAAGCAATCAAAAGGAAGTCAATACACTATAGCCCTTTGGTAAGGCATGAATCTGCTATACAAAGTCCTTTGGATAGAACTTCAAGCCATAAGTCCCCCTGGTTGCTTATCAATAAACATCCACTTGCTTTTTCAGCAGTTGGGTAAATATATCATCATTCCTCAGTCAAAATCATAGTTGATTTTCATGCTTTCCATCCCGTGACTAGAACGACCTGAATGAGCTTCGTCAGAACATCCTGAGCCACATGGAGCACTCCCCGGAGGTCACCGTCATTGTCAACAAGCTCAACTTTGCCCAGTGCACCTACCTGCTCTCGGTCCATCGCCTGGAGACCCTGAGGGTCAGTAATGCCGTACCCACTAGCTTTGCAGCGGTTTTCAGCTACCTGGAAGATAAGGCTATCATCAAGGACAAGGCTGGCATGTGGCAGTGTCTGCTGGCATCCTTTGACAAGGTCTTTGACATGTTCTTGGATATAAAGGCCAAAATGGTAATATCCTTTCCTGTTTTTTTAATATTAATTTTGCTTATACTTAGTCACTGTGCTGTATATTCTGCTCCAAACCTTTGTCATCTGTTAATGTGTGTGCTGTTCTGATATTAGTCAAGGCTGGTTATGAATCTTGGCTTACATACGTGTATTACATTAGATGTTATGGCTGTATGATAGAATGCACATGTTTCAAGTTTAAAGGCTCCACATTTGTCAACACATTTTGTTGCATTGATGGAAAATATCTTGCCATTCTATTGTGTTCCATTTAACCTTTGATTATGGAGGGAAACAGATTTTTAAAAATTATTATCTTCCCTAAAATCTTGCAAGCTACACTGTATGTGTACATGAACATTATGCGATGTTGATGAATGTGTAAATGTGAGAATATCTTTCCCATTGATTTTGTCTTGTAGTGAGCACTTGTTCATTTATTTTTTGTACTGTATTCAGCCTCGTACTGAGGAGAGAGAGAAGGAGCTGGTCCATCATGCTCAGTTCCTGCTGGTCAAGTTCAACCATGTACTCAAGCAGATCAGGAAGGTTGCTGATAAATATCTTTCAAGACTTGTGGATAGGTATGAGTGTTAATCTGCTGTTACTAAAATATAAGCATTGGAAGAATATTACTACTTGTAGGAATGTATGTTGCTTTTTTTTTTTAAATGTATGGCATAATTTCTTTTTTTTAATTTCAACATCTTTGTGTCCTTGATACATGAGTTGCAGAAAGAGTCCTCGTTTTCATCTAAACCTTCTTTTCATAACCTTAATAATGCCACGACATTTTCCATTAGATTTCCTCAGCTTCTGTTGAGTGATGAGGTTCTTTGGAACACTTTGGAACTCCTGCAGCTTCTCTCAAAGGCAGCAGCAGAGGACATAATCCTTGAAAAGTCTTTTTTTAATTTTAACTCTTCAGTCTTGTACAAACCTTCTTTTCATACCATTATTCTCTATTTTGTTTTTGTTTATATCAGGTTCCCTCAGTTGCTGTGGAATGGTGATGTTTTATGGAGCATGCTGGATCTCCTGCAGCTGTTGTCCAAAGCAGCAGCAGAGGACAGTCTGCAGGAGGTCCGAGAGTACCCGGTCTTTGAGGGAAGGTTCATGCTGACTGTCATGGACACCAAGGAATCCAGAGAGGTACAACTACAGGGAGAAATGATGTAACCTATCCCCTGTTTCATAAAAATTGTTATCAGTAGCACAGTCACGTTTCTATAGCTTATTTGCTTTCAGCAAATCAAATGCTGTAGCTTATATCAATTATTGAACTTGGTCATTGATAAGAAGATTTATGAAACAGGACCCTGGTGTGAATGAAAGTGGAAGGATTCACTGGTACTGAGGGATTTTGATAAGGGTATTTGCTGTCTTAATTTGCCCTCAAATACCATCAGACCTAATGAGTAGAATGATGTTAGGAATGAATAATAGTGGGAGGGTTCACTTTATTTGTGAGTTTGAAACACTTGTTGGATATTATAATATGCTCTTTTTGATTGGATATTGTTTTGTTCAAATTAAGAGGATAATATTGTGTTATAGATCATGTAGAGAATTTATCTAACTTCATTCATTTAATTTGCTCTCCACTTATGATCAGTAATGAAACTGAAGAGAAGTACAACAAAAATGTAGCAAAAGGTCAACCTTGCTAAATGTAGACAATATGGTATTGAATGAATACATGGTTTTAGAAGATCAGTCAAAGGTCCACTTTGGCTTGTTTTTCTATTACATTCTTTAGTTTGCATGGAATACTTCAATAGGCACTTGGAGCCAGTTGGTTGGTTGAATAGTCCTATTATTTGTGTTTAGGTGTTTTCCCAAGCAGTTTGAAGACTGCTCAAACTAAGAAAAGCCATTTGAAACTGAAGTTATATGAAGATACAGCCTTCAATATTTTCATGCACACATATTTTTGTATTGCATCCTCTGTTATTGAAACTTATTTGTTCTTAATTTTTCTTGGAATGTGCAGGGCATCATTCGTGACTTTGCAGCCCGTTGCGGAGGTATCTTCCAGGAGGCCGTGAAGTGGGCGGCTTCGGCAACACGCTCCCACATCCAGCAGTACATCATCCACCTGGAGAACTCCTCAGACAGCCTCTCACAGCGTAGCACCCTGGAGCTTGCTACGGAAAGCGCCCTCCAGTGTGCAGGATTTAACAAAGGACTCACCGCATCTGTGAGTTTAGCATTCTGCAAAATCTTGTTTTTATTTGTCTGTTTGATTATGGTTCAATTTTTTAATGAGATGTCTTTTGGTAATTATCACATGTATTTGCTAACCCTTTATTTGTTTTTGCATTCATTATATTGATTCCTGTTAATCTTTGAATATATTGATTCCTGTTAATCTTTGAATATATATGGACTTTTGATTTATGAATGACATGTGTTTGACTTTATTGATATTATAAATTGTTGAAGTTGTTGTTGCATTTTGGAATGGATTATTAGGTTTGAGCAGACATGTGATATATGTGAAAACATTTATACCACATCAAAAGTTTTGGTCAGTAACAGACAAACCTAATTTTTTTCTCAAATCCATACTATTCTCAACTGAAAAACGTTTTATAATACTGGATTCCCTCTCTGTATCAGAGATATAATTTGTCCTGCTGTCATTTCAAAAGATCCTTTAAAACATATTTATTCTCTCAGTAATTTATTGTGATGTGACTCACTTGATCCTATGCTTTTTCATTCCTTTCTTAATATTTAATTTGGTGAAGTTAATAAGGCTATGGTACTTTTGTTTTCAGGATCCCTATCTGGTATTATTTTTACTGTTCTCTTTTTTTCACAGGGATCAGACAGTTTGACCAGTGAGTCAGCCAACTTTGTATCAGTAATGAGCTTGAGGAGTAGATTTGCTGGAGAGGTAAGAAGATTCGACTTAATCCAAAAGCTTGAACAACATCCCACTTTGTATCAGAGAAATAGCTTGTCCTGCCACCTTCAACTTCTAATCAGTGTGTAATTTCTAGCATGATTTTTATCATTTGAATAGTCCATACAGTGTCCTAATACACAAGAATTCCTATTTCCTACATGATGAGCATTCAACAATAACTGTTTCATTCAAACATGCAGTTTCATCGCAAGTACTGGATGTAACTTTTCACTTTGCATTTCTGTAATAGGTATCCGGTATGAAAGCTATCTACACTGATGCAGGACCTGGAGGTTTGAGTCTATCCCATGTACTGAATGGCCAGCTTGACAAGGCATGCGATTCAAAGAGGGAAGATGCTTTCACCAATGCTATGTTTAGAGTCTGTGCTCTTCTCATCTCTACTGACGGTAAACTGGGCCCTGTTCCATAAACTTGTTATCAATAACAAGTTGCAATAACTGTTATAAGCTACTGAAATCCTTGCATCTGATTGGTCTAGAGAAAATTTGTCATAGAAATGTGGCAGGTGTTACTGATAACAAGTTTTATGAAACGGGGCCCTGGTTTTATATACTGTACTGTGGAATAGATATTAGTGATGTATTCTGTATGTAAGAAAGATACATAGGGAGAGAGACAGAAAGAAGGATGGAAAGTTACAGGGAAATTAAAATACAGAAATGGCGAGAATCAGAGGCAATAGACACTATCATAGAGGTCCATAAAGAGAGAGAGAGAGAGAGAGAGAGAGAGATAGACAAGCCGTCATGAAGACAGATGGAGACAGAGAGGGATAGAGACAGATACAGAGACAGATAAAATATTGCCAGCTTGACAAGGCATGCTATTCAAACAGAGAGATGCTTTCCCACCAAGAAAAGCAAGATAATACTCTCCTAACAAGGTACTGTAAAACCAACAAAGAAATGATCACATATGTGATACTTGTGCAATTTTTGTAAGGGATTCAGGTTGACGAATTTTCCACATCATCATGATTACATAATACACTCTTGTGGTTGTGCTCAATACCATGTAGGAGTGGATAGATACCTGTTGTACAGCTTGTGCAGGGCACCGGTCAGGTTGTTCACAACACTCGCTATGGAGAAGGCTGTTGCATGCTGGGAATGGCTCCTTGCTGCAAGACCAGACATGGAACTACAGGTACAACGAGAGGGACAGATTACCTCAGGGAAATACAAATATATACAAATACAAATATAACAATGTTTGTTGTGAATTTGATCCAAACTGTGTGCGAAATCAGTATATCATAGGTTTTCGTGTAAACTTTTCATTTCTTGTTTCTCCTGGTATGCAAAAATCTGATTTTCATCTTGGCATCATCAGTGTGCTCATTCAGAAAAGGTCTATGGGAAAATGACTCTTATTATCCCTCATGTAGAGCATTTATTGATATGTCAGCTGTCATTTAGAAAATGCCCTGTTTAATTGTAACATCACTGAAATGCATATAATGCTAAATCAACATTAACAAGGTAAATCCTTAGCTACAAATTGCATGTACATTTGTGTGAAGTTCAGAATTATTAATGAATGATTTATGATGCATGTATAATGTACATTATATATTATAATGAATATATACATGTACGTTAATGTAGGAATTGATGAATAAAACTGTTTTTATTGTTATTTCTAAGTTAATGCGTGAGATGGCCGGAGCATGGCAGATGAGTATGGACAAGAGACTTGGTCTATTCTCTATCGATGTAGAAGAGCCTAGTCCTCTAGCAGCCAACAGCGGCGATGATATCCCTGAACCCAACCCACCAAATGCTGCACCACATCACATCTGGACGCAGGTACTGTATAACATTGTAACCTGCTTCAGCCACCTCCTGCATAGAACGACCTCTGCCCATATTCATAAAACCTTACAAAGCCTAGGTGGCAACTAAAATATATATCTTTATTTGTCAACTATGCACTAGAAGGTTTGTTCACATATGCCGGAGTATTAAAAGCATCGCAAAAAAACTGTGGCAGATGGCAAGTGGAGTTGATGATGCAACATGACGCAACAAAGGTTCACATACCTGTGTGTTATAAGGTACAGATATGTGAAGTGCAGAATGCTTAAAAAACCTCTGCAGATTTTTGAGGCACTTAACTGGCATATTTGAACGAGCCTTGAAATTTTAAGAAGTATTAGTGCGCAACTACATGTAGACCCTGTTCTTCAAGCACAAAATAGCTTTGAAACCCTGCTACTTTCATGTCTTACATGTACCTGTACATATGATTACCCTGGCACTCTCTTTGCAGTTCTTACACCAGCGTCTGGAGAGCATCAAGTACAGCAGCATCAATGTGGTGGAGATCTTCATCTCCATCCTGCACCGCTCCCTACCCATGCAGGTCGGCCAGACAAAGGGTGCCCTCTCCAGGCACATTGCGGCCATGGGCCCCCGTTTCAGACTGCTCTGTATGGGATTGTCACTCCTGCAGGGGGATATCCTACCCAGCAGTACGGGCAAGAATGTGTTGAGAGAAAGGATCTACTCTGCTGCATTTGATTTCTTCAGGTGACTTTGTTATGCATGTAGTCATTCATACAATACTTCAATTAGCAGTTTCTTCTCATAAAGATAAAGTTGAGTTCTGGTCATGTGATTACATTGTGATTACAGTGAGGGGAAAAAACCTGTCTCATAGCAATCTGGTTGGTAATATCTACATATAGAATTTGCGTATACTGTGAGGTTTTGGAATCATTAAAATGATCAGAAATTTACCCAATCTTGCTGAAAAGCACGTGCACTGCACACTGAAATAGGTATATGGGACTGCACACACATATGGCATGAATGTTCGGGCTGACTTATTGTCATATGAGGGCATTTGAAGAGCAAACATTTTAAGGGTACATTCTACTATAATGTTCTTTCAAACTGACATTAAAAAAAGGAATGAAAAAGTTCACAGATTATTTTTCACCTTTCCCAGAACTCAACCTTCTCTTGAACTGATAAGAGAAAAAAAGTGAGAGTGATGATCAAATGTTTATGTATATCTTTTTCATTAATGTCTGTTGAGATCTGTGTAAATCATACTGACCAAAAACTAAAACCGAGCAATGTCTGTTTACCAACGAAACAAGAATTAATGAAAGTGATAAATTTTCGTACACAGCCAAATGAATTTTCATATTTTCTCCCTTAGAATATGTAGCAGTAGGTGCTTTACCATATACATTACGTTCTTATGTCTGGGGGACAACTTTAATACATAGGGGAAATGTTGCAAATCATGTTATGTATATGCAGTTTAATGTTATGTTGAATACAAGTATTGATTAAGCATAGAGGGGAAAAAATACAAAATTGCAGAAAACTTATAAAACTAATCTTTGATATTGCAGAATCCTAAAGGTAACAGTTGTATAAAAAGTATATATTTTTTAATGAGTAATCTTTAAAGCTTATTTTTAATTGACAACATCTCTACAATTCCTTTCATACATGTATATTATTTGACTCTGCCCATCCTATCTTACAGTGTTGCTCCTGTGTGCCCTACCCAGTCTGTGAGTGAGCTGAGAGAGGATATCAGTATTCTCATCAAGTTCTTCCATGCCATGCTGGCTGAGAAGAAATACCTCAGAGCCACCACAGCTGTAGTCCAAGGTCAGTGTTTATCATTTTTGTTGCTGCTGCTGCTGCTGTTTATGTTGTTGCTGCTGCTATGTTACTTGTTGCTGCTGCTGCTGTTGTTGTTGCTGCTGCTGTTTCTGCTGCTGTTGTCTGCCACCATTGTGCCCAGTCTCATCAAATTCAAGAGAAGAACTACTTGAAATTACACTAGGTTTGATAGAGAGACTCGGTGTCCAAAAAACGACACTTTTGTTAGCAAGAAACTTTCACAAGTGGTCCAGATTCACAAAGTTCCATGATGTGGAGTGAATCACAACACTAACATTTAACATGCACAACAGTTTATGGTTTTACTGCATGTATTTCTGCCGTATTTAATTTTTGTATTTTTTTTGTATTTTGTATATTATGTGTATTTTATATATTCTATATACTCCTTGTTTGTATCATGTTGGAAACCATATGGCAACAATATTCAAACAAGAAGTTTGAAATACAGGTACACCTGAAATATTTTGTTATCCCAAACCCACAGAGGCTGAGGAAATACACACTCTAGGCATCATCCCAGCCGACCTGCGAGCTAGCAATGAGTACCTGAACACCAGGTCAGCAGCAGGGCGACCTCAGGGTTGGATGAACACCATGCCATTGTCCAGTAACATGTCCGTGGTGTCCAAGAGGTCGTCAGTGACGAGGAAGAGCGGTGAGGTTGGGGCTAAGTATGCTAAGGAGTACATGAAGCGAAGGAATCTGATCCTTTCTTTACTGGTATGTTCTTTCATCATGATATACTTTATAAAAATAAAGAATCTATGAGTGAAGCACTAACATATTAGGTTTCTTTTCTAAATGCAGAAATGCAATACAATTAAAGAAAGCTTGTGCAAAAATATGACAACTAATAGCAATTATTAACTTGAAAACACAAATGTATCTGTTTTCTCAAAGGGTGCTCTGATGTTTGTATGAATAAGGTAAATGTATCTTTGCCTTATTTTTGTTTCAAAACAAAAACATTCTTCTAAATTTGTATCATTTAGCACCACTTAAGTTCTCAAAACACTGTGTTCTGCTCTTTGAGATGAAGACCTTTTTTTTTTGTTGCATGCACTGTTAGTATTGTTATAATAAATAATTTAGGTTTATATAATCAATTTTTACAATGTGGATTTGGCCACTACATTTTAGGATGAAACAGATACTATTTACTCTTGTTAATTACTCTATACTTTATTTACCATTAGGTGAATGAGATAGAGAGGTTGTGCTGCTGGTGCAATCCCTTAGACAATCCTGAAGTCAGGCTACCTGGGGAGGAGCTGGTCGCTAACTGGAGGGTCCAGACCCCTACCAGTGAACGCACCTGGAGGGACTTTGCTCACCTGGCTTGGGAGGTTTCCCCTCATCTTGCTTGTCAGCTACCTGTCAGGTAAATGATGATATTTATGATGGATTGATGGATACATGTAGATGTTGATGGATAGATAAATGGATTATTTGATGGATGGATGGATGGATGGAAACTTTGGTGGATGGATGAATTGATGGATGGATGGAAAGATGAGTGGATGGATAGGTGGAATGGATGGATGGAAGGATGGATAGATGGATATGATGGATTGATTGATAAATGATTTAATGGATGGATGGAAAGATTGTTGCATGGTTGGATGGAAAGATGAGTGGATGGATGGATAAATGGGTAGATGGATAGATGAATGGATGGATGGATGGATGGATATGATGGGTGGATGGATAAATGGATCTGTCACCTATTTATGATCTAGCCTTGTACAACCCTACTATCCTAGCTAGACCCCAGATATAGGAAAGACAATTGTCGATTGGCAGATATGTCCTTATGTTAAATAAAGTGCACCAGGAAGATGCTCCATAATGTTGACAAAGGCCTCATGAAATATGAAAATGCGTTTATTTGTTTGACATCAGGTTCAAGTCTTCTGAAAGCCTCGTCAAGGAGGTGACTCGTATGGTACGTCTCAACCCCATGGCTGTCTCTGACCTTCCTAGCGCCATTCACTTCCTGGTCACAGAACACAGTGTGGATGCAGATGTTGCAGAGGTCAGTTTGTGTGTTTCAAAATCTGCTTGAAGTAGATGTACATATATGGGAGACATTTATGAAATTTATATTTGTACTTTAGCTGTAGATATTCTGAATCACAATTTTGGGGGAAAAGGTATTACATGTAAATGATTCATATTAATCTTGTTGATTTCTTTTATGTTCTGTTATGAAAAAAAATTGGCACTTTATAGCAAATATCATTTGTAACGCTTCGGATAATAAAGTCACTTTTACGAGGACTCTAGACCATTTATGTAGTATTTCAAAATTTTGTCTGTTTCTAAAAAAGGCAAACCAAAAAAAAGAAAGTTCTCTAGATCATGACAAGGAATTTAAATCATTTTTCACCTGTCAGTATTTTAATTCTACACTTCAGGAGGAAATGATTTTGCACCTGAGCATTGTGAGTTTCTTGCTATTTTTCAACTACAAGTACATTCTAAGAAATATGACTATGTTTTGGAAGGACTTGCAAAAGCTGTACATGGGCTTTTCACGAGGATCCTTCATCGGAACTTTTCATGGTGGAATCCTTCAAGTCTGTTAACACGACCTCCATCTTTCTTCAACCTATTCTTTTTCTTATTTTTTCCTTTGGATTTTTCAGTTGAGTCACATCCTATGCTGGGCACCCGTTCCACCGGTCACTGCTCTGTCCTACTTCTCCCAGCAGTACCCCCCGCACCCCCTGACGGCCCAATATGCCACCAGGGTGCTCCAAGACTACCCACCGGAGGCCCTCCTCTTCTATGTCCCTCAGCTCGTACAGGCTGTCAGATATGATACGGTAAGGGATCCGGAACTCTTACAGTCACAATATCTTGGGTTCTCTTGGGTTCTGTCTGGGAATTTAGACTATTCTAATATTCACCTGATGACAGACGTTGTAAATCCCCAAGACTGGACTTCACTTTACGACTGACAGGTCTTCCGTAATGCCTGTACCTTTATCACTTCAAAAGAATCATCCTTGCAAGGGAAATTCGTCAGCATATATTCTTCACCCTGAAAACAAACAAACTGAATGCTCTCTGATCTCTTGTTGGCTATAACTCCTAGTAAAGTTATTTTCTGCATGCCAGATTTGTTCATGTATATGATGAACTCATTTCTTAGGAGAAAAATGAAAATATAATAAACTATTAGTGTAAAAAAAAAAAGAAGCTCAGATCAGAAAGATGGGATACTAGTTGAAAGTCAGTCTTCAGCATTGGCATCTTTCCTGCATATAAACCTCAAACATTCTTTTCTGGTCACATCCCTTTCATGACAGGAATTATTTAAGGGGTAAATTGATCACATTATGTTCTTCAAATTGGCAACAATAATATTTTTCTTTTAGTGCTACACGGTTCTAATAAAATGTAATGTCTGAAAACAATATACATCATTAGAGGCTTAGTCGAAATTTGAAAAAAATTGTCAATTTTGATAAAAACAGTGATTTTGAACCTCTCAATGTGTTGCCAATTTAAGGATTTTCAAGCTTATTCTCCTTTTTAAAATTCCTTGCATCAAACGCAATATGGTCATGCAACAAAAATGGAAACAATGTGTGTAGAAATTTTTGCTCTTTCTACTCATCATCTGGTATATTTTTTTAGAGCTCTGAATCAAAAGTTATTGAGCCAAACCACAAAATGTGGTCATTTGTCTCAAGGGTTAAGAGAACACCATTCATGTGCATGTAGCTTCATCTGTCGTAGACTTTATTCATAGCCATATTAAACTCTTTATTCGCCATGAATCAAAATCCTGGATGGCCACATTGTTTGGAGGATATCATACACTGTATGTGTGCCAAAAGTTGACTGTGGCAGTCCCCTGTTTGTTCCATTGGTCGACCGAAGCGAGTAAAGAGTTAATTAATGTGTTCAATTTTGTTCTCTCATTGCATTAACAGTTTGGGTTTGTGACGGAGCTGATTCTAGTCCTGGCTAAGAAGTCTCAACTTCTGGCACATCAACTCATCTGGAACATGAAGACCAACATCTTCAAAGACGAAGATGCCAAGGAAAGAGATGGTAACTAAATTGATCCGTCATTACTTTTTAGTAGTTGTGCATTTATTCTATATCCTACTTTTGGTGCATCAATACAAATTAAACACTGTGCACAATCAGAAAGTGCAGTCCATTTTCGTTACAGTTCTGAAATATTTGGCGGCAACACCTTGTTAAATGCTACATCTTTGTGTTGTTTATTTATGCGGTTTCATTCGAAAGAAAAAAGGAAAAAAAATCATTGTTGCCAATTCGAAGAAGAAATGTTGATCCGTTAAGCTCCTTTACAAGAACTCCTGTCCTTGATAATTCAGGTGAGTTTGCTGATGCCGTGGAGGCTCTGATTGAAGGCATCATAGCAAGCTTGTCGGGACCAGCAAAAGATTTCTATGAGAGGGAGTTTGACTTCTTTGGCAAGATCACAGCTATTTCTGGAGAGATTAGGTGAGGCATATTCCTTTAATAACCTTTGAGCACCCACACTGCCTGAAACTATTCTTTCTTTCTGTTCCACCCTGAAGCACTTGATGAAGCCCTCTAATTTGCAAACAGGCATTTGTACTGGGCTAAATATTATGTTTTGGGTTTTTTTTTTTCTGTAATTACATTTAGATGTATAAATAATGATATCATATTGAATTGTGTACTGGCCAAAATACCAGCTTTTAGCTGGAGGATGTGAAAGTATAAAATCACTAATTGTATTTCTGAACCATCCCACAAAACATGTGATCTGTTCTAGGAAAGGATACTGAAGCAAGAATACCGGACAATTTCTCTACATGATTTTTCTTATGTTTGGGACTTTCAAGTTTTTTGAGTGTTCACTGGAAAATTAATATATTACTTCACTGAAAGTTACACTGTCACGTCTGGCCATGAAAACCTGAACATTCATACACATTCTAGCCTGGCTTGATTTTTAGTGATCAAATCTGCTGAAGGTTACATGAGTGTGTATAAAAAATGATGCTATTCTCTGCAATTGCATGTTTAGTTATATGTCATCTAATCACATTTGTACTTTTTACAGACCATATCCAAAGGGTGATGAGAGGAAAGCTGCATGTCTGAAAGCCTTAGCAACCATTCAACTCCAACCTGGATGCTATCTCCCTAGCAACCCTGAAGCTGTCGTCATGGAGATTGACTACAAGTCTGGTACTCCTATGCAGAGGTAAAAAAAAAAAAATGTGTATTTTTATATCTGATGATACTTTCTGCTTTAATAATTATGTAATCAGCTGAAGTAGCTAATGATTTAAACAAGGGCTTTATCTAGAGATATGGTGATGGATATTTTAGAGTTAACTGTTAGCTGCTGTTATTCATCCTATTTTCTCCACAGTGCTGCCAAGGCCCCGTTCCTTGCCAGGTTCAAGGTGCAGAAGTGTGGGGTTCATGAGCTGGAAAACCTTGGTCTGAAAGGCCTGGACTCAGCCGCAATGTCTCATTCACTCAAAGCTCAGATGTGGGAGGCTTGCATCTTTAAGGTTGGAGATGATGTGAGACAGGTCAGTCCTAAATCCAGAGACACTTGTGAATGTACAGACATAGAGAGGAAGAGAGAGAGTATGAGAGAGAGAGTTTGAGCAGAAGTGCAGGGTTCATGAGCTGGAAAAGCTTGGTCTGAAAGGCCTGGATTCAGGCTCAGATGTGGGAGGCTTGCATCTTCAGGGTTGGAGATGATGTGAGACAGGTCAGTCCTAAATCCAGAGACACTTGTGAATGTACAGACATAGAGAGAAAGAGAGAGAGAGTACGAGAGAGAGAGTTTGAGCAGAAGTGCAGGGTTCATGAGCTGGAAAACCTTGGTCTGAAAGGCCTGGATTCAGCCGCTATGTCCCATTCACTCAGAGCTCAGATGTGGGAGGCTTGCATCTTCAAGGTTGGAGATAATGTGAGACAGGTCAGTCCTAAATCCAGAGGCACATGTATGTGTGTGTATGGAGAGAGAGAGAGAGAGAGATAGATAGACAAAGACATAAACAGATAGAAACATAGAGAGAGAGAGAGAGAGAGAGAGAGAGATAGAGCCTGTGTTGATGTTTTTGAAAGAGATTGAGAAAGGTCAAGAATGAGGGATTAAGAAATAGAGTGACTGAGAGAGTGAGAGAGGGAGGGAGGAGGGAGGGGGAGAAGGAGAGAGAGATGGAGAGGGAGATTGAGAGAGAGAGAGAGAGATTGAGAGAGAGGGGGAGGATTCTTTTCTGTTAATAGATAACATTATAAGAAGAATGGATATTTTACCATGTATATCAACATAAAACGCAGACGTTCTATTTTTTCACAAGGTACATGTAACTGTCTACACATGTGTGTAGTTTTGCATGAATTGTTTAACAGGAATAATTATTTACAATTTGATTTGTCTTTTTTTTTTTTATTATGCAGGATATGCTTGCACTGCAGGTGATTGGTCTGTTCAAGAACATCTTTCATCAGGTTGGACTAGACCTGTACCTGGTCCCTTACAAAGTGGTAGCAACTTCACCAGGGGTAAGTGTATCATACAATTTGTAAGGGGGTTATGTGGAAGAGTGGTAGACCTTTCTGGCTGTCAATCCTGAGTTTTGAATATTGGGCTGTTTCTGTAATAGTGACACGATTTGCCCGTGTATATGTGGCAGACCTATTCATACATGTAGTTTGTTGATAATTGTATTTCTTTGCTACCGTGATTTCCTGCACTTTGATTGGATTGAAGTTGCTGATTTTTGTAAGTTATTTGTGGAATTTATGTACAGAATAATATAAAATCAAAAACTTGTGTGTGCACAAAACTTTCGCGAATTTTACTCGTGGTCCGGATTTGCAAAAGTTTCATGCCATGAAGTAAACGGGTCACAACACTCACTTCTGTCAATCTGCAAAAGTTTCTTGAAGGAAATAAATGGCCAATGTTTGGGATTCCTGAAAGTGTATAGTTTTACAGTAGTCAAATACAGAGATGTACATAGTTATTGTAACATTGTACACGTCTGCTTTTCATCAACAGTGTGGCGTGATCCAGTGCGTCCCTGACTGTAAGTCTCGAGACCAGCTTGGCCGACAGACGGACATCGGCATGTATGAATACTTCCTAACCAAGTATGGAGATGAGACGACACCCGCATTCCAGAAGGTAATATTAACCACTGAGCAATACAAGGATCCCTATGTCGATGATGTTAAAAGTGCCAAAAGAGTGTGATGAGTTGTAGTAGTATTGTCATAATCATTTCAACAGGACACCAATGGAGAATGTAGCTTCTTTCATCACTTTTCTCAGTCAAGTGGGGTTTTTTTCTTCTTGGTTTTGCAGGCAAGACGTCATTTCATCCAGAGCATGGCAGCATACAGTGTGGTGGGATTCCTCCTTCAAATCAAAGACAGACACAATGGGAACATCATGCTGGATACTCGTGGCAACATCATCCATATTGGTAAGTCTTCTCTATCTCATACTCCTTCTTCCTCCTTAATCTTCACCTCCCCTCCCTCCCCTCCTCCTCTCCTGTCTTCTCCTTTCTTCCACTCCCTCATTTTCCTCCTCTTTCTCTTCATCTTGCTCCTCCTCCTCCTCCTCCTCCTCCTCCTTCTTTATCATAGGAAAATTTGTATCCAAATGAACATTGACAAAGACAAAATAAATGAGATATTGTTTCATGAAAGATTTTACATGTAAAGTGATAAAAGTGTGTAGACTTTATTTCACCAAACTGGCTAAGTTTGTCTTGTCTGGCTTGTGAAATATTTTTTCTCTTCCACTATTAAAGATAAAGTTGAGTTCTGGTCATGCGATTACATGGTGAAAGAAACTGTCTCAAAGAAAGATTGATCCTGTTTCATAAGAACTGGTGAGGTTGTGGAATCATCAAAATGATGAGAAATTGACCCAAATCCGTTGAAAAGCGCACACAGAAATGGGTATATGGGACTGCACACACATTGTGAACATGAATGATCGGCCCGAACACGTCAGCTATTGGTTGTCAGATTTCGAATATGAGAGCATTGAAGAGCAATCCTTTTCAGGGGACATTTCTACTGTGATGTTTTTCCAAAATTACATAAAAGGAATGAGAAAGCTCACAAATAATTTTTCATCTTTCCCAGAACTCAACTTTCTCTTTGACATGCCATCTTTATTTTAGTATTCCTTTTTTAAGCAGTGATCTTCTTATACTTGTTCTTCACCAGGTTTTGGAAGGTTGATTAAATGATTACTTGTACTTTTTGCGATTGCAGATTTTGGTTTCATGTTTGAGAGTTCGCCCGGAGGCAACCTAGGCTGGGAGCCAGACATCAAGCTTACGGATGAGATGCTCATGATCATGGGAGGCAATGTGAACGCTGCTCCCTTCAAGAAGTTTGAAGAGCTGTGTGTACAGGCCTACCTTGCAGTCAGGTGAGTTTGGACTTACAAATATGTGTTATATGTGTTTTGTGGTAATCATAAGTAATATTGTCGTAGAGGTGATAATACCTGTAACTCAATTTCCAGCCCATTTTTTCTTTTATTTTTTTTTTTGGGGGGGGTCTCATAATTTTGCAGCTAAGGACCAATTTCATGTTCCAGTAAACATATGAAATGCACATGTGCATTACATAATAATAGAGGCGATCTGTGTAAGAAAGGTCATCATATATGTTAAACATGAAAGTTTTTCCGCTCTCTTGAAAATATATCATTTTTTCTCACTCCACTGACGATATGTTTGTATAGGTAAGAACAAATCATTTTTTTTCATTGAAACAGCTACATCTACATGTGTGTATTATCCCTGTCGATGTTTGTTCTTGTTTGTTCCTAGACCCTATCAAGAAGCTATCGTGTCTCTGGTGGCGCTCATGCTTGATACAGGATTACCTTGCTTCAAGGGAAAGACACTCAAGCTCCTAAGGTATTTGTTTGTCAGATATATCATATACCATATGTGACCCGCCGCCTCAAAACCTACAATAAGTCGCACGGACCACAACATAGCAAACAGCCCCAAAATAGTAAATTTGCTTGGATCAGTCGATTTTCTGTTTTTGATAGAAATGGGTAGTTTCATTATCATTCTATCATGTCTCAAGTTTGTGAGTCGTAATTCGACTTAGAAATATGTTTTGGTGGCATTTTAAAAATGACTCCATTTTCTCACTAAGTTCAAAGATAATGAATGTTTGGAGAGCTTTTGTAATACTTTCATTCAATGCCAAATTACTACTTTACCTCTAAAGGTATTAAATTGATTTTTGGAGTGAGTAATGAATAGGTCCTCCTCCAGCAGCATGCCAAAATTCAGCCTAATCTGATAATCCCTTCATACCGATTGCTATGGCCATTTGAATACCCAGTTTTACTTGGTCGCACACAGAGAGCGAAGGTTTAGCACTCTTTTGTTCCGAACTTAAATGGCCATTTTCTGTGAATAGGAGTTATTGATTGCTGGTTACATACTGATTCTGCATGTGATATTTTAAGGTGTTATCATGGAGTAAACTAGGCAAGTGATATACCATTGGAAAGCTGAGAATCTCTACTTTCAGAAAATGTTTAAAACAAAAAAAATAATTTTGGCGACTTATTGTAGGTTTTGAGGCGTCGGGTCACATATGCTGAGAGGCATAACGGCTTTGTAGTATCCTTGAACACAGAATTAATACCCTTCTGGCTCTCAACAGATTATATGATGGTCTGTATTGCTTCTTCCTACTCTATTCATTAACGCTGCATGTGTCAGTCAAATGTGATATACATATTTTTCTAAAGGGACATGATAGCTAAGGCTTTCGGAGTATGTTGAGATTTGTGCTACAGGTCACAGAAGAGTAGTTGATCACTGAACCTGGCAAATGATACCAGGTTGAGCAAGTACCATTCAACAATTAGACTGGATTTGCATCTTATTGAGGTTGTAGTCTTGTGTACCTAGAACTTGGTATCCTAAGAAGTCTCAGTTTCACTGAGTTAAGCATGTTCCATTTCTTCGAATATCCTGTTTTGATAGAGGACCCAACACTTTTAGCCATGTATGCTGAATTAGAGTGATATCTGAGCATCTTCATTTGTTTGATAGAATCTATATTCTCAATATGGCAAATATCCTTTGAATCGGTAATGATAAGATGGAAGTTCAACCAGGAATGTGTTCAGGTATAAAAGACATAATATATTTACTGCATTCTTTTTATAATAATAGGACTCGCTTCAGCCCTAATCAGACTGAGAGGGAAGCAGCAGTCTACATGGTGGGCATCATAGAAAAGTGTTGCCAGAATGTCAGGTATGTTTTCAATTAAGATGTTTTCTACCCCTAAATTTCACATTTTTTTTTCTCCAAATAGAGGAAATGTGTCCAAAGAATGGATGTTATTATTTTTCATGTTTTTAATGACTAACACAGTTCAGCAACTGTTTCATGACTTCACTTGCCAAGATGGCATATTCACTTGCCTGAAATTTATGAGGAAAAGTACTCTCGTTATTATAGTAGTGTGTGTGATAGATCAGTGGTTCTTATCTTTTTTAGCCCTGTGAGTTATAAGAGCCATGACACGTAAAATGCATTTCATGGTCATTTGCCGTTATCACCAGTAATGCAATTTTACATCAATTTTAATGGTTATAATCCTCTTATTACCCCCTCTGAAAAAAAGCAAATGTTCTCCCAATGATATGACCTTTGTGGTTGGTTACAAGGAAGTGTTCTTGATTGTTACTGGACTGCAAGAGATTGATTACAATAAAATAAGGTCACATTTTAATTCCAAAGTTTAGTACATGCAGTAGTTTCATTTAAAGTATTATGCACCTTTTAGTTTGCTTTGATTGACGTTGAATATCTTGTTAATATTTTGTTTTATATATCCCTCAATCTTTTTCCTTCCCTTTGTATTTCTCTCCATCCCCCCCCCCCCCACCTTTCAATCTGGATTTCTCTCTTTTTTTCTCTTTATTTAACTCTTTCTCTCTTCCTCCCTTTCACTCACTCATTATATCTTTCTCTCTCCTTCCTCCTCTCCTCCTTCCCTCTATCTCTCTGTCATCCCCTCTCTTACTCTCTTCCCTCCCTTTCTCCTTACCTCCACCTCTCCATCCCCCTCTCTCTCTCTCTCTTTATCTCACTCTGTCTATCTCTCCTTCCTCCTCTTCTCCTTCCCTCTATCTCTCTGTCATCCCCTCTCTTCCTCTCTTCCCTCCCTTTCTCCCTACCTCCACCTCTCCATCCCCCTCTCTCTTTCTCTCACTCTGTCTATCTCTCCTTCCTCTCCTTCCCTCTATCTCTCCCTCATCCCCTCTCTTCCTCTCTTCCCTCCCTTTCTCCCTACCTCCACCTCTCCATCCCCCCCCCTCTCTCTCTCTCTCTCTCTCTCTCTCTTTCTCTCGCTCTATCTATCTCTCCTTCCTTCTCTCTTCTTTTCTTTTCTTTTCTTTTTTCTTTTCTACCAACTTGCAGGACAAGAACGTATGATATGATCCAGTACATCCAGAATGAGATTCCATATTAAATATACTTGGTAGATAACAAGATGATGTCAGTGCAATAGATTATGTTGTACATGTATCCTAAATCCCAATATTGTAATTGAAATATAAATGCTTTATGTACATTTAGTCTAAAGATACACATTATTGTAAGTCCCCTATTGGTGGAAATTTATGTGGGATTAAAGATTTATACAGTAGGTTTTCTGTGCCATACTCCTTAACATTTAGTTCACTGTACGAACAATATTTGAGATCGATTATGTCAAGAGAATGCCAGTTAGCAAAGTGTGCTATTGGTTATATTATGTTCTCATAATAACTTATTTATTGAGGTGACATGCATGAGAATAATACTTGGAAATACAGCAAATATATCTTATTTGTTTTCATACTTGGAACAAGAAAACAGATGTAAAAATTTATTTGTCGACTGTTAAAAATGAGGTTTAAGAACTTTCCATGCACACAAGAAAACATCTTTGCGCTCAGCATGTATGTATAAAATATCTGTGATCGCTTGCATTCCTACACATCATTTACATGTACTTATTTTCATATTATCCATTCATTTGTTGTTTTACTTTGTAAACAGGGTAGCACTGTCAGTTTTAAAATTGCTTTTGGTAAGGGCCGTGGACATTAAGGAATGCAAATGAGACTACTAGATATAGAAATACATGTTTGCTTTAGTAATTGTAATTATCTTAAGACTGCATGTCAAGGTGATTATAATCAAAATATGTCTTTACAAAAACGGAATCTGTAAGACTGACATGTATCTAACGAAAAGGGTTACTTCAAGTTTTATTTATTTATAACCAGTTCTAAGTGAATGAATTTAGAAAATCATCAGCACCAAACTCTTAGTTCATCATTAATATTCATGAGAATATGGTGATAATACTTTTGCGCATATGTATGTGATTCCTGTTTGGGTTTTAATAACCTCCTAAGGCATAATGCTACAGCCTTGCTCATTACGCCGATAACTTGATATGCTGACAAACATTTACTGTAAAAGTGGAAATTTTCTCGCGGTTAATTGTTTGTTTTTTACGCTCAGCCGAGAAAAGTGAAGTTTGTGTGTTTTTAATTTCACCAAAGCGCTGGGCTCAGCGCTTCGGCGAAATAAAAAAAAATAGTTGCATGTTTTTATTTAGGTCAATTTCATGCCGCAAGAAATGCGCAAAAATGTCCACACTGCAAAGTATTCCACGTTTACTGTATTTGAAGCATAGTTTGATAGTGATAGGGTAAATATGGTCAGACATTCCACTTGTGAGAATCCAAGCTAAATGTACTTCTTTTTATTTTGGTGGATTCATGAGATAACTATTTAGTTGGCACTGCATACATTTATGCATTATGAGCATTAAATCTTGAAAGGTTACAAGCTAGAATAGATAATTTTGCTTTTATTTATTTGTATTTGTACCATATTGAATAAAGAGTCGCGTATGAAGAGTCATCTAATACCTGTACATAACATATTTTTCATAAGGTTTTTTACTGACAGTATAAATTAAATGTTGTATAATTGGTATGGTGTCAGTGCATGTATGCTTTAGGGCATGTAATCCTATTTCGGTATTATTCACCGCTTTTTTTCTTAAAGATTTATAGTAATTAATATCATAGATGTGCAATTCTTGTTTTAAAAAAAGGAGGTACATGATGCAGTGTTTCAGAAATGAGGCTTTCCATGTCGAAACCTTATCAAATTATATGTTTCAAGATTCATGCATAAATCCCCATATGTTACAGTTGTGTATATCCATGAAAAAGAAGGAGTTGAGTTTAGCAGTTTCCAATACATGTACATGAACAAGAGCTTCATAATCTGATCTGTAATAATGTGTAATTCTCCTTATCTAAAGATGTTTTATATGACTTGTGTACTTCATTTATTTCAGAAAACCCAAATTATGAGCAAATGTTTGTGCATAGTCAATATCATCACATTGTCTCCCAGTCATTCCTACTGTTTATACTGAAATTCTGATCATAGTCATAGTAGAAAAAAGAAATGTGTCGACAGTGACAACATATTCTATAATCATTATGTCCATCGGTTATGTATGACTAGAAGACTTTTTATCGTATGGTACATGTATATCCTCTCTGTAGAAATAAATATATTTATTGAAAGATCTCTAAGATGTTATGGCAAGTCGAAAGGATTACTACAGTTGTGCAAAAATTAATGGGGAAAATAAATGAAAAGTGTATCAAATATGAGAACTGTTTTGAGTTTTCTCCTTCCGTTTTTCACTTAACTTATTTATTTGCTACTCTCTCTCTCTCTCTCTCTCCATCTCTCTCTCTCTCTCTTTCCATCTCTCTCTATCTCTCTTTCTCTATCTCCAGTTTGCTTTAAGCTACACTATTTTTACACACAAAACATGGCATAAGATCAAGTGCACATGTAGGCAATAATGCTGTGTCGTTTAATTTCCAACAATTGAACTTTCCTATTTCTGCACAATGATGATGTCTAATGGACAATTCCATAGTCCCCCCCCCCCCCCCCACCTACCCCCGTTGTTTTTGTGTTGTTGTTTTTTTCTTCTTCTTCTTTTTTGCTCGCTGAAAGTTTAAATCAAAATCTTCATCTCATGTGCGGACGGTATACAACAGAAGAGTGTCGGTAATGTACTTTCTTTGTATCAGAAAGTTGTATATTTCATTCATCAACATTCAACAATAAATTCTTCCGTATCTAAATCATCTGCCAGATAATATAATGAAAGAGTGTACTCTTTCATTGTGATGAATAGGCCTATATATTTTGTTGCGCCAACGGATAGTTTTAAAACGAGGTTCAAGGCGCTTTAAACACTTTATCAGTCTTCTTTTCTACCGTATGATAATTATATGCACTGAATTCACGAGACGCTTGTTCATCATTTATCTTAACAATACAGAGAGTGATACCAGGACAATTGTATAAAATAGGTCACATCTCAACATCTTTCCGGATCGAGATTCAGTAGTGAAATCCTCGTATGGTTGAGTTGGATTGGTATCGTCTTCTGTGAATCGATATTCATAGTGGCCGCCATCTTCAATTATAGTGAGAGTCAGATCTACACAAGGAAAAGAGAATAAAACGATGCAATCCTCTCTTAATTATGTATTATGTACTATAAAAACGGTTTTCATCCTTCGTGAATCAAATCTAAATGAAAACGTAAGGGGTAAAAGGCCTTGTGCCTTGCCTTTTCAAAAGAGCTTCACAATTTGTTACTCGAGATAATAAGTGTATGCAGCTAAACTTTAAACAATCGATTTTTTCATGTTTGTATTGTTTCCGAAATTCCGATCAATAACATAGCAATCATCATAATGAAAAACATAAACGTTAGTCACATGTTACAGCTGAAAAACAGACCTATAGCAGTAGAAGAAATAAAGAACATGTACCATCCTGAATGATAATACATGTAACTGATACACACATTCGACATAATTTGTTCCCTCATTTTGAAGCTTATAAACCATCATGAAAACACAGCAGTCCCATGTATCTCGAGCTGTTGCCCAATCTTTTTGGTACAAACACTGTAGGTTACCTCGCATACCAAAGGGAATACAGCCATATGTGTATTCATGGTTACTTATAGTATGAATATATCATGATTTAAATAAATTTAGAAACGTATAAAACAAGAGAGAGAGAGAGAGAAAGAGAGAGAGAGAGGGGGGAGAGAGAGAGAGAGGAGGGGGAGAGAGGGGGATAGAGAAGAGCATGAAGAGAGGAGGGCGCTCGTAGGAGAGAGCAAACGGATATTAAAGAGAGAGAGAGAGAGAGGGGTCACCTTTTGGAAATATCTGTTGAGATACGACGTCAAATATTCTCCATGAGTATCCTCCCTGATTCGTTAATCCATTTAGTTCGCTGATAGCGTGATCTTCAGAATCTATTTCAGCTCTAATATTACAAGAAAAACGGTAAACTATTCGAATATTACACCGAACGATGAATAGCACAAAGGTATGGTTCGCAATTTCAGCTATATAAACTGACAGAGTGAAGGGAAAATTCGATGGATAGATGTATATGGATAAATGGATTACATAGCAATGAATGGTGAACGTGATATATATATAAAAGATATAGCGAGGTAGCCTGCCCTACTTTGTCAAAAGGAAATACATTTACAAAAGTATCATTTCTTGAAAATGAGCAAAATGTTTCTGTCATTTACATAGGCGTCTATGCAATATTGACCTAATATCTCCATAAGATGAGAGTTTCTGCTCCAAGCTTGGCCTGGAAGTAAAACCTGCTTAAGTACACTCTAAAAACATTAAGAACTCAGATTTGAATGGTTTGTAACTTGCTTCCTTTTTTCAAAGTAGGGCAGTAGACAGACAGACAGACAGACAGACAGACAGACAGAGAGAGAGAGAGAGAGATGAAATATAGACAGGTTTTACAATCCCCGTTTTAAAGACACGTTTGTTGTTACAGTTTCGGTTTCGCTAACACAGAATCTTGAAGCAGTGGATTGGCAAATCTAAAAAGCTAAAAGCCCTGATAATCTTGTTTGTTTATGACGTGAGTACATACACTTGCATAAGTCATCTGTAAAGTGACAAACCAAAGAATTAGGTCGAAAAGTCAATCAATGAATGATAGGCCAACAGTGTTCGAAGAAAATGAAGCTTTTTATGGAACGCAAAAGAAATTCCAATCATTATTCTCTGGTTTTCGTTTGTTTAATCGCTATTTATTCTTTCTCGCTCTTCACAAAACTTCAAGCATAACTGCCTTGTTATCAATTTTCATGTTTACTTCAACCATTGTATCCTTTACTGTTTACTGTGAAATCTAAACAGAATGGCATGGTGATAAATGTGTATGAATTCGCTTGAGTGATCGTTATCATTACATGTATATTCTTTCTTGCTCGGCAAAAAATTAGACAGAATTCCCCTTTTTCAAGTTTATTTCATTTCATTTTTTTTCATAAACGTTTGTTTCGTTAGCGCATTTTTAAAATTTTTATATCCCGTCTTGCTGATTGCCCAGCTTGCCTAGCTTGTTATCTATATTCAAGTTTGACAGTCAAACTCACAAAAATGAAGTGATTGCTTGATCGTTTGCCTCCGACGTAACTCCATACAGCGTAGACGTAATCGGTATCAAAACCAGTCGTTTGCACATCGTTGACGTGAATGTACCGTTGGTAAACGAAGCTGTGTTTTCTGTCGAAACGGATAGATACACGACTACATCGAAGAGCGGTAGAGCTGGTATGATATCATCAATCGCAGACTGACATTCTCCTAGAGTAAAACAAAAAATATTGTTGCTAATACTAATAAAGCCCTCGGATAATGCCAATTTATTTATAAAGCACTTGTAGGATTTCACATTTGCCATAATGGACTTTCTTTAATTTAATCACGAAGCTATACAGCAAAAGACATTTCCTTCATGGGTCAAGTTTATAAGACACAAGTTAATGGAACTGAGTATAGGCCTACATAAATTCACTGAACTTTATAGTTAGGCATAAGTTTACTGAACTTAGTGGGACGTAAGTACATAAACTTTTCAATGCACTGGTTTTTGCAGTCCCCAAGCTTCTCTTCACTGTCTTACAGAATTGAATTATACTAATTATTCTCCCGGACTCAGTGAATAATGGACCATGTCCTACCAAAGTGAAAATTTACATTAAACTCTAATTTATTTCAAAGATCTATGTCCATCTAAAGCAAGCATTTTGCACCAAATTGTCAAATATCATATTATTATGTTATTTTTAATTGTTTTGGTGGTATTCTAATATTTCTTACAACGATTTATTATAGGTAATTGTGAAATGGGGCAAGTGGATTTTGTTTTGCAGCAGCTGCTGAAGCCAATACAAAGGCTGTTATTTCTAGGTAACTTCATACCATACCTATACAAATTTTCCGGTAAAGGAAAAACAATCTTTAAAAAAATCTGGTAATTATCCAGGCTGTATAGTTACACCAACCAGTATTATTGAATGGTTTGAAACCTCCATCGTCGTAGTCTGTGTAACGCCAGAGATACACATCATCAGCTTCTATGTGCAAATGATCTACACCTGTGTTTGTATTTACACGCAAAATACAAAAAACATATACAATCATATATATATATATATATATATATATATATATATATATATATATATATATATATATATATATAATTGTAAGATTACAATAATTACAATTATAATTATTTCCACGAGAGTTGCCAAAGCTGTTGTATATGTTATTTCCTTACAATTATATATATATATATATACATACATACATACATACATACATAAAATGCTTGTATGATCCAAATACACATTCCTTAGATTTTATACAGTTCTATGTATAAAATCTACGGAATGTGTATTTGGGTCATATAAGCCTTATAAGGCTACAATTTTTCTTCCCTTTCTCCCTATTGTCTTTCTCTCTTTCGCGTTTTTGCGCCCCCTTCAAGCGCCGCCCGGGGCACGTGCCTCTTTCCCTTTAGATACGGCACTAAAATAATATCGAACACTTCGTATTTCGTAATTGTTGCAATTTTGCAAGGTGAGGTTGAAATAACTTATAAATCACATTTTTATTTCTACGAATGATATGCTTTTATTCTAAGTGAGAATTCCAGAATCATTCTCTCACTTTCATTTCAAGAGCCTAGTATAACATGTATATACTTTTGATAAATAAATGCAAGATAAAGCAAGGTAAAGCATGGTAAAACGAGATAAAGAAATCAGAATAGCAGTTTTCATTATCGGTCTCTGATTTGTTTATGTCTCGATCGATATCTATCTTAGTTTCGACCACGAGACCTAATAATGTTAAATGAATGTAATGAAAAGTAATCAGATGTAATCAAATATTCGATTTCGAGATAAATACCATACTCTGCAGATTCTAATGTATCTCCATGATGTAGGGCCCAATGTGTTGTGTCGTGACCTTTAACCCCGTTGATTGCCGTCACGTGATGGCCAAATTGACTATACGTGTCGTACTCATAACTAAAAAAAATATAAAAAACAATGCAACATAATGGTAACTAAATCATTCACCTTATATAAAGAATGACACATGATATCATATAAAGTGCTTATTTGCAATGTATGCTTGAAATAAAGTGATATCTTGATAAAAGCAACTAACAATTTTCTTAAATATATAATATCATTCTTGCTTTCAAAACCTAGTCCGTTTAGTATTTTCATGATGCCCTTATAAACCCCCGAGGATTTAAAGTTTCGATATTCGGGCAGAGAGGTGCTCGAATATCTCTAATGTCTGCACGCTTTCACAACAAAAGGTGTCCCCAGCTCGCAAAAAAATTTAGAAACTGGAAAGTTGATATTAAAGTTGAAAAGACATCCGCCCCCTCCCAAAATGTGCCTGTACGCCTACAAAAAGCTATGAAGATAATTATGTGCGGCAAATTAAAAAAAAAAATTAAATTGTAACATACGTAAAGTTTTCTCCATGCTGTTGATGAGCAGCTTTCATTCCCTGATACACGGTGGCATTGAGAGGAACGCTATAACGAACCCTGCATTGTGACGGATACTCATCAGCATGGTGCTCAACAGAAAAATATGACGTCACTAGTATATCACTGGTTGTGGGACCGGCTTGGTAATAGTCATCTGAACAACCTATACAAGCATGACAAAGGGGGAGAAATAGTTGCATAAACCTTTTTAAAAACTGTTGATCTTTCAGGTGGGTAACATATTATCTTCCACTTAAATCCCGCAATCCTTGATCTTTTATTTGAAATCATTAATAGGCCTATATTGTGCCACATTGCATAATTTGCGATTCCAAGATGGGTTGTCGACAAAAAAAAAAAAAAAAATCCGCCAGACCTCCAAAATTCACTCAGTGGGGGCGGGGGGGATTATTGGGGTCCAGTTCCCCTCCATAATTCTCTGACAAGCAAAAAAAAAAAGAAAGAAAAGAAAAGAAAAAAAAGAGAAGAAGAAAAATAAAAAAGGTTTTCGTTTTAAAAGGGGGCCACAATCGAAAAAAGGGGGCCCGCAAATGCATACCTCTTCTTTCAAAAGGGGCGGGGCACGGGCCGGATGTGCCCCCCCCCCCCCTAAATCCTCCATTGGTTTGTGGTACATAAGAGCGATCTAGAGTGATAACTAACATGACTAAAGAATATAGCAAATACGTCATTGGCATATTGGCATGCATAATTCTAGTCTAGGCCGATAGAGAAGTACTAATTCTATCATTTTCTGCACTTACCTTGTTCAGCACTGGAACACGTGCAGAGTATGGAGAGGATGACCACCAGATCACGAGACCAGCGATGACTGACTAACTTGATCATGTTTAAACAGCAACTCTACGTCTTACAAAATGTATGGGCAGCCTATCAACAGGTTCTCAGGTTGTAATAGTTGCTCTGACACCGGCATCTGAACCTTTCTCAATCAAATCATTTCTTTCCTCAATACAAGGTTCAAAGTTCAGTTACGGCATGTGTTTTTTTTTCAGGAACAAACAATTTGTAAAATAATTTTTACAAATTTCAGACAGAATCTACGTTGTGCAGGCATTGATATCAATGGCATTTCATTGGCAATGAGTAATCTTTAATCACAATACAGTTGATCAACAAAGAAGACAAAGCTTGCGGTTGTGGTGGTGTATGCACAGATATATAACCATAAGAGTATAACTTAGCATCATGAAAGAAGCATAGGCTAAGTGTGCCCGGGGAAGTCTATCAAAAAGCAAAGATATTACTTTATATACCCCTGTCTGACAATATTTTCTTTATGATTACTCTGGATAAATATATAATGGCACACGCAACAATTTCAACCTGCCAAGAATAAGTATTAAAGATAAGTGTCCAAAGATCAAGAAACTTGATTGTTTAACGAGCCATGCGTGCAGCTAGTGTGTGCTGCTCAGTAGTGAGGGTCGAGTATAGGGTGGCGATGAAAGCATGTTCACATCCATTTCATTGTCTGTGGTTAATGGGCTGATCTATTCAACTGGATTAGCCTACAGCCCCCCCCCCCCCTCCCCCCTCACCCACCGACGATTCATTAGATCAATAGATACATAATTATAGTGTGTGATTATCTACGCCAATGTATGGAAGAGAGAGAGAGAGAGAGAGAGGGGGGGGGGGGGGAGGGAGAGAGAGAGAGAGAGAGAGAGAGGGGGGGGGGGACCCATACACCCCTCCCCCTACCAGTAACTGACAAAGGGGGAGAGGGCGTAATATACATACAATTTAGTTTTCATATAATTTACCTTTGTTTCAATGAGGTTTTGCTTCTATTCATCATTCCGTTATTGTGTTGTTGTTTTTTTCTAAGGAAAACAACATTATTTTCTGTATAATCGCACGTGCGATTTGGTTCTGATATAATTTTCCTACATTTTGTCAATGTTTAGGTTCTATTTTATATGCTGCTATCATGTTTTGTTTTGTTTCTAAGGATATATTATTTTTCTGTCAAGTATAATCTGATAATATGTACAACTCTGTTTTGACATAATGTGCCTTTGCTTTGTTGAAATCTGTTCCTATACATTCAACACAGGGGCGGCGCTACAGGGGGGGCAGAGGGGGCGACCGCCCCCCCTATGATTTTTCAAGTAGTGAAAAAAGAAAAAAAAGAAGAAAAAAGAAGAAAAGGAGGAAGAAAAGGGAAGAAAAGTGAAGAAAGAAGAAAGCGGAGTATTAAAAAGAGAGGTCTTAAACATATAGCTCTATATTACCCCTGTTATTTAATGGAGAAAAAATATGACGTCATCTTTAGGTCGTCTTGCCCCTCCTATCAAAATACCCTGGCGCCGCCCCTGACTCAACATGCCTCTGTTGAGTTTTGTTTTGTTTTGTTTTGATGATAATCCTATTATGTCAGGATTCTATTCCAATAAATTTGAATTTGAATAATACTGAGGCTGCTGAAACACCCCCAACCCCAATCTGGAACTCACAGAAGCTACTCTAATTAAAAGCATTTATTATTTTATTATTATTATTATCATTATTATTATTATTATTATTATTATTATTATTATCATCATTATTATTATTATTATTATTATTATTATTGTTATTATTATTATTATTATTATTATTATTATTATCATTATTATTATTATTATTATTATTATTATTATTATTATTATTATTATTATTATCATCATCATCATCATCTCATCATCATCATTATTATTATTATTATTAATTTCACCCCCCCCCCCCTCCTTTACGTATCTGGAAAAATGTATACATTCATGGAAGAACAAAGAATTTATACAACTGAAAATATACCTTAAATATAACTGTTCCTTTTATGTGAGTTTTTTTTTCACTGATAGAAAAGTTCATAATATATAAAAAGGAGAAAGAAAAAAAAAGGAAAAAGGAAATATGACAGAGAGAGAGAGAGAGAGAGAGAGAGAGAAATAAAGAGATAGAGACACTCGCACATCCTAACACAATACCTCACCCCTTCCAGCCTCCCCCCCCCCTTCCCCACCCCAATCCGTGAGCGTCCCTCTCCGCACTCTGTGACTTGCAATAAGCGTGAGAATCTGCAGACAACCAATGGGGGGGGGGGGGGGTTTGCGTGCTCAAACTTCAAACACCTCCCTTTGGAAAGGGGGGGGGGTGTTTTAGGTGTTTAAACACCCCCCCCCCCCTTTAGTAGTGTTTTAGGTGTTTACAAATGAAACAAAAGCTTGTTCTTAACCTTTTTCCGTTTTGTGTTTCGCCTTGGTCTAATAATATACTTTTTTTTTTCTTGTCAGAGAATAAATACACCCCAAAATGCTGATGACCCTTTTATTTTTTTGCTTGTCAGAAAATTTTCAGAAAATTTTCAGAATATTAGGCCCCCTCCCTCACAAAATCCTGCATCCGCCGCTGATTACATGACTAAGTTAAAATGAAGAATAATCTTAAACACCCACGTTAAAAAATCTGGGTACGCCTATGAAAGCAATGTCCCTTGGGAGGGAAGTAAGTACAATCCATTTATAGTTCTTTACTAACATATTTTATCCATTGCACTTCGCATCCAAAAGATTCCTTCCTCCATCCGAAATCAAAAGCTTCCCATTTCTTTAAGTGTAATGACAGGGTGTTACGATCTAGTGCTATCTTCTTTTTTTTTTCTTCTTCAACTTGATCTCCTACAAATATTTCTCTCATATAGATGCCCGATTGGGTTGCCCGATTGGGTTGCCCGATTGGGTTTTGCAAGATTACACGTACCCCCGCCCCCCCCCCCCCCCCCAACACACACACACACGCCACATTACAGTGCAGTACACAATACAGTAAAACATTTTTTATCCTACATATCTTTAAATTTAACTAATGTGTAGTAAACGATTGTATCCGAAGTATATTTCACTGAGAAAATATTTTAGGCTACTTGGAGACTTCCACAAAAGATCATGATGAAAGCTTGGATGAAAGGCATAGATCTACAAAATTCCCACTTTAACTTTCATCCAATCAGCTAGCGCGCATGCTCTGCTGAGCTAGCTGCGCTGAGCATGAGGGCGACAATCACAGTGTGGACGAAATCTGGTTCAAGAAAGTTAGAAAATTCTAAAAATGTGTGTTACAGCTTTCTACATCAATGCAAATCCATCGGATGGTGGCTACAGATTCATTATAATATTTAATAGGGATGAATATCTCAATAGGCCCACAAAAGCTGCTCATTTCTGGAGTGATCATCCTGATGTTGTCGGTGGTAAGTTACTTCAGTCCCATGTGTTGCTAAACGTGGTTTACATAGTTGATAAGCTGATATGATACTGATAGTGATAGGGAACTGTCTTTCAGCCTATTATAACTTAATATAATTAAATAGGCTGAAAGACAGTGTGTAACAAGTTCCCTATCAGCTTATCAACGTTATAATATAAAGTCACATGCAGATCTAGGTCTAGTTCGATATTTAAGTAAACTTATTTTGTTCGTTATACTCCCGGGGGGGGGGGGGGGGGGGGGGGGGGGCACTCACGTATATTGGTGGTACGGGGACGTGCCGCTTTGATGACCCCCTTTTTCAGACCCCGATTTCCGTTCTCTAGATACTCAGTTCCGCTCAGGAGCCGCTCAGCCGGCGCTCTGAAGACCCCCGTTATGAAACATATCCGTTCGCATGCGGCCGGGAGCGTGGCGGAGGCAGTGGTCGCTCGACCTGGTCTCGCGCCCTAGGCCCTTTCGTCGCGCGAGCCTTGAAAACTGCTCCAGCTAGCTAGCTACTAGCGCTACACGGCGCGGGCGCGGCCCCCCGGTTAGTTTTGTAGTTCCCTAGACCCTGTTTTTCACTCTGCCCAATAGATCATAGTTCCCAAGACCCCGTATTTTACACCTTGAAGTCAGTTCCTTAGACCCCCTTTTCGGGGATTCGTGAGGCACACCCTCGTCAAAATATAATTCGAGTATTCGATTTCTTTTTAAAATGAATCCTATCCCTGCACAGTTGTTGTCCAATGCTGGAAATATGAGATTGCATGAGATCTTACTCTTGAGATCTGGACAATCTTTGACTGATATAGGTTGCATGTGTGCATGCAACTATAGCCACTTACTCAGTCTTTCCCTAAGGAACCATGGACTGATATGATGATGATGATGATGATTTAACCCGACTGCTAAGAAAGCAAATAATGCTTGTACATGTAAGTAAGTAATCAGGGGGAACCTACAGCTTTAAGTCCTATCCGAGGGACTCTGTA
This sequence comes from Heliocidaris tuberculata, assembly GCA_025618425.1. Classification (NCBI taxonomy): domain Eukaryota; kingdom Metazoa; phylum Echinodermata; class Echinoidea; order Camarodonta; family Echinometridae; genus Heliocidaris; species Heliocidaris tuberculata. Next base: position 42,923,785 of record CM046840.1, read on the forward strand.
ATGAGGATTAATGCCTTACCACCGCATCCACTTGATTTCGAACCCGGACCTCCTGGTTATGAGATCACTGCTCTACCAGTGAGCCATCACGCCTCCTCATGATATATATTTTCGTTCTCACTAGTGCCTTTGATTAGGCAACTGGATATTGTTATATGATACCTAGATTGGATTGGATTCGATTGGAATTATATTTGAATTTTTGTCATCTTTCAGGTGTGGACATGAATCCTGGCAAGGAAGGTGGGACATGGCTTGGACTGAGTAAGAAAGGAAGGGTAGCAGTCATTCTTAATATCTTCAATCCTGATGGTATCAGAGATGATGCTAAGGGTAGAGGTAAGTTGGGCATTGTCGTATGCTCACATTGAGAGTTAGCCTAACTCTGGGGATGTTTCTTATGCTCTAATTTATCGAGTTTGAACTCTGGGGCGTTCCTTATGCTCTAATCCATAAATTTTGCCTTACTCTGGTTGTTTCTTATGCTCTAATCCACAGTTAGCCTAATTCTGGGGTGATTTTAATCCATAGGGTTAACCTAACTCCTAACTCGAGTTTGAACTCTACAATGTTTCTTATGCTCTAATCTGTAGAGGTAGCCTAACTGTGGGGTGTTTCTTATGCTCTAATCCATAGAGTTAGATGAACTCGAGGGGTGTTTCTTACATGGATAATCTAATTCATAGAGTTAGACTAACTCGGGGGGTGTTTCTTATGCTCTAATCTATAAAATTTATATAAAACTATAAGCAATCTGGTGTAATATCACCCAACCCCATCACCCTCTTGCTTTAATACAAGACAATAAACTTTGAAGTCTACAGTTCTTATATGTGGAGGTATTGTATGGTCTAATCAATGGAGTTAGGTAATTCTGGTACCCACTCTCCCTTCTTTTTTTGAGCTTCCAAGAAATGTAAGCTCCCATTTGTGCTCTTTTATGTAGGAAGAGATTCATAGAACTTTCTCAAAATAAAATTGACATCCTTCAAATATACAAAGTTCAAGCTTCAGGCTGATATGAGATTCAACTTATGAGTCATTAAAGATCAAAAGTGTCTACTGTATTTCTTAATATTTCTGTTATAAGGATCTCTGGTATCAGATTTCCTGACTGAGGAGCAGACGACAGATGACTATCTAAAGAAGATTTCAGAAGATGGAGAAGAGTATAATGGATTTAATCTCTTCACACTGGATATCAGGTAAGTGATAAAATAATGATTTAACCAAAATGAGAAGTATCTAAAAACAAAATACAGTATACAGAAAAAGTGTCATTGATTAAGAAATGATGTAAAGTTTAGGTTTCCTACTCGTATGCTTTTTGATGCCTGTACATGTAGTTCATAATTGAATTCATATCTTTGAATATGGCTAATGATTTCTGAACCGTCCCTGAAGAAAATGTTTTTGTCAGCTCAGGATAATAAAGATGGAAAATAGTTGTAGATACACAAGACTTATAAGTGCTGTCACCTTCAATCAGGGCCCGTTTCTCGAATTTGATTTGATTCGGTTTCTCTAATTTTATAATTAATTTTTCTTCCCCACTGTCTTGTTTCTAAAGCAATGGAGATGCTGCTTACTACAGTAATAAATCAAACAAGCCGCCACAAAAGCTGCAGTCAGGTTAGCATGAATGCGTATTTGTTTTCATCTTTTTTGATTTTATGGGCTGGTCACATATCAGTGATAACGATACATTTAGCTGTAACTATAACTGTGAAATCTGGTTATGTAGAAAAGGTATTTGATATCCTTTTTGCTCACCAATTTATGCTAATCAGCCTTCTACATTGATTCTCTTGAAACCAATATCTTTTCTATATAGACTGATTTTATAGTTATAGCTATCCTGATATGTGAACAGCCATTTAGGCTTTCCTAACCACTGAGTAATTCAAATTCCGTGCAATTAAGACTTGAGAGTTTGAAAGATGTGTAATCATTTGATTACTTAATATAAAGTAATATGTGACCCAATGGCTGGTATCACCAATCAGTCACACATTTTACAATGGACCAAGTGGGTAGAAAGGTAATTTATGGATTGTTCTTAGAATTATATTATATCTAAGTGAGTTCTGAAAACTTCTGATGGAGTAAACTGTAATTGTAATTGGAAAATTTGGAATCTCTGCTTGTAGAAATTATACAGAACAAAAAAGATGAATTGTAGAAATTATACAGAACAAAAAAGATGAATTATGGTGACTTGGTGGTCTTGAGCAGGAGGTTGCATATCTAGGATTAGTGTATTTTCTAGCTTTATCAGGCCTCAAATTACTCTGTGGCAATACAGTATTTTGCTCTGATGCCCTTCTCATTTCCCATCATGTACAGGCTTTCTCTGGTGTATTTACAATTTGTGTTGTATGCTTTGCTAACAGGTATCTACGGTGTCTCAAATTCCACCCTTGATAAACCATGGCCAAAGGCAAATCACTTGAAGACTAGTCTGGAAGACATCGTACAAAGCTGCAGTGGTCTCTCATCTGAAGATCTTCTCGAGAAACTACACAGTGTGTTGGAAAGGACATTGTTGTAAGTGAAACATTGTTATTGTTAGTTTGCAGCTGTCCACTCTTCAATTATGTAACATCTTTTATACAATATATTGCAATCAATAATGCATTCATTTTGACTGTGCTATACAGCCATTGGCTGATCTGTGCATTTTGACAATTTCTCATTATTTACACAAAACATTGTGTGAATGACTGTTGCATTCAAACTGACATGATTTTTTTTTTTTTTACTTGAGATTGCGATCTCGAAGAAAGATGTGGCAGTTCCACAGTTATGTCCATTAAGAGCATACAGAATATAAAGAAATGGTACTGAAAGGAAGTGAATGTCTTCAAAACGTTTCCAACAAAGCAATTTTATATCAGATTGTGGGGGTACTTTATAAATGACACAAGTTCTTGCTTTGTACATGTAGTCTACTCAGGCTATTCTATTCTCACTTTTATGCCATTGAAATTATTTTTCCCTAGATTTTCATAAAATGGTATTTTGATAATTTTTTTTTTCTTTTATTAAAAGTCGATTCAAAACACTTAATATAGATCGCAACACAATTTCTTGTAACATAATAAATTTAGTTGAAATATGTGCATGTTAATGTTTGTTGTGCATCACATTTGCATTCAACATCCTTATGTGTGTGTATGCAGGTTGAACGGTGAACAGTTTTCAGTCAAACCCGGGATGACTATAGAAGAAATGAGAGCGGTACTGCCACAGCTAATACATGTTAGGTCACCAGTCTATGGGACTAGGTATGCAATCATGATACTCTGCATCTTATTAGTATGTATCTTCTTCTTATGTTCTTCATTGGACTAAGGGCAGAAAAAAAAAATAACATGGGTGATAACTACAAAAGTGATTCTCTTGCCCTCTAGATGCCATATCTATTAAAATTTTGCAATAACCCATTCTCCAATTCTCTGTTTCTAGCCTGTTTATGTAATTAATCTCCTGGTTCTTTGCCCCTCTTTCTTGCAGCCATTTCTTTTGACTGCAGCCATTTCTTTTGACTCCATCCAAAGTAATCTTCTTCATCTACTCCTTTGCCACTCAATCTTTCCTGTCCATGCCCAATTCCATTCCTCTCTCAGTAAGAAGTGCCCCAAGTTTTATCCTTATTCATTCTTTTAATCCTTATCTTGGAAAACCGTTTCCACTTACTTCACTTCAGCTCTTCTTAATACTTCCCCATTGCTCACTCTATCTGTCAATGTAATCATCATCTTTAGAAGTGATCAATATATCTCTTTGAAAAAAGATGATGTGTTTTATGTTCTTCAAAAGATTCTTTGACACTTTGACCATTTTAATGTTCAGTTGAAATGTGATTGTTCTACATTTTTATTCAAGTGTTGTTGCTTCTGTTTTGCAGGTCTAGTACAGTGATTACTGTGGATGCTGCAGGAGAAGTGATCTATTCCGAGAAGTCTCTGGAGGACCCGATTGACCCTTCTAATCTGAGATGGACCACCAAGGAACACAGATTCCATCTCACCTGTCAGTTATGATGGATCTCGAATGGACTATCAGAGAAGATAACTTTTCAACACGCTTATAACACTTGTAATTTACGATGACCCTTCTATTCTCGGATGGACTGCCAAGGAACAAATTAAAGGCATCTGGAGAAACTCACTGACCCTTCTTACCTGAGGTAGACCACCAAGGAACACAGATTCAACTTATCTGTCTGTTATGATGGATCTATTGAACTCTATGATTTCAAATGGACTACCAAAGAAGATAAATTCCAACTCACTTGTAATCTATGATGACCCTTCTAGTCTCAAAAGGACTGCCAAGGAACAAATTAAAGGCAATTCGAGGAACCTATTCATCACTCCAATCTGAGGAGGACTACTAAAGAATACAGATTCCATCTCACCGTGATTTATGATGGGTCTTTTGAACCCTCTGATCTCAAATGGACCATCAAGGAATGTAAATTCCAACTCATATGTAATTTATGATGAAATCTCTTAACTTTTCTACTGGTAGTCTCGATTGTGCTATGATTTGGCAGTTCATTCAAGACTAGAAGGGTCATAATGTAAGAAACAATGGCATTTAGAGGAGCATATCAATCCCTCAAATCTAAGATGAACTACCAAAACATAGATTACTCCTTACCCATGATTTTTTAATGAAACCTATCTACCTCTCCAATCTAAAATGTATAAGACTACTAATTTCAAATACATGTAATGAAGTCCCATCTTCCCTGTGCTTTTTTTTTTTTTTTTTTTTAATGAACCTGTGGACTCCCCTAGATCTGCTCTAATCTTAGATGTACTACAAAAATATACAGATTCCATCTGTAATGTATGAATTCACTGGACCAAATTTCATAGTCCATTGCACCTTCTATCTACTATAGACAGTGTACCTAAATCAAAGAACATCACTATAGGTGGGTTAGTTCAAACCGTGTTATTTGTATATTTTTCTTGGACTTGGGTCTGTGGCTTATATAGCTTTTGGATGTAGAACCCCCCCCCCCCAATCTGTTGAAGGCCCAGAAAAAAAAGAAAATCAGCCACTTCACTTGGAGTAGGTCTATGGGGATGCCTTCCACCCCCCCCCCCCCCCCCCCCCCTCCTTGAGTAGCTTAGCCCCTGTCAATTTCTGGAAACAATGTCACTTGAATTGAATTGAATTGAATTGAAATTGTATTTATTAAAATTCACATGGCAGCCCAAGGGCTGCATTACATGGAATGTACAGACTACAGAGTAAAAAAACTATGGAAATAATTATGATACAATATACAAAAAAATAATGTTTACATAATAGTCATTCAATAATATGAGAATGAGAAAGGGGAATCAGAAAAAAACAAAAAGGGCAGGAGAGAATGAATGGAGATATTCTAAAGAAGAATGGCATTTTAAGAAGTACATAATAGAACAAATAAGTTAATTAACATGTTAGCATATGATACCTTGATTCACAAGATCCGCTCAAAACACCAACAAAATGTTACACATAAATTATCCATTAGCAAAAAATGTTTAAAAAAACGTATAATATACAGCAATAAATAAATAAATTTGGAGACCATCACAGATTGATGTGTGTGCTGCCTGAGGGTGCTATAATAATTGTAGTTGTTGTGAGCTCATCTGTTCAAGTGCAAGATGAATTTCACTTTGCATAGTGATACATGTATGTACCTCAGAGGCTCAGAATTATTGTGATTACTGAAAGAATATGGAAGGAGATGGGCTCAAAACCTTGTTCATAGTTTTATTGTGGGAAAGTATTGTACTTATAACTATAACACTTCATGAATATGCTAGCTTGCAATAATAAAGTCAGAGCCACAGGACTACATCATTTTTGGAAATGATGGAGTATAATCATACTAATTCTCAAGATACTTTAGGAATTTTTTATTATCAACCACTTTTATTTTTACTGATCTCAACAACCTTGAACTTGATTTAATAGCATTTTTAGGAAAATTGTGTGAAATCAATTGTAAGTTCATGTTATGTTACTGACACTTATACTACTTTTTTTAACATGGATATGGAAAAGCATTATTAGTAATGAGTTGTATATTTTTGTACAATATTATGTCGCAATGTAATAAAAATGTTGAGGTTGAATGAAAAAATGAAATTATAAGACAACATTATATATATATGAAAATACCAGAATGAAAACCATTGAATTTAAACGTTTTAGAATTGCGAAAGCTCCCTGTCATTTGAGTTTTCTCTTCATGGTTACACATGATGAAACACTTCCCTAGTGTTTTGGTATCATTCAGCCAATAGTGTTTCGTCAGTCTATTTTTTCGTGGTAATTATATTTATCTACACATGTCACTCACCGAAGAATGGAAAGAGGGATGAGCTGTATTTGGTTTGCATTGTTTATGCAAAATTTTAAAAAATCACTAAAGGTAAAACTTTGAATTGATATTTTTTTAAATGTCCCTTGTCTAATGACATTTGTTTAGCCAAAAGGTCCTTTACCTCATAGTCATGTAAAGGTGATGTCTACCCGTTAATAAAGTTGGTTTTAATGAAAGCAGAAAAATATCAGTGAAAGTTTGAGGAAAATCTGATAGAAATTAGGAAACTAAAGAAAGTTATGAATTCTAGAAGGTTTTGTCGATCAAAAGCAAATTGGCAACTCTTTGACCTAACTTTCGAGCACCTTTCCCATTTGCTTCAAGTACAAAAATTTCATCAATTTTCAATTTTCTTGCTTATTGATGAAAAAATCGATCAATTTCATACTAGATTGGAAACTCCCTTCCCATATGTTATATACATACTAACAAAATTCATAAAGTTATATTTTCTCAAAATAAAATACCTTGAATAACTATGTTTTTGCACTACCTGTTTCATCAATTACAACTTTTAAAATTCTTCTAAAAATGAGAAATAATGGTAATTACTTTCTATTGGAGACAAACTGACAAGTTCACAAGTTTCAGCCGTCTTTTCCCCACTTTTCACCAGTTGCTTTGCTGATATCATTCATCAATTTCCCAATTTTCCACAAGAAACTGATATTCTCATACCTTTGATATACATGTACATGTTATTGCTTGTAAGCACTTTCACAAAATAGTGTTTTTTCATAAACTTAAAACATTGCGAATATTTTTTTAAAGAGTTTGTGTAGATATTATCTCTGTAAGAAGCATTTTGAAAAGGTGGTGCGTTTTTATTCATCAAAATATATGTGAGCATTGGTGTGAGAGATAAACTTTGAAAATTCACTGATGAGCAATAAATTTTTTAAAATAAAAGAAATAAAAAGGTCATGAGTTTTTGTTGTGCAGGTTTTTACTCCTGACTTTTCTGAGAAGTAAAGTAGCCCAGAAAAAAGGGGGTGTGATCGTGTATGCCCCCTCCCCCTTCCAATGGGCCCAGATACATTCTCTTTTATCTTCATTGTATTAAATTTCCCTTTTATCATGATTCCGAAAGAAAATTAATTGTTCTGTATCAAAGCATACATAACAAATTGTTTTAAACATTAAAATAGATAGGAACATTAATAAGGAAATGGGATCCTTGAAAACAAAAGGAAAAAAATATAATAAAGCAGGAAAAACCTGGTAAATTGTAATGGAATTACATTACATACTCAAGAAAAACCTTCCTTAAAGGATACCATATTCATTAGTGATCACGAGATATTGATTGCCTAGTTCAACCTGTGTAGAAAATAGAAAAATTGTCGACCATGTTCATTCTATGGAAATTCTGCTACGTGTAATTGTGGACGTGGATTTCGCGTTCACATATTTTTCTTTCTCAAAGCTGTAACTTGTTTGGGATTTTCTTCGGAAGGACTCTATTATCACTATCAAGAAGTCAGTGGTGTAACTGTTGACAGAAATCTGATTTTTGTAAGTTTGTTCTCTGTATTTAGAGCCAAAGTATAAATTACTGATTGCGTACATTATGTACTCCACACACTCACTCACTGCCTCCCGTAGCTTAGGGGGCTAAGCGCGGGCCTGGCTGGCCGGCGCCCAGTCGCAGGTCAGCCACAGGCAGTGAGCACAGGCAGTGAGCACAGCTCCGCCTGCTGCCTGCTGGACGAGCTCCTCCTACTACTAGCCTTGAAGTGAACCGTGTTTACTCTTTTTCAACTCAGTGTAGCATGACATGAACTATTTTGTAGTTAGATCTATAAATGATTGTATGAAAAAAATCCTGAAATATGAAGTCTGTAGCTGTTTTGTCGAGATATAGACCGAAAATTCTGTCCCTCATTCATTAGCCTCTTAAATAATTATTTTGACAGGGTCGGCCATTCACTTACATACAGAAACGCTCCTATCACTCTGCTGTGCAAACTCTCTGAGAGCTGACGAACAGACGACATGTAGTCGTAAAAAGGCTTGTAGAACCCTTTAAAAAAAATTTTAAACAAATTGAATAGATTAGGCCTAGGCTCTAAATACATTCTGTTCAACTTACCAATTTGACCGTTTTATTCCTTTTAAAGGTCATGTAAAGTTTTGGTAAGCCCTCAAAAACTGTTCGCCAGATTTCTTCAATTTTTGTTGATAAATAGCAAGATACTAGCAATACTAAGACACTGTGAAGATTTCGCCTCCTAAAGTTTAATATTAAACAAATACGAGGAAAAAACTAATTTATGTGCCGGGACAGGCACGTAAAATCCCAACAAAGGCAGCATGTGCTATACACTGTACACACACGTGTAAAACCAATAATGAGTAGCTACACACAGTGCACACACTCTGTCTCTATGCAAAGCCCCAAGATTGCTGTGCGGGGAGCCGTCGGGGTGGAAGGGTCCTGGCATAATGGCAGTGATCAAGCATTCCTTACAGATATTTACACTAAAATTCACCAGAAATCATAGCTGGAATACCAAATGATTTCTTACAGACATCTTTTGATACAAGGAGAACAACATGAGACTATATTTAACATGTTTCTTTCCAATTTCCTTTTTGCTACCAATACTGTACATGAGCTTTAATGCTCCTTTTTCAGGTAATTCAGGGTCCAAGTTGTTCTCCATTTGAAAATCTTACGCTGCATTCAAACTGTTTCCGCTGCGCAGGAATGAAGATAACATCGCACCCGTTCTAGTCTACGTACAAGGGTATGAAGGGAAAGATCAGTGTGTGCGAGTTCGTAATGAATGCATCACATTTTTCCCTTCATAATTATTTTCCCCTTGTACAGTTGTACGGGTGCGATGTTATCTTCATTCCTGCGCAGTGGAAACAGTTTGAATGCAGCATAAGATTTTCAAACGGAGAACAACTTGGACCCTGAATTACCTGAAAAAGGAGCATTAAAAGGAATAAAACAGTCAAATTGGTAAGTTGAACAGATTCATGAATATTTAGAGCCTAGGCCTAATCTATTCAATTTGTTTTAAAACATTTTTAAAGGGTTCTACAAGCCTTTTTTAGACTACATGCCGTCTGTTTGTAAGCTCTCAGAAAGTTTGCACAGCAGAGTGATAGGAGCATTTCTGTCTCTAAGTGAATGGCCGACCCTGTCAAAATAATAAAATAATAAGAGGCTAATGAACGAGAGACAGAATTTTCGGTCTAGGCGAGATATAGATCTAACACTACAGTTAGACTAAGTAACTAGACCCCGTCCCCAATAACCTTGCATAAGTGTGAGTGACTAGACCCCTAACTTTGTTAGAGGCTAGATCAACATATTTTTGAAATAAATTAGTCCAAAAGCAATGACATGTTTATTTTTTTCTGACACAAGTCTACCCTGGCATAAATATTCATAAAACTTTATTTCATTATCGGATTATTCGGGGGTATATAGACCTATTCCACATTTTGAGGAAGTTTCGCTGATGTGACTTCTTTCTTTTAGCTGTACCCCCCCCCCCCCCCCCCCCCCCCCCCCCCCCCCGTACGAGCTCCATGGCTTATCAATCTGGTACTAGCCACGGGGCTGTATAGTGGATGCATAGTCTATATGGCGCACAGAGGCAGTAGTAAACACAGAAATACTAATGCCTTATAATCACCCATTTCCATGCACGGTGAACATTGCAAATTACACTCGGTGTTTGCTAATGGTTCTGGTCATATTCGTCCTGAAATATCAACAATCGAAATACGAAAAAGGAGTAAATCTACACAGTTTCAGCAGGACGTATGAGGTTTTTCTTACCTTGCACATGTAGTCAGTCAATTGTAATTATCCACTGAACTCTACGTAGAGTTCAGTGCGTCTATATCCGGCACGAGTGCAAGCGAGATGGTGCGAAATCCGCACTGCACGCATGGCATGTGAATCAATGGACTTCGCATCGTCTATGCATTGGATAGATAGACAACCCGCACTGTTCATCTATCCAATGCGTAGACGATGCGATGACTTGATCCACAAAAAAATGCACAAGATTAAGAATTTTTTTTAAATTCACCAATATTTTTGACACTCTATATATTTAAATCAATACATGTTTCAGTGGGATGTCAGTGAACTTGTCCTTACGAAACATGCCTCAGCAGCTTTTTTGTAAATTGTTGGTGACAGTTGGTTTTGCACCTTGAAATTTTCACAAATCACAAAAATTCAATGTAGTAGATCAATGATTTGCAGCATGAAACTTTCTTAGATATGAACCACTTGCAAAATTCACAAGAGTTTCATGCTTTTGAAAGCCGTTTATTTTACAATGTCATCTTTTAAATGCTTTTGTTTTCCTTCTTTTTTATGCAGTCAGATATTCCCCAAGCTCAAACAAGAACTTGAAAGGCCTTCCACAGACTCTCAGGACCAGATTGAGGACAAACATCTGTACAGAAAGAGGGCCCATTCCTACTCGACCATAGGCAAGGCTACAGATTGATGCAACATCAGTAACTTGTATCCAGAAGTTCAACATCAGGCAGTTATCTTGCAACAATGAGAAGGGCAGCAGGAGGAGCAGGTATGCCTGGTATAAAATAAAAATCAAATTTTGATGGCGGCAAAAGTGTATACATGTATGTCTCAGAAATATCCGACAAGCAAAAAAAAATAAAATAGAGAGAGAGAGCGAAAAGAAAAAAAAAGGGATAGAAGGAAAAGGCTCGCAGATTGACCTGAGGGGGGCACACAATTTTGGCCAGGAGGGGGGGGGGGGGGGGGGGGGGGGGGTCACAGCATGTATTTGCAGTAACATATACATGTATTTAGAGGGGGCACATGCCCCCTTTGCTCCCCTGGAGTAAGACATTTAGTACAGGCTACTCTCGATATAACGAGGTTGTCGGGACCAAGCTTTTTTCCTTGTTATAACGAAACCTCGTTATAACCAAACATGATAAAAACAATAAGAAACATTAAAAAATTGTGTGACTGTGTTTTCTTTAGCTTTTTAGATATTTAATTGTTCAGAGCCGTCTTAGAAACACATGTTTTCATACTGTAATAAGTGTCCTTTTTTTATATTCCACGCATGATCCCAAACTGATATTTTTGCCCTTGAACCAATGGTTCGTGAAAGTACAAGAAAGGAAAATACACCATTCCATAAAATGTATATTTAAAGTGCTAGTATGCAAAAGAGAACGGAAAATAGCGACGCAAAGAAAGGATTAATAATAGTGACATAATTCTTTCGTTAGCTCCTCTTACTCTACCTTTCCACTACTCCAACCCATCAATCTACCAAGCCTGCAAAGTTTTCCGTCCTAATTGCATATATGTATACACTCACATATACACACATCATGCACGCAAGTCAATACACACTCTTTGTGAACAGTGAAGGGATCGTTGTGCCCATGTACTGTACATGTGTGTGCATGTGACTGTTGTAGTGAATCTATGCAGGATGCGTGTCTCGCCATGAGGTAAGTTATAATGGTGATTTCAAGACAGAAGGCAGGTTGTGATCATCAGCGTTTGGCTCATTTTTCCTCCCTCGTTATAACGAGACACATTTCTTATTGTTTTCTTTGTCTTGCGGTCCGTGGGATAAGCTCATAATAACGAATATCTCGTTATAACCGTGCTCGTTATAAGCGGATTGGTGGGCCATTGGGTTGCATGTAAAATCTTTTGGGACCGAGAAAATATCCTCGTTGTAACGAAACCTCGTTGTATCCATGCTCGTTATATCGAGAGCAGCCTGTACATGTATCTTACATGATTCTTTGAATGAATTTCAGAATTCTTAGTTTTGTATTGAACTTAGAGAACAAGTGATTTTTAGTTTGTCCCATATGAAACAGTGTTAGGTATTATACTGTGATAGGATGAACTTCATACCATGTGCGAACAAATCAGATATAATGTATTACCAGGCCTACATGTTTCCAATTAAAGGATTTCTGGATTTTCTCAGCACTAAAGATGTCTTCAAATTGGTGTTTGTTATAAAAACCTGTATGAACAGTATAAAATGATTTAGTTATATACAGTATACACGTATAAAATGATTTAGTTATATACAAGAATTCAGTTTTCAACGTTAACTTTTTGTGAAAATTTCTTTGAGTGACAATGGTTTACATTTTGTCTTTTGGTTCCAAATGCAGCTGTCGTATGTAGCTACATGTAATTATTTGTCTTTTTTTACTGTCTTCATTAGCACAATCTAAGACACTGTTATAAATTTTGTTTTTCTTTTTTCCAGGTGGATCCAATACATCCACCAGTCAGAGTTATGGGGATTATAATGCCATTGAGGAAGAGAACCAGCACCTCACTGAAAACCTTCGCTCAAAAGTCAGCGCCTTGAAATCGGTAGGTAGACCTAGTATGTTTATTGTGGGATTGTCAGTAAATATTATCTCACATTTTCAAGTGGAAGGGACAATGATAGGCTAGTGTAAAAAATTTTTCAGATATTCTTTTACATGAATGTGAAGAGTTTGTTCTGGCAAGACTGTAGCACTACTTGGTGCTTAAAAATAAACCATAAGTCTCCATTTAACTTACTTGTAAATGTCATTGTAAAATGTACTGGTTTTGTGTTTTGTTTCTTTGTTTATTTTTTTTTTAATAGCAGCTCTTTCTGTATTCCATAGGAGAGATATAGTTGGGAGAATTAAATATATTTTTTTATTGGTGCTATTCTTCTTATTCTTTATTATTTCTTTTTGAGATTCCCGGAGCTAGATTACTCTCCGCTCCTGCATTTCTTTTTCTGTTACATGTAGAATGCTAACACACCGCTAAAGTAAACACCATTTATTGAACCGAATCTTCTTCTTTTTTTCCCCTGCTCATGAAAAATTGATCATTATATATTTGTGATGGCATTGTTACCATTTTCTCATCATACAGCTCAGTATAGACATGGGTCAAGAAGTTAGAGAACAGAACAAGCTTTTGGGTGAGATGGTGAGTGTTATTTCTTCATTTTTTAATTTATTTTTAATTTGTTTTTTAATGGGGGGGGGGGGGGGGTCATGTTCAGGGTTGTCACCAGGGACTTTTTAGTGGTGGAAATTTTATCGCTTGACACCTTGCCACGTTGGCTCAGGGAGACAAAAACTAGTCGGTTTTCAGGGCTTATAAGTTATAGTTAAACAGTAAAAATATCATGTATCTACACAGTACACACTGTACTGTAGCTGCAGCATTACGCATTGTAACTACTGTACTAGTATTTGGTTTACTTTGTATATATACCTGCCGTGAGTGCTGTCAGATTACTGGCTTAAACCACAGTTGCATATTTATAGGTCAAAATCGTAGTATTTTTTCTTTGTCAGTGGGGAAATTAGAGCCGGGCGGGCGGGTGTGATGTTGCATTGAGTGCAGGTCGGAAATTTCGAGTGGTGGAAGGTTCGGAACGGCGCCGACCACCGTAGTGACAACGTTGGTCATGTTATAAAAAGTCTGTTTGTATCAGTTTCATTAATATTTGTCATTATGGGGGGCGTTTCATGAAAGGACTTGTCAGATATTTTATCCGACAAATTTGCTCTCAGCCAATCAGATGCAAGGATTTCAGTAGCTTATAACAGTTGTCGGAGAAAATATCTGACAACTTCCTTTCATGAAACGCTCCCCTGATGCTTTGTTAATTAGGGGAAGCTTTTTCTTCACAGTTCCTTATGTGGTTAATAGATTTTAAAAGATGATTGATCAACTCATCTGTTCCTACCCTTCTCCCCTTTGGTTTGATAGCATATTGAAAAATGAATTGCGCCTCATCCTTGAAGGAATGTAGATGGTGCCTTGAACCTAATCAAAATCTCGTTGTAAACTTGGTGTCTGCATGAATCAAGTTGCCTCTTTTTCCACAAAAAAGTTTGAAAAGAACAGTTTGTTGATTTTAACATTTCATTTTTTGTGCAAAAGCACATTCCCTTATTGTTGCTGTGCTCCGTACATGACTTTACGTTACATGCTCCTATGACAAGACCTAACCCTAACCCTAAAACTTAAACCTAAGCTAAAACCCAATTGCAACCTAGCCCTAACCATATGTCTTTGACAAAATAAGCCTTGAGCAAATGTCACCAGAGAAAATGTTGGGACCACCTGGACCTAGTACAGAATTTTTTCTCCCATGCCATGGAATGGAATACAGTGTATTTTGATGTCTGAAATTAAAACGTTTTTATGGGTGTCTTTAGTTACAAAACCTATGTAGCAAAGTTTGTACATTGATATCAAATATTCAAGTGACTCCATATGATATGACTCTTTGTTTAATCCTTCTTCTAGGACCAAGAGTTTGACTCCACCGGCGGGTTTCTTGGTGCCACCATGGGACGCCTGACACGCCTCTCCAAGGGGGGACTCCATTGCCATTATCTCTACCTGTTTCTGTTTGCTGCCCTCGTCTTCTTCATCATCTATGTCATCCTCAAGTCTAGATGACCTTCGACCTCTGAAGAGGGAGTCTTGAACATTCAAACAAGAATTATTTATACAGCCATGAAGGGAAAGATCCTTTCTTGCTTCTCAGCATCTCTGTATGTAGTGCACAGTGACTTGCATTTTATGCTATTATCATATATATATATATATATATATTACCCTGATCAATAATATGATATGGGATATGTTAGAAGAGGAACATTCTTATTTATGTCCAAATCCTCTGTCCAACCCATATGACATCCCCACAGCTGTGAAATTGTGGGTGGATAATGTGATTCCTTAAAAGAAGTTGAGAGAATTTAGCATTTGTATGGTTTGTAAACAGAAACATTTCGTCGTAACAAAGTCCTTGTCATTGGATTAACCCTTTGCCTATTGTAACTGGGTGGTTCATTTATAGAGTGGAAACTCACTGTAACAAGGACCTTGGGACCATGAAAATAACCTTGTTATATCAGGAATCTCCTTATTTCAGGGTAAAAAAAAGAAGAACATAGAGACCTGGAACCACTAAAATTACTTGTTATATCAGGAATCTCATTGTATCGGAGCTCTTTATAGTGAGTTTCCACTGTGCAAGAGAATTTCATAGTCAAGGGGTTAAGTGTACTACGCTATGAGAGGATTGTGAAACAGCAGGATTGGACTATAAATTCACCATTCATGCAGTATTTTGTTTCCAGCAACCTTGTAACAATAAGATTGCCTTGGTTTTATACATCTCATTACAAATACATACAACTGACGTATATGCGTATTATTTATTGAATGTGCCTCGGAAATGGTTAATTCTACATTTTTATTTGCGTTCACATCCTTCTGCCTGGCACTTGGCGATATGAAAAAACAGGTACTGCCATAAGGGTGGCAAAGGGCTTAGTTGAAATGGGTGCAGCCTTCTCGCCAGTACATTAAACTCTTGGTGCTGATACCAAGGGTGAGGAATTTCAGAAAATAAAAACCATACATGTGTAGATTCTCTCAAAAAGGGTACAGGCAAGGGTAATAAATCAGTCATTGCCTACTTTGAGTTTCAATCTCCAAAGTTGTTTTGGTCCTCCCAAACCACCTCCCTGGGATGTCATAAGGCCATATTTCACTCAATATGGACCAATACTCTCAACCTGCAAAATTGCTTTGGTCCTCTCAGATCACCCCCATGGGATTCAGTAAAGCCATATTTCTGTCAATTTGAACTGTGCGTAAACTGTTTCCTGCGAGAAGCCTGAGTGGGTGTGATACAATTTTATGAATCTGAATGAGGGGGAGACTTTAAAAGAGATTTTTATAGGTCCACTGCTACCCAGATGCAAGTTGATTTCTGTTGATGTGCAGGGATGCATACAACTCATATTTTGTTATTCAAACATCTTAACATGTTTCATAGATTTTGAAATATTTTTTGAAATCATTTTCTCAAACATGCTAAGCTCCACCCTAAAAATGCTCCAGATCTCATTCCTGCAGTGACATCTTCTGTCAGTCATTAGTGAGCTAAGGAGAGACAGTGGTATGTAGCTTTGCCAGAGATGACCATCTGTTCTAATAGACCATGCAATGCCTACATAGTAGTTGCTATGTCAGACATGCTGTCACCAGGAAAAGAATGGTAATGAGGAGGTATTGTTTGAAAGCATGAAATTCTATTGTGAGCTTGCGCTGAGCTGGGGGAAGTTACATTCCACTATCTATTGTAGAATGTTAGTGTAGCTGACTGATGATTGACAGGTGATGTCATTGCAGGAATGAGATCTGGAGCTTTTTTTTTTTTAGGTTGGAGCTTAGGAGGTTGGAAAAAGTATTTCAGAAAACATTTTAAAAATCTATGAAACATATCTAGAGGTTTGAATAATAGAATATTAGTTGTATGCATCCCTGCAAATCAACAACAAAAAACTTGCATTTGGGTTGTGTTTGGTTGCAAGTGCCCTTTAAAGGGAACCAATCACCAAAAAATATTTTACTCTGTATGTTAGAGGTTCCATGTCATTCTACTATATTCCAAATATGGGCTTCGAATATCACTTGCATAAAGAGATATTACAAGTTTAATTATACTCTCGATAAGCATAAAAGCGACTTGTGAATAGACTACTCAACGCACCCATACGTGCTTGCCAAGATAAGGGCACGCGCGGAACCCAACTCGGAAGTTCAGTTCTGCGCGAGCTCCTTCATGTTATCCTTTATTTCCTTCACACTCCTGAACTTGACCTATAGAATTTCAGATAAAGTTCTGATAACGTTAATTTTATACTTCCTAGTGGTATACATTTCTTTTTTCAGGTGGTTGGTACACTTTAAGGATGAGAAAACCTGGATCTTCCGAAAATTTATCATCTTGAATGTTAATACCACAGTCACATCACCAAACCGATCCACATTGACTCCAAACTGGCCGATTCTTTGCCATTTGGGGTAATGTAATTTTTTTGTTCAGTCCGTTGTTGGTCTGGTGTCAGACTGTTGGTGTGACTGAAAGATGCTGATGTTGTCTTTACATACTTTTTCTGAAAGGATAATGTTACAGCATTCAATCCTTCTATTGGTTGTGTTGAGAACCAAGTACTGCAGATTAATTCCATCCTATTTATAAATAGAAATTCGCCAGGCCTGAAATATGACCTTGCCTAAATATGAAATGCAGTTTAAGAACTTCACCTAGAATGTCGAAGCTGAAAACGGCCTGTCTATACAAATTCATGATCTGTTGCATTTTAAAGTCAAGTAGCAGTGGGTCATAATCCACTTGCATTTGTTGCCTTTTCACATGGCATGGACCCTGCTAGGTTGCTGTGGTATTTACACTACATTGAGATTTTTTTTTTTTTATGCCACAGTAGATGCTTTTTGCAAGATATAGATACCTGTACTCTATATTTTGATTTAATAATTTAGTGTGAAACATCTTTAAATATCCATAAACATGTATCTTGCTAAAGGCCTCTGTATATTTTACAACCTAACCACAACAAGATTTAGAAAGAAAGTGCTCGGTCTTTTTCCACAGGGAAGGCTCACAATACTCCATTGTATCAATTCTACCATTCATATGATGTGTAGGACCCAACCAGAAGGGATTTTTTTTTTCCTTTTGTGCTTAATCATATTGCAATTTTTCCCAAATCTTGTTATCTGGTCATAAGGTGTGCATTGGCCTACATGTTAGTGTTTTAAAGGTATATTGTTGAATTTCATCATATTTTGATATTTTGCACAAGAGATACAGAAACTAGAAATAAGCCACTTAATATTTTGGGGGTCATGATACAAAATAAATTGTAACTGGTAAGCGAGCAAAACACAGATAGCTTTGAAATAAGGTTCGAAGTTAAAGATGAAATTAGTCATTTGTTATCGTCATTTTGTCTGCTGGCTTTAATTGTGCAAGACAGAGGAGCAAACACAAAAGTGGTGTAGAGTTCAATCACATTCATTGCATCGGTAAAATAAGCACCTTTATGTCTAGAATACATATTTGGAAAAGTTGAAATTGCCACTGTTGTGAAGAGAAATGTTTGTTTAATTCTATACTCCTTTATTCTGGTACTGTTCATGCATTATATCTATTTAGATTACATATGATCACAGAAAGATTTTTTTTTTTTCTTCCCCATCTCTTTTCAAACTGTCTACATTGTAGATTTCTGTTGTTCGATGTTAAAATGGATATGTTCTAAGAAGGTAAATATTGCTAATTTTCAATGTTCTTATAACTTTCTAAGGATTACTGCCTGTCTTTTGTTCCAAATATGACTGGATTTTGAAAGAAGATGCAATACAATAAATTATGAATTTTAAAAAGGAAATAATTTTTAATGGAAAAAGGCCAAAACTCGTACAAGTCGATAGGCAGTCATGTGAATAGTGTGACATCATTACGATTTACAGCAGATGTACTAGATTGTTAATAATTCTCAACAATGTTGATTTACTATTCATGTGACCACATAGGACCTTGATTTATATTTACATTTTCAAATTTCCATAGGTAATCCTGTTGCAGTTCATTTCAAAATCCAGTTGCTGTCGGGTCGTAAAATGAGCAGTGTATATTTGCTTGTACATTGAGCAAGTTGTGTATCAAATGGATTAAAAGGTTTCTTCGTCAATATGTTTATTATAAAGAGAAAGATTACACTATTTTTCAATAAAATTATGATATTGACTTATACAACTGATTTTTGCTTGTATGTCGTACTTTATACATTAGCATAATGTATAAAGTATCATCGGTAATGATGGAGTTCGTATTTTTATCAAGTCAGCTCTTCACGTCTCTTTCCTTATCTTCCAATTCACTTCATGTAACAGATGAGGATGAGGAAATCTAAAAAATAATCCTATGTTTTGTTTAATCCTTTACCTGATACTTTTTTCTTTCGGAAGGTTCTCTGACCATTCAAGTAAAATAAAACATCTGCGTTCTCTCTTTCTTTCTTCTCTCTCTTTCTCTCTCTCTCACACACACTCACTCACGTACTCACTCTTTCTCTCACTTGCTCTTTTTCTCCTTTCATACAATGATATAATTCATGGTCTTGTTCATCTCTTCTAAACTCGGTTGTAGCTCCCAGCGACATCCCAGCCAACATTCTCTTCCATTGTATAGCTATTTGAAAGAGAGAGAGGGAAGGGGGGATGAAGAAAGACAGAAACGCTATGTTTATTCAAAGTATATACACCATCTCGCAATCTTCAATTCTCCCTATCGCATATAGCCGATATCAACCGATATCAGCTCCCGATGCCGATATCGGGGACAACGATGTTGGCACATATATTTCCGGTTCCAGTCTATAGCTATAGTGAGCATATTTCCTTGCTTTTTTCGTGCGTGATTGTTTTGCATCTTCGGCTCAACATCCCACATTGGGTGGCTTCACAGAAGAATCCCATTTAAATATCAACTGTATAAAAACACGATTATTTGCTAGATTAGGAACAAAAGGGAGTTTTTGCTAGGCTGACCACGTCTTCTAACACATTGTCAATGACGCTCCGGCCGGACCCGGAAGCTCAGTTGCCAGCAATCACATGCCCAAAAATTAGAGCGCCGCATGCGTTCGGATTCGGAGAGCTATATGCGATACGGAGAATTCGCTAAACAACTGACACATCAGCTCATTATTCCAAAATTCCGGATCTCATCAACTGAAAACACCTTTCCCAGAGGCCGCATCAAAAACGTAGAACAACATTCCACTCTGCATCAGAGAAATAACCTGTTTTGCCAATTTCAACAGATCCCTAAATATACATTTCTTTCCCCCGTTACTTTTTAAATCTGTCTATTTTGCTTTTGTAGATGTCTTTTCTCTTCAAATCTGTAATTTCGTAAGCGCTATGCCACTTTCTGTTTTTAGGCTCCTAAATATTCGATATTATAACTTTTAGGCCTTGGCCTACATAAATAAAACTTTACTGAGCTAGATGTTAATTAACTGCATATGTTTTAAACTTTTAATAGGTGGTTAGTCGACGACTAGGAGCCCGTTTACTCATGTTTCAAATTTGTGAATATTCTTCCACGAACCCTTAGTGACAAGCCGTTAATTCACAAGTTATTAATTTTTATGGATGGAATCCGACTTGCATACATTAATGGTTCGTGAACTTGCATAAACATTAAAATTGGTCTAATGAGAAAAGTAACGTTCCATCAAAGCTCCCTCTATCGTCGATTTGCATCTAAATATGATTGATATACATGTAAAGAGAGGAGAGAGAGAGTGTGTGTGTGTGAGTGTGTGTGGGTGAGAGAGAGAGAGAGAGAGAGCACCAAGAAGGTCACCAAGAAGAAGCCGGCAACACACCCACCTGCTGCCGAAATGTGTGTGAGTGTGTGTGAAAAACTAGAGAAATATGTATATATATATATATGTAGTAATGTGAAATTTGGAGTGTAAGTTTTATTTTTAACTAGACTAATCTGTAGTTCAGAGGTAATTCAGTGGTATGTCTGCCTTCTTTTCAGTGAGCCTAATCTGTAGTTCAGCTGACAATATGCACTGATGAATCTTTTGAAAGCACAGAGGTCATTGTCTGTAACCAATCTTTAGCTGACCAGTGGGCTGGTGATAGGGTCCAATTTATGTACCCCTTTAGAATGTAATTTGGAATTTCTTCTTTTGTGTGCTAGATGGACATGTAGTTGGTTTTAGAATGTAGTTTAAGGTTTTGGAGGAGAGTAGCACAAGAAGACAGAGGGAGCGAGACATGAAATTTTCCTGCTAGACAAATTGCACACCTACATCAAGTTTTAAAGTGAGTCTTTGATATAAGGTTTATACTTTTTTTTATTTGTGTTGATGCAGCTGTTGCTAGTTGAGGTGTGTTATTTCTGAACATTACTTGAGAAATTGTGATGACATTTATGAACATTTGGACCATTACTTTACATTGGTGTACAACTTGTGATTTAGTATGCATATGTGTCATGGCATGTAAGTCTAAAACTTTTATTGCGGTAGTGTAGTACACGTACATAATTTTTATATTATTTAAAGAATAAAAATTATTATTGCAGGTCTATCGGAGTATATGAATGCTAAGGCATCATTATAGATACTTTTAATAGAAATTAGTATTTTATCTTGTAGCTTTCCTATACATGTATGGTTGTTGTGTATTTTTGCATTCCATTTTAGTAATTTATTACCTCTGCTACTTGTATTTATATGTCACATATATCTCTGGATATTTCTGTGGTGGTTATACTTATCTATGTCATTTTATTCCGCCAATTTACATATAGGCTTCTGTTGCTGGGCTGGCCAATCGGAAAGTCAAAATTGAACCGATAGCTTTCACAGGCGATTATAGTTGAGGCATATATAATCTTGAATAGGCTGGACACTTCCAGTGTGTGGGCGGTGAGTGTCTATAATTATACATATGGGGTCATTTTGAGTTTGTATTTTATTCTTAAGATTGATAACAAAATCAATGTACAACTCTTTTTATTGTTCAGTTGTTTTAAATTTAAATTAATATTGAAGTGTAACAGAAATGAAATAAGATATATTGATCTATTACCTACAAATTTACAATGGTGCAATAATGTGTTTATTTGAATCAAGATAACAAGATTTGTTCAATTAGTAGAATCGATTATTTATTTGGAAATAATAGACATTTCAGATAAATGAATATAGGCGTACTAAAGTATATTCATTCAATCATAATGATCTCTTTTTCTTTAACTCAATTTATAATGAATGGTTATCTGAATTGTATACATTCCTTCGGGATTTTTATTGCTTTCTTGTATCTTTTTTTTTACTATTTACAGGGGCTGTTTTGCCCATACTAATAAAGCTGCGGTACTCAATCCTCAAACGCGCCTATCGAGTGAATTTGTTGGAGAACTCTTCACTCGATAGGCGCGTAGTGTAGTACACGTACATAATTTTTATATTATTTAAAGAATAAAAATTATTATTGCAGGTCTATCGGAGTATATGAATGCTAAGGCATCATTATAGATACTTTTAATAGAAATTAGTATTTTATCTTGTAGCTTTCCTATACATGTATGGTTGTTGTGTATTTTTGCATTCCATTTTAGTAATTTATTACCTCTGCTACTTGTATTTATATGTCACATATATCTCTGGATATTTCTGTGGTGGTTATACTTATCTATGTCATTTTATTCCGCCAATTTACATATAGGCTTCTGTTGCTGGGCTGGCCAATCGGAAAGTCAAAATTGAACCGATAGCTTTCACAGGCGATTATAGTTGAGGCATATATAATCTTGAATAGGCTGGACACTTCCAGTGTGTGGGCGGTGAGTGTCTATAATTATACATATGGGGTCATTTTGAGTTTGTATTTTATTCTTAAGATTGATAACAAAATCAATGTACAACTCTTTTTATTGTTCAGTTGTTTTAAATTTAAATTAATATTGAAGTGTAACAGAAATGAAATAAGATATATTGATCTATTACCTACAAATTTACAATGGTGCAATAATGTGTTTATTTGAATCAAGATAACAAGATTTGTTCAATTAGTAGAATCGATTATTTATTTGGAAATAATAGACATTTCAGATAAATGAATATAGGCGTACTAAAGTATATTCATTCAATCATAATGATCTCTTTTTCTTTAACTCAATTTATAATGAATGGTTATCTGAATTGTATACATTCCTTCGGGATTTTTATTGCTTTCTTGTATCTTTTTTTTTACTATTTACAGGGGCTGTTTTGCCCATACTAATAAAGCTGCGGTACTCAATCCTCAAACGCGCCTATCGAGTGAATTTGTTGGAGAACTCTTCACTGGTGTCAGGAGTGGGATAGGCGCTATAAGCTGAAGGATCCAGAGACTCATCGCGAGGCACAAGAGATCTACAGGGAACCTCAGCCACGAGGAGTAGAGCGAAGAAACAGCCTCGGCCCACAGAGGGATCACTTCTTGATAATTGGACAATAAACTAAATTCCGAAAGACTGAACAATTATGCTAAAACTATAACGTGAATATTTAATGCACTTATGAATTGTATCTAAAAATCGCAACCCAGTCTAATGTTAATTCGTATCCTATATCTGTAATATCATTTTCTTAATTGTATCTGTACATTTCTCTATCATCATGACTGACTCTACAGGAAAACCCATTGAATCGGAGATGATGATGCAGTTCTTCAGGCGCTCCATGGGACTTCAGGGGATTTCTCAAAGCCGTCTTACCAAATTCAAGGGGGTTCCTCAGAATGCGGGGGAATTGTCTCTCGCCGAATGGTTGGGGGAATTTGAAGAGGTGACGGCACAGTTCGATTTAGCAAGCAAAGATAAGACCCGCCTTCTTGTGGATCATCTCGCAGGGGCAGCACGGGAAGAAGTCATGTGCCTCCCAGACGACAAGCGTCACAACTTTGAGGAGGTCGTGGGTGCCCTTCAAATGTGTTTTGGGTACCCGGAAACAACCCAGACACTCAGTAGCCAGTTCCACAACCGCAAGCAACTTCAGGGTGAGTCACTTTGTGATTTTAGTAGGGCACTGATTCGGACCTATTCCAAGATGGAGAAATCTGCAGAAGGGAACGACAAGGCTGCCCTCACTCAGCTAAGGGACCATGCCCTATGCGACCAATTTGTGACTGGAGCACGGGACGTTTCGGTGCGACGTGAACTTCGCCGCATCCAACTCGACCATGGAAAGTCAGACTTTAATGTGATAAGAAGCGAAGCCTTGCTCTTGTTTCAAGAGACAGACACAAATCAGTGTAAGCCTAAGGTGAGAGAGGCGGAAGTGGAAGTGGCAGAGGTGACCCAAAGTGTGTCAAAAAGTGATCAGCATGTCCTTAAGGAAATAGTTGATCAACAGAGAACGATGTTATCAGAATTGGAGAAGTTGAAAGCTGACATGGCATCTTTAACCGACACAGTGCTGAGGCTCAGGACTAACAAGAGAAAGCCCCTGGAGGACATAGAATGCTACAAGTGCCATAAAAAGGGTCACTACAAGAACAAATGTCCACATACTGAAAATATGGATACACAGTCGGGAAACTAACTACCTCCACCGTTGGGGGCAAAACGGTGGAGCTACATGACCACACGCCCATGGGAGTCGACCAGTCGACATGTACACTGCTGGAGTCTGGGAGCATCAAGGAGAGTATTGATGGAGGCAATGACAATGGAAGCAATGATTTGGACATCCGCAGTTTGTTAGTTCAGCCGAGTCCTACTGTTGTCGCCGAGGTCGCTGGTGTTTCGATTGGATGTGTTTTGGACACAGGATCTCAAGTCTCTATCATCCCTTCTGAAGTGCTTCATTCTCAGTTGGAAAGTGCACTGGGATGTCCAGAAAAACTTGGATTTTTGGTGAAAGTAACAGGAATTTCAGGGACAGAAGTGCCGGTGGAAGGCTATGTACGTGCCCGAGTGCGTTTTGACGGTCGAGAAGCCATGGTAGGATTTCTGGTTGGACAGAATTTGCCAATGGAGGGTAGGAGAGAAAATTTTCCAATATTGATTGGCAGCAATGGTCTGAGACCACTTCTAGAAGATGAGATTAGTGACCTTGATTTAGCGAAGGCTTGTCTGAATCTGTCAGATGGGATTAAGCAGAAGAGGGCACAGGATGTTGTGACTGGGTCTCGGCAGGAGGTGGTCCCGCCACGAACAGTACAACGAGTGCAATGTAATCTGGAGAGTTCCCATGTCGAGGGCACAGGAGACAAGCTAGATGTTTGGCTGGTGGAACAAGGTAATACACACACAATTAACCCAATTCTTCAGGTAATAGAAGGTTGTGTCTCTGGACAAAACACAGTTGAGTTTCTTGTCGTCAATACTGGAGAAGTCGAAGTAGCCATCCCTCCTCATACGACCATAGCATCTGCAACTCAGTTGGAACAACGTGATGAAGTCAGTGTAAAGTTAGTGGAGAGCTCTGTAGAAGTCGATGTTTGTGAAGTGCTTGTCTCGACCGGAGATGGACCAGATAACACTTTCAAGGTCGGAGACGATGGGCAAGCACAGACTTCGAATAGCCACCCAGGGGATAGGCAGGAGTTTAGATTCCAGAATGGATCTGTCATACAACTGCCAACGGGTATCAGCTTAGACAATGTGCCTTATGAGGACGCAAGCCGGATTGCAACACTCCTATCCAGTCACATCAATGTCTTTTCTGACGGTGAATTTGATCTTGGGTATTGTGATGATATCCCACATGAGATCAAAGTGAACTCTGAGAAAACAATACGCATGCCTTATAGGAGAATTTCTCCTTGTGAAACTGAAGAGGTTCGACAACTGCTGCAAAACATGTTGGATAAGAACATTATCAAGCGGTCAGCGAGTCCTTACGCTAGCCCGGTAGTGTTAGTAAGGAAGAAGTCTGGAGCTATTCGTCTCTGCATAGATTACCGTCAGCTGAATGCTATAACGACAAAGGACTCTTTCCCAATGCCAAGGATAGATGAGTCTCTGGAAGCTATGCAGGGCGCAAGGTATTTTACATCGCTTGATTTGTCTCATGGCTACTTCCAAGTGGCCATGCATCCTAATTCGGCCCCACTGACTGCATTCCGCGTGCCATGGGGGTTATTCCACTTTGAGAGGATGCCTCAAGGTCTCTGTAACAGCCCTAGCACATTTCAACGTATCATGGAATTGATATTTGGAGACATGAACTTCACTCAGCTCATTTTATACTTGGACGACATCCTAGTCTTCTCCAAAACCATCGACGAGCATTTGACTACGTTGAAGGAAGTCTTCTGTAGACTCTCAAAGCATGGTCTAAAACTGAGAGGAGAGAAGTGCCAGTTCCTCCAAAGAGAGTTAGCTCATCTAGGACACATTGTTAGTGACAAGGGAGTTATGGTTGATCCAGGAAAGGTGGAACGCATTACTGATTGGCCTACACCCAAGACGTCGTCTGAACTCAGATCCTTCTTGGGACTAGCATCGTACTATCGTAGATTTGTCCCCGACTTTGCAAGAATTGCGGCCCCCCTTCACTCTCTGATTGGAACCAGGACGTCATCAAAGGCTGGAAAAAGACACCCTTGCAATCCATCTCAAGATGATATCAAGTTTAGATGGACAGATGAGGCTGAAGGAGCATTTCAAATGCTGAAAGACAGACTCTCCACTGCGCCTGTCCTCGCATATCCACGATTTGGTCAGGAATTCATTTTGGAAGTGGACGCTTCACTGAAGGGCCTTGGAGCTTGCCTGTCACAGGAAGGGGAAGATGGTCAGCGTCATCCCATTGTATTTGCCAGTCGCAGTCTACGAGGAGCAGAAAAAAGGTACCCAGATTTTTCCAGCTTCAAGATTGAACTTCTTGCCCTTAAATGGGCGGTAGCGGAAAAGTTCAAGGGTTATCTTATGGGCTCAAGGTGCATTGTGTTGACTGACAACAACCCCCTTGCTCACCTTCAGACCGCACAACTCGGAGCCACCGAGCAGAGGTGGGCTGCACAGCTGGCTCCTTTCAACCTCGAGATTAGGTATAGGCCAGGGAGGCTGAACCGCTGTGCCGATGCACTCAGTCGTTATCCTGGGAAGAATGAGGAAGAAGTAAAGGGAATAATTGGCAAGGTAACCGTCAGCACGGTTTTACCGGATGATGTAGTGAACAGCAGTGACAAAGCACCCGACTTACCGACTAAAGCAATTCCTTGCATCTATCCCTCTTACTCACCACAGCAGTTAGCATCTATGCAGGAGGAAGATGATGCACTCTCAGTTCTCCGTAAGCATTGGAAGTCAGGATGGAAGCCTGGTGACCCGCTTGAGATTGAAAACTCTGAAGTTAGATCCTGGTTCAAGGAATATCGCAATATAGTAGAAGAGAATGACATATTGTATCGTCGACCTCCGAATGCCATGGGAGCGTCAGCCAAGCAACTGCTCACTCCAAGGAGATTACGGATGACGATGCTTGAGATGGCTCATGATGAATGGGGTCATCAGGGTGTAGGAAGGACCATCGGAGTACTGCGTAGGAGATGCTATTGGCCAGGGTTATATCGCGACGTGAAGGAGCATATACGAAAGTGTTTCACGTGTATCCAGTCAAAAGCACCAACTCCTGTAGTACGCACTCCAAGGCGCCACCTTCTTGCCTTCAGACCTATGGAGTTGGTAGCCATAGATTTCTTGAAACTTGACAAAGGGAAAGATGGATGTGAAGACGTGTTGGTGGTAACAGATGCTTTCACAAAATATGCACAGGCTGTGCCCTGTAAAGACCAGACCGCACCTACAGTAGCGAAGGCTCTTCGGAACCACTGGTTTGCACACTATGGTGTCCCTCTCAGAATCCATTCTGACCAAGGGAGAAACTTCGAGAGTGCCCTCATTCGTGAACTCTGTCAACTGTATGGAATCAAAAAATCTAGAACGACACCGTATCACCCTGAAGGAAACGGCCAAACAGAAAGGTTTAATAGAACTCTTTGCACGATGATCCGGTCCCTCCCTGCATCAGAGCGACGTAAGTGGCCAGATCTCATCAGTCACCTTGTTTTTCTCTACAACTGTACACCACACAGAGTAACCCGGATCTCACCCTTTCGACTGTTGTATGGCAGAGAGCCATTTACTCCCCTTGACCAGCTTATTGGAAATACAGAGGGGGACTGGAATGAAGATTACATAGAAGAACAAGCAAGGTCACTCCAACAGGCCAACAAAATTGCTAGGGAAAACACCTCTTCGACCCGTCTGACAGAGAAGATTAGACATGATGCTCGCCCCATGAGCATCCCATTGCAGGTTGGTTCGAGAGTACTTCTCAAGAGATGCGCCTTTAGTGGAAGACATAAACTGGCGGACAAGTTCTATAGTCAGCCCTACATAATTACTGCCGTAAATCAGTCAGATGATGTATACGATATTCGACCAATGTTGGGAGGCCGCCCAACGACAGTACATCGCAAACTCCTCATCCAAGATCCGAGATTACCTACTGAGAAGGAGGATTTCTTCCATCATGATGAAAACGTCAAAGTTTCAGGCTCGAGTGAAGGCAATGACCACGACGAAGAAAGAGAACTGCCTTACATCTTTTTGTGGGGCTCAACTGACCAAGAGGACCAGGTAGTCCAAATTCAAGATGACCACGAGGGATGTCGGCGTTCAAGTAGAAGCAATAAAGGATTCCATAGCAATCCGGCACGCCTCCCTCGTTCGGTGTTGAGATAGCGTAAGAAAGGAGTGAACTCGAAAAGGGGGGAACAGTGACATATTTTTTTTGATGTAGTGGAGAATCGTTCCTAGTCAGTATGCGGTTAAGAATTCATTCCAACCCCCCCCCCCCCCAAAAAAAAGAGGTTATTGGTTCGAATACATGTATCTGATGTATATATAGTTTGGACATGTATGTGTGTATGTATGTGTATGTATGTATATATATATATATATATATATATATATATATATATATATATATATATGTTTAACTTGCAATTGCCTTTGGAGTTTCCTGGAGGTTTACATTCAGAAGTTTGGCATCTATTTCTTTCGAAAATTAATGTTTTTCGGTAAAAAGACATTAATTGGGGGGAAATTTGTAGTAATGTGAAATTTGGAGTGTAAGTTTTATTTTTAACTAGACTAATCTGTAGTTCAGAGGTAATTCAGTGGTATGTCTGCCTTCTTTTCAGTGAGCCTAATCTGTAGTTCAGCTGACAATATGCACTGATGAATCTTTTGAAAGCACAGAGGTCATTGTCTGTAACCAATCTTTAGCTGACCAGTGGGCTGGTGATAGGGTCCAATTTATGTACCCCTTTAGAATGTAATTTGGAATTTCTTCTTTTGTGTGCTAGATGGACATGTAGTTGGTTTTAGAATGTAGTTTAAGGTTTTGGAGGAGAGTAGCACAAGAAGACAGAGGGAGCGAGACATGAAATTTTCCTGCTAGACAAATTGCACACCTACATCAAGTTTTAAAGTGAGTCTTTGATATAAGGTTTATACTTTTTTTTATTTGTGTTGATGCAGCTGTTGCTAGTTGAGGTGTGTTATTTCTGAACATTACTTGAGAAATTGTGATGACATTTATGAACATTTGGACCATTACTTTACATTGGTGTACAACTTGTGATTTAGTATGCATATGTGTCATGGCATGTAAGTCTAAAACTTTTATTGCGGTAGTGTAGTACACGTACATAATTTTTATATTATTTAAAGAATAAAAATTATTATTGCAGGTCTATCGGAGTATATGAATGCTAAGGCATCATTATAGATACTTTTAATAGAAATTAGTATTTTATCTTGTAGCTTTCCTATACATGTATGGTTGTTGTGTATTTTTGCATTCCATTTTAGTAATTTATTACCTCTGCTACTTGTATTTATATGTCACATATATCTCTGGATATTTCTGTGGTGGTTATACTTATCTATGTCATTTTATTCCGCCAATTTACATATAGGCTTCTGTTGCTGGGCTGGCCAATCGGAAAGTCAAAATTGAACCGATAGCTTTCACAGGCGATTATAGTTGAGGCATATATAATCTTGAATAGGCTGGACACTTCCAGTGTGTGGGCGGTGAGTGTCTATAATTATACATATGGGGTCATTTTGAGTTTGTATTTTATTCTTAAGATTGATAACAAAATCAATGTACAACTCTTTTTATTGTTCAGTTGTTTTAAATTTAAATTAATATTGAAGTGTAACAGAAATGAAATAAGATATATTGATCTATTACCTACAAATTTACAATGGTGCAATAATGTGTTTATTTGAATCAAGATAACAAGATTTGTTCAATTAGTAGAATCGATTATTTATTTGGAAATAATAGACATTTCAGATAAATGAATATAGGCGTACTAAAGTATATTCATTCAATCATAATGATCTCTTTTTCTTTAACTCAATTTATAATGAATGGTTATCTGAATTGTATACATTCCTTCGGGATTTTTATTGCTTTCTTGTATCCTTTTTTTTACTATTTACAGGGGCTGTTTTGCCCATACTAATAAAGCTGCGGTACTCAATCCTCAAACGCGCCTATCGAGTGAATTTGTTGGAGAACTCTTCATATATATATATATATATATATATATATATATATGTGTGTGTGTGTATGACCACATACAGAGGTACAGGTGCTTGCAACCGGTCATGAACATAGTCCCGCACTGCAGTTGACCGACGTGCCGGTAAAACCAAAATGGACTGTCGGGCAAATGTCAAAATATAAAGAAAATATTAGAAATATCCCTCTGCAAAACACATTCGCCCACCATAACCCCCTCCCCTCCCCCCCAAAAAATGTCAGTTTGTATTGCAACCTTATATATACCCACCCCTCCTTATTACTGTTAAAAATTTGATGTGATGTTGGGCAAACGTAGAAATTACATGTATATGAAATTGTTCTATTTACTTTATATTTTGTCTCATTTGAGCTACCAAGATATTAAAAGGAAATGAGCTGAAGTGATGTTGGGCAAACGTAGTAAGTACATCAAATTGTTCTGTCTACTTTCCATTTGTCTCATTTGATCTACCAATACATAAAAATGAAATGAGCTGTTGCATCAATACTTCGGCATTGTAATGAATTGAATATGCTTTATATACAAAGCAACAGAGAGCCAACTTTCAGGAAAATCTGATGATCCTCCATGGGATTCTGGGAATTTCTTTAGAGTTACTCCTTTTGTCCCTTTGCAAAATGCCTCGAAAATTGGGGTGCTTCGATGACTCCAAACTATAACCTTTTCTCAGAAGTAGCGTTCTGTGTGCCGGGTTCGGCATTATATTTCTGATTTGAGTTGGTAAGGAACAGTCTCTTCTGCTTTGAGTTGGTTAGGTACAGTCTATTCTGATTACTTTTTAAAGCTGATAATCACCTCATTGAGAATCAGACCTAAACGATAAGAGCATGTATGTCAACTCAGGTGCGGATCCAGGATTTTTTAAGGGGGGGGCACACAAATGTCAAAAAACAAACAAACTAAAAAAAAAACTCTGACAAGCAAAAAAAAAAAAAAAAAGATAAAGAAAAAAGAAAAGGTTATCATTAAAAAAAAAAATTTGGTCCAGTTCTCCTGCACAATTCTCTGACAAGCAACAACAACAAAAAAAAGAAGAAGAAGAAGAAAAGTTAACAGATTTTATGGTCCACTTTTCTCTGACAAGCAAAAAAAAAATCAGTTCTAAAAAGGGGGGCCCAATGTATACTTTTCTTTCAAAGGGGGGGGGGGCCGGAATTGCCCCCCCTAAATCCGCCACTGTGTCAACTATATGTTGTATATGTTTTGTGATGCAGGCTCACATAATCTTAAATGAAAGAACATTACCATGATTACCATTTTACTTTTCAAAAATTCAAAGAGTTCCAACCACAAGAGGGAATATCCCGAGGTAGCACTATGCTATTGAACCATTATTGATGGTTACAACCCAGTTGACCGACGACCCGTGAGGCCGACATTAAAGGCCACGTATGTAGACGTCTGAGGCGAGGGGAGAGGGGGGGGGGGGGTCGAACGTCTCGCCCCCCCCCCCCCCCCCACCCCCGGTTCCGCGGCCCATGAGTTCGTATACATTAAAAAGAGCAATGTTAACCAGCCTAGTAATACCGAATTGAAACTTTCGATATCTCCAGTCTATCAACTTGTCATCAACAGCCATGGAAAAAATGAATAGTCTAGACCAAGACTGCTGATGTTATTTCTGTGGTAAGGAGGAAACAAAATACCACAATAGCAACTTCAAATTTCTAAGACATATAGTTCTTTAATCAAGGAGGTACAATGGAAATGTCATTTTGTGCGCGTAATAAATCACCCCTAATTGAAGCTTTCATGGTCTAATAATTTTTTTCCAGGGCTGTATATCAAACAATGTGCCCTAAGACATTTGGAGTGTTCATTGCTATTTAATTGTCATTTTCAAAACAGGAGTAAAATGCCTTAGTTTTATCATGTATATAGTCAGGTTTTAGAGTAGGAAGCATAATTGACTTAAATATGGGCCTGTTTTGAGATGTTGGGTGGATATGAGTGGACCGGGGACACATACCTGCTGTCACACCTATATCCTCTGTAGCTGGTGGGTGGGGGGGGGGGGGGGGGGGGATTTCCTTATTTTCCCGCAAAGTTGAGGGGTTTAACGTTTGAGACCCCATTCCCCCCTTTTTACTCACATCCTCCACAGTGTTTTGTCAAGAGTGACGAGGTGTCAAAATATTGAATTAAAATCCACAATTTGGGTGTTATCATCAATATCAATATCAATATCATCAATAATATCTCCTATCCAACTTTCTTACTTGTTGATTTATATATTGGATTAGGGGAGGGGGGGGGGGTGCTAGTCACATCCTTTGCTTGGATTTATTTCAAAGGATATACAATCTGTATGTGTGACACCAACCTCTGGGGGCGAAGGGGCCGCGACATGCATATTCCCGAATTTTTAGACAGTATAGGTTCTTTTAACCTTCTTCGGCTGGGCGAGACTGGGATAGTTGGTGGGGCTGAACATTAGCTGCTCCTCCTGCTTTGGTTCCCAGAGGCTGTGACAACCCTTGATTGATTCACTCTGTGTATGACCCGTTATAACATGCAGCTCAATGGTACTTCTTGCGCATGCCACATCGACTCGATTCCAAACCAACCGATTCTTGGCCATTCGGTGCAATGTGATCGGTCCGGGGTCGGGCTAACTCGGCACTAGGGCGAACTCGGCACTGCGCGGTGACTATGTTTCAAGAGTTGAAGTCCACGCTACGCACCGTACCCTTTTTTAGCCTTAAATTTCATGTTCTGCATAATTTTACTTCTTGAAGTTGTCAACATTACTTCTTTGCTAATCATTTTACTCATTGATATCAAATAATTTGAATATTAGTGTTTTGAAATGTGTAATTAAATGCGAAATTCAACACAAGTGTTTGCGATCACTTTAACTCTCTGGGCTCACTCCGCGGCGATTTTCCGCCAAGGCCGAGTTCGCCCTAGTGCCGAGTTAGCCCGCATCCGATCGGTCCGTTGTCGTTCTTGTGGCGGCCCCATTTAGTGTGACTAAGATATTACTAAGATAGACCCACGTGTCCTGATAATATTTCGCTTTCTTTTCCAAACTCTAGTCCTCCCAACCCCCTACCCCGATGTTCCTATTACGACTTTGATAAGAAAGCCAGTTGCTCTGTAGACCTTTCTTTGCTTTTTAGTCTTTGTCTAATTCATCGGTGCTTGTATGAGCGTGTTGCATTCCGTTGTCTATTTTATCGATCAATATGGATTGATGTTATGCCCTCATGAAGAGCAATATACCAGTACTGAGTAGGCGGCCTACATGCCTTAGAGTTATATAATTATGTTTGGCTACCGCCGACAGATCGTTTCAAACAGAAGCAGTCAATAGGAAAACTTAGTCTGCAAGTTCTTCAAGAATACAGGTATGTTTACAAATGTATAGATCCAAATTGCCAATAATCATAGTATGTAGTGCTACTTGGTGCCTAAATTTGTTTAAAAAAAAAAAACTAGAGTTGAACATTAAGTATGATGGGGGGGGGGGACCTAAAGCTAAGCTCTTGGTCTTCAGTGGCTGAAAGAAACATTTATTTCAGAGGTTTATGCGCATTTCTTTTATTTTTCGTACCTTCGTTCATATTCTGACATTGAATCGTTGAGAAACTTTGGGCGATTGTCAATAACTCTACATTTTCAGGTCGATATTGATGGCCGTGTCAAACTTTGTTCGACAAAATGAAAGGGTCCTAAAAGCTATACGCACGCGTAATAAATGAATGTAAATCTTGATTTTGAAGCTGACTGATGTGAATTTCACCTTGATTTCCAAATACTGATAATATCACAGAAAAAAGGAAAATTACTAATTCTTTTTTCTTTTTCTTTTTCTTTTTTTTTTTGTATAAATTATTTTAAATGCTGAAATTAATCAGCGTACCAGAAACTGAAACATGTTTTTCGAAGTCCCTTCCCATACAGTTATGCATCCGGTTAGTATAGCGAAACATAATTATTGGTGCGTATAAAGACGCTGAAAAGACGCAAAAAGTAAACTTGCTAGTTTTGTCTTCTTTTTTTTTTTTATTGGTTTGTTTTTTTATAATCATGCACTGATTATACCTGATCTACTGTGAATTTCAAGGCAACCCTCCTTTGTCACAATTTTACAATCCCACACATAAATATTTTTTTACAAAACCCATCTTTCAACATGATGTTGAAATTAATCAGCGTACCAGAAACTGGAACATGTTTGGAACAAAATAAAACAACCCATTCACAATGGTTCTGGTAGTCAAAAGAACGTCACTTCACTGCTATTATGTAAAAATAATGCAGAACAGGTGTCACATGCATATATTTTTCAGAAAAGCAGTGAAGGGACGTTCTTTTGACTACCAGAACCATTGTGAAGGGTAGAAAGAGGGGTTGTTCATTTTGTCCACTCTCTTTTATTTGTCCCTCATAGTGTTTGTTATTTAAAACAGCAGTTACCCTAACTGTCTCAACACAGAAATCCCTCAGAGAGGACTTTTCAAATATACATCTTTATTTATTCCATTTTTGTCACTGTTTCTTCTCTGCCTCTTAGGGATGCATAAACAAACGCATAATAAAGAATAAAATAGAAAAATTCGTATACCAAAACGGTGACACGACATTTGCTCCTGCGACATTTGCTCCTCCGTCCATATCTCGAAAGGTCAAACGTTAAGGTCAGGGTCATGATTTGGTTTTTTGTTAAGGACAATGTGAAGATTAGGATTAGGGTTAGGGTTAGGGTTAGGGTTAGGTTTAGGTTTAGGATTAACATGGCAAAGTTAGACCGGAGCAATTGTCGCAGGAGCAAATGTCATGGAACCACAAAAACATGAGGTAGTCTGCAGAGGCAGCAGAACGTCGGGCTCGGAAATTGGAAATGGGGGCGGGGGCACTTTTTGTTTGTCAGACAAAAGGTGTCCCCCGCTTCGATTGTCTGAGCCCGACGTTCCGCCGCTTCTGATGGTCTGACATACTTGAACTACAGCCTACCTAATAGAGAAAAATTCATACAAAAATATGAGATTGCCTGTACTTGATGAACAGCCCACCTAATTAACGGCGAACGCGACAGCTTTGGGGGATTTTTGTCTGTATTATACGTAGATTAAAATTTCGTCGGGAGATTTGAACCGACAAATGACATTAGCATGCCGACAAAATCAGTGTTTCACCGACAACCTACTGTTTGAATGAATAGGCCTACATTTTTGAATTGTAGGAATGTGAAAATCGTCTCGCTCACTTCGCTCCCTCAAACATATCAGGTCAACTTCGCCAACTTTCTGTTACAGAACAATCCTGAAAATTGAGAGTAGTAATAAGGAATGACAATGTTAATCTTTTACGTATATTCAGGGACATCTCTCGGGTATATTGATTACAAGACGTTTCCGCTTCAGACTGTACCTCTGCTTGATATGTACCTCTGCACCGGATACACCAAATATTCTTATTTTTATAAGTTTTGGCATGATAGGTAGAATGTAACAAAAGATGTGAAAATATATGGAAAAAGTGCCTTTGTTTCAGATTAAAATTGTATAAGTATAATGTTGTAAGGAAGGAGAAAAAGAAGAAGGGGAAGGAAGATGAGAAGAAAAAGAACAAGAAGCAGAAGAACAAGAGGAGGAGGATAAGGATGAAGAGGAGTAATTTAAGCCACCGGATATCACTCATACTAGCTTGGATCATCAGCTCGAAAGAATTAAAGGGGAAGTTCACCCTGAAGATTACTTGAGTTTAAAAAATGCGGAAAAAATAAAGAAAAATATTGGCGGAGGTTTGATGAAAATCGGTCAAATAATAAAAGAGTTATGAGTATTTAAAATTTTGGATTCGTGACGTCACATGCGAGCAGCTGCCCATTGGTCATGTAATAAATATTCCATATATTCGCATTTTTTTTTACGTTCCACGATAAATTAATATTGTTTCTTTTCAGAATCTAGTATTGAATAACATTTCTGACAATATATCAAAATGCACAGACGAAAATATTCTAAATTTTCTGAGAAAACTGTATTTTATGGAATATTTATCACATTACATAATGGAGGAGCTGCTCGCATGTGACGTCACAAAATCAAAACTTCAAAGGTCCATAACTCCGCTATTCTTTAACGGATTTTGTCCAAACTTTCGCCAATATTTTTCTTTATTTTTTCTGCAGTTTTTAAACTCAAGTAATCTTCGGGGTGAACTTCCCCTTTAAGTCACTCTGTGTTTAATAGAGAACATTTTATCTGCCAAACAGTAGTTGGGCTTACTGCTGTACTACTAGGTTTTTTCCAAGTGACCTGCAACTATATGTTGTGGAATAACAGGGGCGTCGATCCTGGGGGGGGGGAGGGGCAGAGGGTGATTGCCCCCAAGAAAATATTGGGTGGGTAACCCCCCCCCCCCCAATAAATCTGGAGGTGTGAAATAAAATAAGGAAAAACTGATGCAAAACTCGGGAAATGAAACCTTCTAAACAATGAAATACAAAAGGTTTTACACGGCCAGACTTCAATTTCGCCGCGCGCTCCGTGCGCAAATTTTCTAATCTATACTGCGTCATGTAACCGTGGAGAAGCGTTCCAAAAAAATCATGACGCCATTAAAAAACGTTCTTAACATACATAATTCAATTCAAAGTTTGAATTTTCATATTTATTTAGTTTTTTCCCTATTTTTTAATATTTTATTAGTTTTTATTTTTTCTATTATTTTGTGTTATATCTTCTCTACTCAATTTGCTGTTATGTAAAATATATTTTCCATCATTTTGTCGTTTTCCATGTGATCTTTAATTCCATTTTCTATTCATGATATCGATTTGCATACTTTACTTAAAGCTCATGTAGAGTATTGGTAGCAAAAAGGAAATTGGAAAGAAACATGTTAAATATAGTCTCATCTTGTTCTCCTTGTATCAAAAGATGTCTGTAAGAGATCATTTGGTATTCCATCTATGATTTCTGGTGAATTTCAGTGTAAATATCTGTAAGGAATGCTTGATCACTGCCATTATGCTAGGACCCTTCCACCCCGACGGCTCCCCGCACAGCAATCTTGGGGCTTCGCAAAGAGACAGCGTGTGTGCACTGTGTGTAGCTACTCATCATTGGTTTTACACGTGTGTGTACAGTGTATAGCACATGCTGCCCGGCTTTGTTGGGATTTTACGTGCCTGTCCCGGATAAATTAGTTTTTGCCTCTTATTTGTTTAATATTAAACTTTAGGAGGCGAAATCTTCACAGTGTCTTAGTATTGCTAGTATCTTGCTATTTATCAACAAAAATTGAAGAAATCTGACGAACAGTTTTGAGGGCTTACCAAAACTTTACATGACCTTTAAGTTCAAATTACCGTCATATTTTTATCAATGCTATGATGATCAGAGGCAGCGCTCCGGGGAAGGGGGCACAGTGCCCCCTCACTTTTTCAATACCCCAAAAGTGCCCCTTTTCATAGCTGATAAGTCCCTTTTTCTTCGTAGAGTGCCCCCTTTTCTTTCTAATAAGTGTCCTTTTTACCTTCTGATGAGTGCCCCTTTTAACCTCAGAAATTAGTGCCCCTTTTGTTTTCTGATAAATGCGACATCGGTAGATACTGGTATATATAAAGTATATATATATCGGTATGTATGAAGTCCACAAAGGAGCCTTATAGCTCCAAATAATCAGAGAGGCTTCATAATAATACATTCCCCTACTGATATCAGCACAATAGTGGGGCAGTATAGCAGGGGGTAGGAGGGGCCCAATGCCATAAATTATATAAGAATGAACAGTGCTCCTAAATTATAAAAGGAACGAGGACAATTTTTTTCTAAATCTTTTCTAAAGCTCACTCGCTACGCTCGCTCGCATTTACCATTATCTTCTTATCATATCAGGAAAATCGCTGTATATAATTCAACACCCGTTGCCTTCAGCGTTAGAAATAAATCTTAAATTTTAAATGAATAATCAGGCTATTACACTCAACTGCAAAGTAGTTTTTTTTTAATTTTTTTTTTTAACTAGAACCATGTTAAGATAGAAACAATAGCGTGTCGAAAATGATCCTCGGTTGTGTATTGATCAGAATGTACCGGACTAATGTCTCGAAGTGGTATTTTCCGCCTTGTTTCCATCCTTTGTAGGTGCCCCTTTTTGTTGGTGCCCCCCCCCCCCCACTTTGAAAGACGCACCGCCGCCCCTGATGATGATGATTGAATTGAGTGCGAAATGATCATCGTTACGATAGGCTGTCTTCCCCCCCCCCCCCCCAATCCGAAAAACGGATCGACGCCCCTGTGGAATAATACACAATAGTGCAGCAAAACGCCTCAGTGGATTAGAGCAGGATTATCGGGATCTTTAATCGCCTTTTACCTTCGGGACCGTCATCAGACAGCTGGTAATTAACGTTAGACCTCTATGCGTTAGACCCGTACGCGTGTGCACTAGCTGTTGACAAAAGAGCGCGGATCGCTACATGTAGTTGACGAAGCTCTTGACCAACTCAACCGATTCTCGCTTCTTTCGTGGACTGGGGTCGGATATTATTTGGAGTGCATGCATCATCCATCATGTAGACGTTGACGTGCGTTCTTGTGATATCCATGCGCCTGGAAATCATTCCCTTGTTTTTGTTACGAATTTAAAAAAAAATCTAAGCCTAAACACACGGTTTGGATTATCACGTATACATGTAAGTATATTATTCACATGCATTATTACGTTCTGTATATTGGTACCCTTGATGAATACATTGCTATAACTACGGAGATGTTATAAAAACAACACTTCTTTGGTCTTTGGTCACGGGGCTTTTTTTTTTTTTTTTAATAGTAAAATTGAGATTTCCTTACAATTATTTATAGTTTTTTCTAGACCTAATTTGTTTACTATATGTGTTTTTTCTCTTATTATCGGATTTTCCTATTTTGTCTTAAAATACCCTTTTTTACACCAAGTATACAGACATGCATGCAGACACATATTAGTTTCTCGCCACATTGGTTTTTATCTCATGCTCTCTATCCTGGCGCATTTATCATCTGCTTCTTAGCATTTATATTTTTACGGAAAACTTTCATTGGTTGATGTGATCATAACACGTAGTTTAACTAAGCTTCTACCAACCTTCAAATTTACTAGGCAAGCTTCAATTCATCCACTAGCATGACTAGTATGACTGTTGTGGACTTTCTCCAGCAAAGTGATTCTTCACAGTTTCTTGCTGTCTGCTACCTAGAGATCACTGGAGCGAAGATTGGTGACAGAGAGTATCTCTATTCAGTGCAGGATTAGTCATTTTAAACCAAATGGATTCTTGTATCTTTCCTGGCCAGAAGTGTGTCTTTTCGCTCCAGCGATATTGAGGCAACAGACGGCATGTAAAGAATCACCTTGCTTCACTCGGGGAGGAATGCTCGACTACTAAGTTTTATTTGAGGTTAGTTGGAGATTGAACTTCATATGTCATTTCTATTCTTATTTTTTTAAGACAAATTTTGATGTATTCTTATTGTAAATGTATTACATTGTATTGTACATTATATCTGTGATCCTCGCTTCCTTTCTCATCTGTCAGTGCATGGGCGAAAAGGGGAAATGATATTAAATTAAACTGAATAATGAATTTGCATTAATATTCATTTAAAAAATAAATAATTAAATTCATTCATTCATCCTTTAGTCTTAACCCTTTCAAGACAATTGACCACATTTTGTGGTTTGGCTCAATAACTTTTGATTCAGAGCTCTAAAAAATATACCATATGCATGAGCAAAAAGAGAAAAATTTTCTGCACACACCACATCCATTTTTGTTGCATGGCCATATTACATTTGATGTTAGGAATTTTAAAAACGAGAATAAGCTTTAAAATCCTTAAATTGGCAACATATTGAGAGGTTCAAAATCATTGCTTTTTGATCGAAATTGGCAATTTTTTCAACTTTTGACAAAGTTCCTAACCATGTATATTGTTTTCAAAGACATTACATCTTATTAGAACCATGTAGCATTAAAAGAAAAATATTATTGTTGCCAATTTGAAGAACGAAATGTGATCAATTTATCCCTTGAATAATTCCTGTCCTGAAAGGGTTAACCCAATGGGAAATGATTTCGATTCCTCCATGACAGTTCCGAAGATACTCATTCCCATTGTCTGCTTGAATGGCAATCCAACCTTCACAATCGAATGAACAATGAGAAAATCATGAATTTAAAAAAAAAGTTGCTTTCAACAAATGGGATTTTCAAATTGCAAATCGGTCATGTCACTGTGTCGATCGACTTTCCCATTAATCCCAACACATAAAATGAGTGATATACACAGCTTTTCATAATTCATGACTAGGTGGATCTTTTGGTTTTTGGATGACCATGCAGTATAAGTACATGTACCATACCACCCACAGCTAGCCCCGAAGGGAAAATGTATGTGGAAAATGAATGGAAATTCATGATATTTTAGACTTTTTTGTGTAGAAGAAATGGAAATATGTTCCCAAATATGTCACACAACCCACTGACCAGTTTGCCAGTTTGAGATCCGCATACTTTTTTTTCTTTCAAAGAAAGATTTTATTCAATCATTCTTGAACAAGAACAAAACAAGAGATTTGAACAAAGTACATGTTGTGACATATCGGTTAAAAAAAAACAAAAAAACATTGTTACATCAGTTTTAAGTTGTCTCCATTTATCTAGTAATACAACAAATTTATTGCGTCTCATAGAAAGAACC
The DNA here is from genome assembly GCA_025618425.1 of Heliocidaris tuberculata. Classification (NCBI taxonomy): domain Eukaryota; kingdom Metazoa; phylum Echinodermata; class Echinoidea; order Camarodonta; family Echinometridae; genus Heliocidaris; species Heliocidaris tuberculata. The sequence continues at coordinate 42,964,919 of CM046840.1, forward strand.
CGCTCAACTTCATAAAAACGTTATAAGCATTTTCTTAAAAGAGTTTAAAGATAGCCGTTCCCTTTTGCATTTCGCAGAGAATACAGTATACAGTGTTTTGCATATAAAATGACAAAATTAAAGGTAGATTGCTTACCATCTGGAAAACCAAACAGAAAAGAATTTTTAGTCTAAAGCACTTCATTGTTTAGAATCATGAGAATAGAGCTTTGGAAGTCTTGAATGAATTGATATGTAACAGGGCATTCCCAAAACAAGTGTGAAATACTTTCAACAGACATGACAGAGGATAAGCAAAATGTACATAAATTAGAATTAGCTATGCCCATACTATGAAGATATTTGTTGACCCCTAGTATTCGATGTAAAATTCTGAAGTGAAAATAACGAAGTTTTGTAGAAACTTGAAAGGCAACATTTAAAAGGAATGGTGTAAAGTTTCTTCCAGTCTTGAACATGTTCAGTTAAAATTGTAGCCCATTTCATTTCCGAAATCGGAACTTTAATGATCTTTTCTACAGAAATTCGATGAAATACATATTTGCATACTCTGAAAACCTTTAAGTTATGCAATAATTCTTCTTGTGGTGTCTTGCTTTCAGCTTGGTGCTGTAATAGAATACCATTGTCCATTCTTATATGGAAGTGCAGAAATGAATGAGTAGTAGTCAAGAAAATGACATTGAACTTTATATTTTTGCATAAACATGATAAATGTCATATATGAATAAAAAATACCATGCTAAACAAACAAATGTCTGATTATGATATGAGTGATTCCAATATCTATTCAATTGTGCTTAAAAACAACATTGCCATCTATTTTAATTCGAGAGTTATTCCACAACATTTGATCTTGAATGTTTACATCAATCAACTTAGGTGAGACTGTCAATGCACTCCAAGCAAGTAAAATTTAACGTATAAAATGGTTCTTTACATTGGATATTTTGGGGTCATTAAACTTTAGATTGCACAACCAAAACCAATCTCCCCCGAGATGTTTCAAATAGTATTCAAAAAAGCATTTCCATTTACCTGTATTTTCTACATCAATCAATCGATTTACCCATGCAATTTTCAATCCTTTATTAACTGAAGGAAGATGTTACATTTTCAATCCACCTTGATATAGTCGTGTGTCATGAGTTGGTCCCCTTTTGCGTCAAGGTGATTTTAGCTTCTGTGACACATTTTGAAATTTAAAAGCCTATATCTCCTTAAGTATACAGCCTATGATAGAAAAAGTATACATTACCTTATAGGAATATTATGCATTCAAAATTGACATAAGTTGTAAAATATAAAATTGTTGTAAGACATAAGTTGTAAAATTGACATAAGTTGTAAGATAAAAGAGTTACATGGACTTGATATGATTTTTTTAAATATTTCTTCTTATCTTATTGCTTTCATCATAACTTTTTATTAGGCCCTCCTATGGCAATACAAATGTTATATTCTAAAAAAGAATGATTCAGATCCTTACAACAATGTATAATTGTCTAGTGTTTATGATTGTGTAATAATTAAAAAAAATCACCCATACTTATGAACAAATTCAAAAAATTTCAAGTGTCAATGCATGAAGTTTTACATCATTTGTTATTGCAGGCATAGCCACACGTACTGTTCAATAGTAAGACAGTAATGAAGAGTAAGATAACTTTAATTGGGTACAAAATTTGTACACATGACAAAATAATAATATTTTCCCCAAATTGCTAATAAATCAAAATTATCCACCGACATTGGACTGGGTGTTAGAAAAACATTTTGACACATTTGATGGCTAATAACTCAAAAGCTCTAACCCTTCTCAAACTGAAGTTTTCACATTGTAAAGCTGAAAGATATCAAGTCACTTGGAGTAAATTTTATGAAATTTGCTTCGTCAATATTCTCACAACAATGTTCTGATTATCAGATTAGATTTTTACTTTTTGAAAACTCAAGACCACATATCTGTGTGTAATTAATTCAGAACACAACAATACCATTGTGCATCGCACCTGTCACTTTTGCTGTCCAGTGTCATTAATGATTCATGACTCTGGGTTAAAAGAGATGCTGTGGAATTTCAGCTGCAATGCACAATAACAATAGACCTGTTCACAAATATATTCAAATTTTATGCATACTTTTAAAACAAAGGTTGTTCTTGACAACCTGAAAGCTTGTCAGAGGCTTATCAGACATGACAACAAGTAATGTATGGAAATTAGTACTGTAGTTCATTCATTAATACCTCGTTACAGGTTTGCATACATTACTTGTTGCTATGTCTGACAAGCCTCTGACAAGCTTTCAGGTTGTCAAGAACAACCTTTGTTTTAAAAGTATGCATAAAATTTGAATATATTTGTGAAAAGGTCTATTGTGGAGGGTAGAATAAGGAGTTGTTTATTTTGTTCACTCTCTTTGTACATCATGTTCATAGTGATATCTAGACTTAAAACGTGTTTGCCTAACATTTCACATAAGTTACTTTGATGTAAATTGATAGCTTAAATCGGCATGTTTTGCCAAAGTGCTTTACCACAACATTCGCATACTTTTAGTGATCTAAACTGCATTCATAGATTTTGTCCAGTTCTGTTCAAGCTTATTTTATGAAACTGTTTCTTCAATTTTTACATTTTCACCGAATTTAGCTTGTTAGAAAGGTAGCCTAGGATTTTCCTTTAACCTGCAATGTTTTGATTGCATTTCGGATCGTTAAGAAGCCTGTTCATTTTCCTCTACATTGAAATCCTTTTTGTAATGTAACGACGCGGGGAAATAATGCAGACTCAAAGGCTTGCAGTATGAAGTTGAGCCACTTTTATTCCACAGAAAAAGAACAGCCTCTGTATATGAACATACAAAATAAAGACATAAGTCGCATCATGTCAAATAGGTGATAAATAAATCACACACAGTAAAAAGAGGCAAGATTAACAGCATAACTAGTTAACTTGATGGCCGGTGGCATGTGTTTAGAGGTATGCCCGGATTATAGCAAACCAGTGAAATGAACAATCCGTAGTGCTGTAACAATTACATAGACTTCGAAGTCATGACTGATAAAAAAAACACAATGTCATGGTATTAAATTCACATAGAAGCGCCCTAATGTGTGTTTTCACTGAAATCACCATGGCTAAAAATTTGGACACCAACAAAGGTAAAATTACTGTATAGACTGCAATACAAGCATCCAGCAGAATTACAATTACAAATCCAGACGGAATTTTAACTCCATAGGATCATAGATCAAAATTACTCTTATTCTCGAAAGTGGCCTAAGTTAAGCCTGGCTTAACGGCTTAACTTAGGCCACTGATTTATGGAAGGCCATTCGTCAACCCCTAAGTCCTGTATAGATTACTATATTTATGTAACAAAATAAAGAAACAAAATTATTTTCTGGCATGAAATGAGCATCAGAAATCAATTCTATCGTGTCGGTTTTTGTATTTGTATTTAGTCCTAGAACTATGGTGATTTTGTAGGATTAAAAGAGGGTGACATTTAGCTCTCCATAATTCGGTGGCCCTAATCTACACACTTAGGCGGGGGCTTAAGTTAGGCGCCTTTCGAGAATACGGGCCTAATCTATGTCATAGAGTTCAGTGCGCGCCCCCAAATATTCACCTTACCTACTTATGTCCACAGAGGGCGCAAGGAATATGTTATAAGTATAAAAACATAATCTCCTGTGACCTTGGCCCAGATACATGTACACTCTAAGAAAAGTTTTTAGGTTGTTTAAAATATGAACCTACCAACTGTTGGTTTAAAAAAATCCCATGTTTTACATACAATTTTTTTTTAAAGCTCATGTACAGTATTGGTAGCAAAAAGGAAATTGGAAAGAAACATGTTAAATATAGTCTCATGTTGTTCTCCTTGAATCAAAAGATGTCTGTAAGAAATCATTTGGTATTCCATCTATGATTTCTGGTGAATTTCAGTGTAAATATCTGTAAGGAATGCTTGATCACTGCCATTATGCTAGGACCTTTCCACCCCGACGGCTCCCCGCACAGCAATCTTGGGGCTTCGCATAGAGACAACGTGTGTGCACTGTGTGTAGCTACTCATCATTGGTTTTACACGTGTGTTTACAGTGTATAGCACATGCTGCCTTTGTTGGGATTTTACGTGCCTGTCCCGGCACATAAATTAGTTTTTGCCTCTTATTTGTTTAATATTAAACTTTAGGAGGTGAAATCTTCACAGTGTCTTAGTATTGCTAGTATCTTGCTATTTATCAACAAAAATTGAAGAAATCTGATGAACAGTTTTTGAGGGCTTACCAAAACTTTACATGACCTTTAACCAACAGTTGGTAGGTTCATATTTTAAACATTTCTGAGAGTGTATAAAACAATATTTCACACAGAGTTGTGCATTACAACAGTAATGATAGGCATTCAGTTATGAGATATATGCAAATAGCTTAATATTGAGGCGAGTTTAAACTTGAAAATTTGCAAAATGCATTGTTACATAATGATTATTTATTCTTTTATTACATTATAACACGATGGCTCTTTTTTCATGTTATGTTGAAGACATTGTTGACTGTCTGTTTCACAACCAGTGTTTTTTATGCCAGAGAGAGCAAACAAAACAAAACCAACAAAAAAAAAGGGGGGAATGGTTCTCACATGTTTTGAGGAGGGGGCATGTTTGCAAAATCATAAGGGGCGACCGCCCCTGTTCTGTGTACAAAACGCCGCTATTGCTATCAGTAACCCACAATAATTTCTCTAACAAATCAACTCTTTATCACTTTCAGGATCAAACATAGTCATACGATGCGGGAGGGGGTTGAGGGGGCTGCAGCCCTGCCCCCCCCCCCGAGGATTTTAAAAGTTTCGATGTATATTTGGGCAGCGATGCTCGTTCGCAAATGTGCCACACAAAATTTACAAACAAGGAACCACAGTAACAAAAAACAAAAACAAAAACAAAAATCTATGAAATAACCTGACACTTCCTCCTTATGCTTATCAGAGAAACAGAATACACGGTTTGACAATAAAAGATTTTATTCCAATATTTTCACTCCGGATACGAAACGTCATGATAGTCTGATAGTAGATGAGGCGTATCATTGATCAATTTTCCGAATTAGATTAAAGAGAAGGTTGAGTTTTGATAAAGGCGAACAAATAATTTGTGACCTTTCTCATTTTTTTAAATGTCATTTTGAAATAAAATATCAGAAGAATTGTCGCATTAAAATGATTGCTCCTCAAATGCCCTCATATATTTTAATTATGACTAGAAATATCTGAAAACTTTGGACCCAACTCTCTTGCCACATGCGTGTGTAGTTCCATATACACATTTCTGTGTGCAGCAAGATTGGGTAAATTTCCTATCATTTCGATCATTCCAAAAACCTTCAAGTAAACATCAATTATTATCAGTCAGGAAGATAGCCGAATCTTAGGGCGTCCCGTAATCCCACGTTTTAGGGTATACTGAATCGCAAGAGGCCGTTATGTATTGGCGCGAAGCGAACTGGTCACAGGGAACCGTTATAAAATAATGTTCTTATTCCAGTCGCTACGAGAATAATTCACCGAAGCGAGCGAAAGAGAGAGGGAGAGAGAGAGAGAGAAAGAAAGAAATACACGTATACACAGAGCTCCGCATCGAGCGGGATGGCGGAGGCCCGCACACAATAACATACACGCAGATACACACACGCACACTCCCCCGTGTGTGTATGGTGTACACACAGTCTGTGCATAGGGCATTACAGGCACAGTGTGTTTCGTTGCATTGCTGCAGCAAACTAAGAACGCCTTGAACGAATCTGTGACACGTAGATTTAAAAAGTACATTTTCGAATCGCGTTTTCATCCTTCAATTTCGAATTTTCCTCATGGCTTGTGAATACTGATTTTTGGAGGGGATAAACTTTATTTATCCATCTTTCATTGACTGAAATTTCAACATCAACATTCCATGAGGGGTTTTGGTGGTGAATGTTTAAAGATATGTATGTCCAAGGAGTTATCACAGAACTCCTTGGTATGTCAAAGCGGTGTACGATTGTCATTCACTTTGTACATGTCGATCAACGGTCAGAAAGCGGTGAAAGGTCATGAATGATTCATTGAGGCCAGTCGTCCCTTTTGTTGGGGACTTTGATCATTCCCGAAATCTCGTTACTCTCCCTGACTGATTATGTAAGACATAATCAACCTTTCCTAATTGCCTCCAGACAGTTTGCTTGTTTCCAAATATTACCGCAAAACCAGAACGTAATTTTATCTTTAACTTATTCTCGAGATTTACCCTATTCATTGTTCGTTGTGATTTATACTGTATATGATAAGGCAAAATAATATGCTAACGTCAAAACAATTTTGTGATGATGCTGCAAATCCTTTGAACCAAATATTCAAGAAAAGATGGTTGTATTCTGCAGTTTGGATTTCGAAAAGATGTGTTCTCTTTCAAAATTCTTAAATACGGCATTATGAAAAAAGTATACACTCTACATGCTCTGGAAAGAGTGGGGTAAAATTTAACCCATGCTGGGTTAAAAAGGGAACATGCATGTTTGTTGGGTATAATTTAACACAATGTTGGGTAAAAAGTACCCCAAACTGGGTAAAATTTACACAACGTTGTGCAGAATTTTACCCAACAAACAAGATAAAATTTTATATACTCTTTTTAGGTGTACATGACTTTAACGTTTAGAAGCGAAATGCATATATATTATAGTCAGTTCATGACATCGGTATTATCCTGGTCATCCGACTTAATATATACCGGCACAAAAAGTAAGGAAACTCGACTTTGATAGATAAATATTTCTTTAAAAATGAGAACAATATAGGTCGTATTCCATTATCATGGAATATATTACATTCCATGGTAATCTAATGGAATTTGCAATACAATGGCATTATACTGTATATTCTATCATATCAAAATGGAATATATAACGTGATATATACATGTAATGTATGTATGGTACTTCACAACAAACAAATGACTCGCTTTTTTGATTGCTATATACGTCATGTATAAGACTATAAGTACATTGATCATTACAGCTACATCTTTTTTTAGTTAGTGACGAAATGAAATGAACATTACTAGTGCATCACGCGAGTGATACGTGTCCACTTCACAAAGATAAGACGCCCTATTATTGATTAGCAAATCTGTCAACCTCTTCAATTCATCAATTTTTGAAGATGAATAAAATTATATGTCTGTTACACTGGCACATGATAAATGCCAGCCCCCCCCCCCCCCCCCCCCCCTCCCCCACGTAAGCCCCCAAACTAGCATGCCTTATATATACACATGAAGTACAAAACATATACCTTATACATGTACTGATGTGCCCCCTGATCAGAAAATCCTGGATCCGCCACTTCCAACGCACACTTTACAAGACATCTAGGGTATAATGGAGCACTGACTTAACAAGTTTGTTTTTCCCCACTACGTTCTATTATCCATAATTCATGTATTTGGGAGTTCCCGCTTTGTTAGGAAAAATAGTATTAAGCGTCCTTCACTTGCAAAAAAATAAAAAAATAAAATGATAGTAAGCGAGGATGTACCGATTAAGTGTACCTCTACAATGGATTAATCTCTTGTTTCGGGGTATCCAGGTAGACCGACAGCCTACGAGGCCGACGTGTCGGTCTTCTAGGCTGTTGGTCTCCAGAACACTCAGATCCCTTATATTCAGAAGACCCATCAGACCGTTTGTTTTGTGTACAGGCTGTAGCCCCACTTGGTCAGCATAACGTCTCAACCTCCAACCACATAATTATTCACTCCGCTGAGTGTAGAACGTCACTGATTCTATGTAATCTGCTGATGAAGCATACAATCCATCACCTTTTGTTGTTAGATATAAACTGAGTGCTGTTTAGGCAATTCCATTGTGAACTGGTGAAAGAAACTGTCCAGAAGCGCATCCGGACACCTACCCCATGGACAACCACCCCCGGATAACCACCCCCGGATAACCACCCTCTAGGACAACTACCCCCAAGGACAACTACCCCCTAGGGCTACCACCCTCTAGGACGATTACCCCCGGGACAATTACCCTCTAGGACGATTACCCCCCAGACAACTAACCCCTAGGGCAACCACCCTCTAGGACAAGTACCCCCCCCCCTCCGAACAACTACTCCCCCCAGACAAGTACCCCCTAGGACAACCACCCTGTAGGACAACTACCCCCGGAAAGCTACACTCTAGGACAACTACCCCCGGACAACTACCCCCTAGGACAACCACCCTCTAGGTCAACTACCCCCGGACAACTACCCCTAAGACAACTACCCCCTAGGGCAACCACCCTCTAGGACATCTCCTTCACAACTACCACCTAAGGTAACTACCCCCGGACAATAACGACTTAGGGTAATTATCATTCGGACAACAACCAACATACTCTCACCCATGGCATGTAGGTCAACTATCCCCCAAAACAGTTACAACTCCCAGATACTCGACGGCATTTAAACTGATTTCGGCCAAGGGAGGACGTGGAGGGGGAGGGGGGGGGGGGGTGACCAATTATCAGTAAGGATATAATGAGTATCCGGAGGAGGGGTATCTTTTTGGAAATCTGGTTATAATTAGAAGGATTTTGGTGCATTGTTCTGTGACTGTCTTTTTTTTTCAAAGGTAACGTTCTGTGAAGTTCTATGATATATTCAATATTAAATACCAACTGGGAAGGGTATAAGAGGTTGCTCTCCCACAGTAAGATCTTCTGGAAATTTGGGGGTTATAACCAAGGGTTTGGGTGAGTATAAGTAGGCCTGTGCATCAGCCCTCAAAAAGTCGCTCAGTGGGGGGGGGGGGGGGGTGTTATCAAATGTTTTGCTCCATGATTCTCTGACAAGTAACAAAAAAAAAAAAAAAAAAAGGGTTAAAAAAAAAATTCTTCCTGTCAAAAGTTGTCAGTGCCCCCCCCCCCCTTGGGTACGCTAGTGCTGTGCATTTTCACGAATAATAAATCCAACATCTTGCCGTGTTTTCTACTAAAAAGGGGAACTTAAAATAACAATCTACAACGGTCTGCGAGTAAAATTCAGACAGAATCTCTGGCCCCAAATGATAATTATAACTGTCATTTATCAATTAAAACTGCTGTATTGGCTTTAGAGCTATCCAAGATTATTACAATACCAACAAATATGTTTTTTGCTTCCTCTTAATAATAATAGTTACTGAAATAATACACAAACCTAAATATCGCCGAGCTTGTAACATAATGTATAGTGAAGTGCTTCTCCATATAATTTTAACAAAATATCAGCTATTATATCTGTCGTGATTTCTTTTGAAAACAAAAACAATTACTTTAGTAGTTTGCTGAAATGTTTGTTATTATTCATCATAAATATAAGATGATTTTGTGTATTAATCTGGGATTGTATGAAGAATATGCATCTATTCAAGAATTCAAGTATACATTTTTTTTCATGAAAAAAAAATGACTTTATGATGCGCAAGTCCAAGGTATTTGGCTATTTTGATGTCCCATACGATTCCAATAGACCTGTTTACAAATAATTATGTATTTAAATTTTATGCATACTTTTAAGACAAAGGTTGTTCTTGACAACCTAAAGCTTGTCAGAGGCTTGTCAGACATAGCAACAAGTAATGTATGCAAACTGGATTCCAAGTATTGTAGTTCATTCAATTAAGGGAAGCTTGAGTTCTGGGAAATGTAAAAAATAATTTGTGAGCTTTCTCAGTTTGGAAAATTCTTATATAGTAGATATGTCCCCTGATAAGGATTGCTCTTCAAATGTTCTCACATTCAAAATATGACAAGAAACAGCTGAAATGTTCGGGCCGAACATTTGTGTGTAGTCCCATATAAACATTTCTGTGTGTGGTGCATGTGACCTCTGCATTTTGGTTATTCCAAAACCTTACAGCATACACCAATTCTTATGTGCTATGTAATCCAACTTTCCCAATTACTTTGAGACGGTTTCTTCCACAGTTCAGTCTTATGACCAGAACTCAACTTTATCTTTAATAACAGATTGATTGAATACCTCGTTACTAGGTCCCCACGAAAGAAACATTCATAAATTTGAATAACTTTCTGAACAGGTCTATTATTATTATTATGAATTCTGTAAAACACATTGACATCAAATGTGTCATTATCCTTGATATTTGGTCTGATCTAAGCTCTCGTAGGGCTATTAACTAAATACAATAAGATAATTACTAAAATCTCAGATGTGGTCGGTAACGGATGGTACAGTATACCTTGGTCTTGCACTCTCAGAAAAGTTTTTGGGTTGGTTAAAATATGAACCTACCAACTGTTGGTAAAAAAATTCCTTATATATTTAACATACTGTGTTTTTTTAACCAACAGTTGGTAGGTTCATATTTGAACCTACCTAATGATTTTTAACCAACATTTCTGAGAGTGTGCCTTTATCCATCATAATAATAACGTGATTCTGAAAAAAAGTAGGGATAAAAGATAATATATATTTAATATGTGTACTTTGCACTCAGAGTTTTATTTTCACATTTCTGTTTCTGTGACCCCAATGATATGATATGATACTTCTTGGAAAACAAATAAATTACAAGATAAGCTTTTCTTTCTCAATCTATCCTACAACAATACAGTATTACCTAATTTTGTTGATAATAATTCATGTGGTGAAGCAAAATTTGAAGGAAATTAAGCTACATGTACAGTATATTGCATTATCTTGCGTATAGCGGCCTTGCCAAAGCTTATGATCTTTGAGCTCAAGCATTATCATAAATGAATAGGCATTTATCATGATTATCTCTTGTACCGAGCAAGTATTTAAATAAAGTAAGATAAAAAGACAACTGAGCAATATGTAATTGCCTATTATAAAACAGTCACTAATACATGATGTTTTTCTCAGAAGATATCTCATTATGTCATTCTATCCAAACGTTTCTTGACTAATATGCCAGCTTATACATAACGAGGTATGACTTTGAAAATATTAGTTGGACCGGAGACACGTCATTATGGTTATTTAGTTCTTTATTATAACAATTTTCAGCAGCCAATTAGAAATCAGCCTCTTTTTTGGACATCTTACGCAGTTGAAACTATTTCCATCGGATTCTACCAGTCAAATTACCCGAATATATATTGCTTCACTCCAAAATATAAAAGATACGATTTGGGCACTCTTTGACTTCATTCTGGACCCACTGTGCGACGGTCTGATGGATCTTCTGACAAGGTATCTGAGAGTTCACGAGACCGTCAGACTTGGAGACCGACATGTCGGCCCCCATTGGCTGTCGGTCTACTGTGATATTCTGATTCGGGAGATTAAATCCATGTAGTGATACAATAAATTTGTATATCCTCGCTTATGATCATTTTTTTTGGGTACAAGTCAAGTGTCATAGTAGCATAGACAAACACACACTTTTTTGAGAGTTTCAGTAATAATTTTACATTGAATTCAAGAACAATCAAACAAACAAATCGAATTCATCACCGATATTTAAGCCCCGCCCCTATCTAACCCTCAATATGATTTTTTCTTTCGATATGACACTATTTGAAGTGTGTGCGTTGGGCTTTATTCAATATAATACAGTGGAGGATCCGGGATTTTCTAGCCGGGGGGGGGGGGCACATTATTAGGGGCCACATTTATTTTATACGCCATGTGTATTTAAGGAATGCCAGATCGGGGTCTACTTTTTCCTGTCCTGAAGGGTCAACGGGCACGTATGTTACTTTAGATTGCTTAGATTAGACTTTTTGATCACATTTTTTGAAATGGTCCATCATAATTATTGTGAAAAAATAAAGAAATAAAATGTCAAATTATCTAATGGTTAACAGAGTTTAGGGAGGATAACTTGTAGTTCAATCTTTGTTGGTACCAAAACTGAATAATTTGTGGCTATCATCTCCGGAACCAAATTCGCAAATTATGAAAAATATGAAATGTTCTTTTTATGCATTAAAATATGTGGGGTACAAACCAATAGAGTTAGTAGAGAACAAATGAAACATCTATACGCTGAATGAGGAGTTACAATGGTTAAAGTGATTGATATTTTTATTCATGCGAAATCTCTTGAGATATCACAGACAGGAGATTTTTCAGTGATTCTCAGGACAAAAATTACACTTTTCGTAATAATGCTTGATTCATTTTGCCTCTAACTTAACAATATCAGTAGAGAACCAATGTGTCAGCCATCCTTTGAAGGTGGAATTAAAATGGTTAACTTATTCGAGACAATTGACCACATCTTGTGGTTTGCCTCAATAACTTATGATTCAGAGCTCTAAAAAAATATACCAGATGCATTAGTAGAAAGAGCAAAAATATCTGCACACACTATGCCATTTTTATTTCATGACCATATTGTGTTTGATGCCAGGAATTTTAAAACAAGAATAAGCTTTAAAATCCTTAAATTGGCAACACATTAAGAGGTTCAAAATGAATGTTTTTCATCAAAATTGGCAATTTTTCAACTTTTCAACAAAATTTTTAACCACGTATATTGTTTTCAAAAACATCACACATTATTAGAACCATGTAGCACTAAAAGGAAAAATATTATTGTTGCCAATTTGAAGAACAAAATGTGATCAATTTAGCCCTTAAATAATTCCTGTCGTGAAAGGGTTAAGATAAATGACACAATTTTGATTCATATATCAGGGAATTTTGTACAATTTCTTTTCGCTTGCCCCCAGTAAAGGTAAGCACTGTACTGTGAACTGCTCATACCATCAGACTAGTGATAGCGAAAAGTAATTATCATTACAAAAGCATATTTTCCTTTGAAAATGGCCCGTAAGTTTGCAGCCAGGCAGGAATCTTTTTGTCTTCTTACCTGCAAGGAAGATCCAGTTAAGCACATGCCTGACATATTTTTCCTTGGCGGCATCGAACATGGTTCAAAGGGAATGAGCTACATGTGACTCCAGCTCTTGAAGCTCCTTGGTCAGACCTGCATGGGGAGCGTTCATCAAGTGTTTTGTCAGTGATTTTTACCGACAACTGTTATAAGCTACTGAAATCCTTGCATCTGATTGGCTGAGAGCAAATTTGTCGGTAAAAATCACTGACAAAACACTTGATGAAACGCTCCCCTGATGGAACTTTTTATCGATAATATTGCATGCCAACCTCTTTGGAATAATCCCTGAATGAAAATAAATTTTAAAGTCATATATATTTAGGTCTTGGAATGTAAAAGGAATACTTATTTTGTAAACTACATTTTAAAAATAGACGGACTTTTCCTTTTATATTTTTAATTTCAACGTCGGTTTGACATACAAACTTTTTCCAGTACTGCTCGGTCAGGTTTGATAAAGAATACACATGTAAATTCAAAGGCGGTAGAACCTACACTGCTTGAAGCTTGGCACCTTATAGTGAAAAACATATCTGGGGATGTTTCATAAAGCTGTTCGTAAAGTTACGAACGACTTTAGGAATGACTTTAATATGACAAGCCAAATGTGATTCCCAATCATTTTTAATCGCATCCGCTAAAGTTGAAATGTGCAGACATAGATTAACATTCTTATTCTTAACAAGCATATTCAAGTCGTTCGTAAAGTCCTGCGTAACTTTACGAACAGCTTTATGAAACACCCCCCCCCCCCCCCCCCTCCCGGTTGTTCACATTATATCAGTCTTTTTAAAACTAAAATTTAAAATAAAGTAATAGTCTTGTAACAGAGGCAATCATACCGCAGCAAAAACCCTGGGTTTTTCTCACCTTCCGAAGTTTCGTAGAAAGTTTGCTGGGCAACAGCCATAAACATAACGAAAAACCCGAATCGAAAAAAACAAAACAAAACAAACAGAATCATTAAAAAGAAATATCGGATTAAAAAGAGTTCTATATATGAAAGATGCATTGTTAAATTTTGGTTTGATAGCTGATAAAAAATGCACCTTTTGTAATAGCAGTGAATAAAGTATCATGCCCATGTTTCACTTATGTCATTACTCTAAGGTAATATGGTCGAAACTTGGGTATACCTGATACTGAGTACTTCATAATACTAGGTATTATGAGGTAATTATTACACTAACAAATCAAAATATAAGTTGTTTGGATTTTGCGGTCTCAATAACAACGCAATAACAACTTTGTTCTATGTGTTGTAAGCCGAAAAATGGTTTATGCTAAATTACAAAGTCAATGACTTTCATGTGAACAAAAATGTAGCTGTAATATGTTATTGCGAAATGGAAAAATACATATTCCAAACGACTATCAAAGAAAATAAATTACTGAAGAAATGGGTCCTATTGAGAGAACGTTTTGAGAGTGTTCATTCATTTCATTCATTTATTTTTCCTCTCAAGGGATGGAACACTGATTTCCATAGGGGTTTCCATAGTGTTGGCAGCAAGACAACATAAAATGATCACCACTTCACCATGCATTGATTATATCACATGTATTGGAATTTGAAAATGGTCCTTTTTAGTTTTTCTCTGATTTTAAGTGTGAGAAAAGTTTAACAATTTAAAAATTATAAAATGTTATTAACAAATGGAAAAATAGTATATCAATCGAACTCCAAAGAAAAGAAATTATAATATAGATGATTAAAATTCAGAAAATGTTTTGATAGTTGGTAGCGTGAAAACATGAAATGATCATTCACTATATACGTATTGCTTATGTCATATGTATTGAAATAATCATTTTGTCATTTTCTTTTTATTTGACTTTTTTTTAAATAAAAAACTCTGTCGAAGGGGGAAATGGAAATTTTTTTTTTTTTAAATCAGCCAATATCCCGCGCAATTTTTCCTAAATCATATGCCGGTCATGGGCAGTGAAAGATATTTTTGTTAAGGGGAACAGGCCTATAAAAAGAAAGAAAAAAACTCTAACAGGCTAAACAGCAACAACAAAGAAAAGATTCTCACTTGTTTTGAATCGCTTATCTCAAAAACCTCTAGCAAACATAAGCGAAAAAATGGTTCTCACATTTTTTTCTGAGCGTTATTTGTCTTTTAAAAAGTTCGCGCTTTTATATTTCTTTACCTTTTTCAAAATTCATTCATTTATTTATTTTACTTTATTTCATTTTCATTTGTATATATATATATATAGGTGTAGAAGACAAGTAAATAAAAGATTCCGTGAGACTGAAAAGATTTCAAATTTTCGGCCATAGGCCTTCATCAGGAAATGATGAAAATGGAGCTTTTTGCATTTTTGCGCTTCAAGCTCTTTTGTTGATACTTAATAAATTTTCATCATTTCCTGATGAAGGCCTATGGCCGAAAATTTGAAAACTTTTCAGTCTCACGGAATCTTTTATTTACTTGTCTTCTACACCTCATCTAACTACGATTCCGAAGCAGAACTCTTATTTTTTGTTATTCTTCTATATATATAAACAAACTATTAGAAATGTCATGCTTTTATCCAACTTCTTTATTTCCTCACGAATTTTCGTGAGGAAATTTTCGTGATTTTCGTGAAATTGAGGAAATTTTCGTGAGGAAGACGGTGTGAATACCGTCGAAAATTCGTGAGGAAATAAAGAAGTTGGATAAAAGCATGACATTTCTAATAGTTTGTTTTTTTGATATTCTACCAACACGTGGACTTTGTATTTAACATATATATATATATATATATATATATATATATATATATATATATATATCTAGTGAAAGAAATGATCACTATGAGACGGTCTTAGTTTTTGTTATCCTCCTTTATTCGTCAAGCTTTCGATCTGTGATCTTCATCAGGACTCTATATATAAAAATACAAAATGATGTCAGCCATCACCACCATTCCCGCTCCCCCTAACGCCACCCAGTTCCTGGTATAAGATTGTGCTCAATTCTTGCCTTACTCCCACCATGCTCTACGTGCTCTAATAACTTGCATGGCATGTTGGAGAAGAAATAAAAGGTTGTAGATTCCCCCTTCTTGACTCCGTTTTTCTCTATCCTATTCAACTTTCTTAATCCACAGTTCCAGTGATTACCGCAAATTTCTACCCCAATAAATACACCCGGGCCCTATCCATTACAAACTTTGGTTGGTTCTTTGCCCCCCCCCCCCCCCCCCCCCCGATATGAAATTCAACATATGAGATTTTTTTTTCTTTTATTTATTTTTATACACAGAACAACATAAAGCATGCAAACGACACGCCATTATTGTTATAGTTCTAGATTTCCAAGTGTACACAGTGGATATGTACTCTTATCTTTCTTTGTTTTTATAGACAATATACCCTTCAGTCAGTATCATTTCATTTACTCGCAAGTGTGACCTACTTATCATGCTTATAGAGATTTGTTTTTCTTCCGAAAGTAAATTAATAAGCAATTAAGATAAGTGGTGGGCATGTATTTGCGTAACTGTATATTGTTGATATGTGTCTCCGTTTCCTTTTATTTTAAAACTCGTTTACGTTGCGGGCGTCAAGTTGATATTTTTTAAAGTCCTCTTTTTACACGATATAGAACTAAACTGCATGGATCATACCGTATTTCCTCATAATTATCACTAGTGGATTCATTGAATTGAATTGAATTGAATTTATTTATTGTCATGCACAACTGAACAGGCATAAAAATCGTATTACGGTATATATATATATAAAGCATATAGTGATACATCAACATATCATGAACTAACATTTACAGATAACTTAAGAGCATAAATTAGGAAATAACGTATGCTGATAGCCAGAAGGGCGTTACCTCATATCTTAACACAAAGTTAGCACCCCTCTGGCTCCCAACAGTTACTAAATATATATAGAAAACACAAGAAAGTAGAAATATTCAACAAAAATAAATAGAGAAACAAACGGAGCCGTGTAGTAGCCGCGGAGCAGCGGGGCACAGTTAGCCCGTGCCCCCCTTTGAAACCCTGGAGGCATACCCCAAATGCACAATCCCAAAAATGTGAACTCCCTTTTCAAATTTTAGAACAAAACGGCACCTCCGTATGGTAAGCTTTTCTCCATTTTTCTCTTTCTACACTGCAAAAACCAGGGTGTTAATTCAACACTATCTCGGTATCAATATTGGACTACACCAGATAAGTGTTAAAACAACACCAGTGTGATTCGAAACTGCTGTTGTTTTAACACATATCTGGTGAAGTCCAATATTGATACCGAGGTGGTGTTGAATTAACACCTGGTTTCTGCAGTGTATTTTTCTTTTCTTTCTTTTTTTTTAAATTCTTAATCTTTTATATTTTTTTATTCTTTATTTTTTATTTTTTTTACTTTTTTAAAATTTTATTTCTATTTTTTATTTTATTTTATTATATTTTTTATTTATTTATTCATTTTATTTATTCATTTATTTAATTAATTTGTTTATTTATTTTATTTATTCATTTATTTATTTATTTATTTATTTTTTGGTGGGGGGGGGGGTGCTTTTCAGAAATTTATCAGAATTGTGCCCACCCGCATTTTAGATAACCCTGGATCTAGATCCACCCCTCTGATTATCACTGGTTCTCCATGACATGATATGGGATGTTGGGGCAAGAAGTTGTTATTGGCAAACATAATGAAGATAAGCGTATTATAATTATGTACACGATATCTACATCATACTTGGTAAAGGAAATCTCCCATATCCTGTTCTACACACGCTAATGTCTTGCGATAACAATGATAATATTCTCCTCCTTCTTCTCGAGTCGATAAACTTTTCCAATCCACTCCGGCTCTGCCGGGGACGTGTATTGTAGTCGTGGAGATCCTGTGATGTGCATGGTTCTGGTAGCAGGGGGTAGTTAAAGGTAAAGTCCATCCTGGTATTAAAGGGCAATCCAACCTTAATATATAATAAGATGATTTGTGTGAAAGCAGAACAATAAGAAAAACAGGGTGGCGAAAGTTTGAAAGAAATCGGACAAGGAATAAGAAAGTTATGAATGTTTGAAAAATGAGATCGCTACATCTATGCGAATCTCAAATTGGCAATTTGGTGAGTCAATTGTGACATTTTTGTGGACAACTCTCCCATTTGTCATACACAAAAATATAATTGATTTGCGGTTTTCTTCGAGGCGCTTTTACCCTCGGGGCAGTACTCAAAATATATTAGAGATAGCATATTGTTATAGGTACTCATGAACGAAAAGATCCTACTGAGTAATGCTGAGTAATGAATGGGGGAGTTGTCCACAGCTACATCACAGTGACATTACCTATTCGGCCAATTTGAAATTCCCATATGCATAGTGATTACAACTTTCAAAAATTCATAACTTTCTTATTGCCTGTCCGATTTCGTTCAAACTTTCACCAATCTGCTTCTCTGATTTTTCCTCTTTCTTTCAAAGCAACTTGCTATAAAGGTTGGATTTCCCTTTAAGTTGATTTGAATAAATGAAGAAAAGGAGAAACAGACTAGTGAAAGTTTAAGCAAAATGCGATAAGAAATAAGTAAGTTGTGAATTTTTGAAGTTGTAATCAATTCAACACAAATTGGCAACTCCGTGACGTATCTTGCGAACTCTTCTCCCATTTGCTCAGTACAGAAAATTTCATTTCCTTAGTTTTTGATGAAGGAATGAATTTGCTTTACTCAAGTTTTGTGTAAAATGATATGAGCAGTGGTTGTATCTAAGGTGCATGTATGATTGAATATTTCCTTTAGAGAAAATGGAAATTAATGATATTTGGGGTACAGGGCAAATCGGAGAGGAGCTCACAAGACATGCAAGATACGTCACGGAGTTGCCAATTTTAGTTCGATTGATTACAGTTTTTATTCTTTCAGTGCCGATGTCACAGATAGACTTGTCATTTTCATTCACCAATTGCTCAACCACATGAAAGGTATATGGTGGTCAATGTTTATCAAATTTTGAGCATAAATCAAGCATTCTAAATATATGATTTATATGCTACCATAAAAAAAAAAATCAGAGAAAATTGCAGACTTTTAAAAAGCTATTACCTTATTTCAACATTAAACAGTAGTAAACAAATGAGAAACCCAAAAATAATGGACAAAAGAGAAACTCAAATGTAATTTTCAATAATTCTTGTGCATAAAGTTGGGTAAAGTAATGATTTTTGATATCATAAGAAATTGTAATAAATTTCCTACAAGTTTTGAACACAATAATTTGTGATATAATAGATGGTTAATGAAGTGCAGACATTTGAAAAGTAAGCATTCCTCACATTTAGGTAACATTTTGAAGAGAGCTAAACCCCTTGGCACAGTAAGAGTTAAAATTTTACATCTTTCTTATTTCTTTGTATTTTGCTCAAAACTTCATTGATCTGTTTCTTTAATTTTTCTACTTCTTTTAAAACCAACTTATAATCAGGGTGGACTTTCCCTTTAAAGGGCAATCCAACCTTGGTAATAAGATGGTTTGTGTGAAAGCAGAAAAATAAGAAAAACAGGATGGTGAAAGTTTGAAAGAAATCGGACAAGGACTAAGAAAGTTATTGATGTTTGAAAAATTAGATCACTACATCTATGCGAATCTCAAATTGGCAATTTGGTGAGTCAATGGTGACATTTTTGTGGACAACTCTCCCATTTGTCGTACACAAAATTATCATTAATTTGCGGTTTTCTTTGAGGCGCTTTTACCCTCGGGGCAGTACCCAAAATATATTGGAGATAACGTATTGTTAAAGGTCCTCATGAACGAAAAGATCCTACTGAGTAATGCATTTTGAAAAAAAGTGACATTTTAGTCATTTTGTGTGTTAGAGCGAATGGGGGAGTTGTCCACAGCTACATCACAGTGACATTACCTATTCGGCCAATTTGAAATTCCCATACGCATAGTGATTACAACTTTCAAAAATTCATAACTTTCTTATTGCCTGTCTGATTTCGTTCAAACTTTCACCAATCTGCTTCTCTGATTTTTCCTCTTTCTTTCAAAGCAACTTGCTATAAAGGTTGGATTTCCCTTTAAGTTGATTTGAATAAATGAAGAAAAGGAGAAACAGACTAGTGAAAGTTTAAGCAAAATGCGATAAGAAATAAGTAAGTTGTGAATTTTTGAAGTTGTAATCAATTCAACACAAATTGGCAACTCCGTGACGTATCTTGCGAACTCTTCTCCCATTTGCTCAGTACAGAAAATTTCATTTCCTTAGTTTTTGATGAAGGAATGAATTTGCTTTACTCAAGTTTTGTGTAAAATGATATGAGCAGTGGTTGTATCTAAGGTGCATGTATGATTGAATATTTCCTTTAGAGAAAATGGAAATTAATGATATTTGGGGTACAGGGCAAATCGGAGAGGAGCTCACAAGACATGCAAGATACGTCACGGAGTTGCCAATTTTAGTTCGATTGATTACAGTTTTTATTCTTTCAGTGCCGATGTCACAGATAGACTTGTCATTTTCATTCACCAATTGCTCAACCACATGAAAGGTATATGGTGGTCAATGTTTATCAAATTTTGAGCATAAATCAAGCATTCTAAATATATGATTTATATGCTACCATAAAAAAAAAAATCAGAGAAAATTGCAGACTTTTAAAAAGCTATTACCTTATTTCAACATTAAACAGTAGTAAACAAATGAGAAACCCAAAAATAATGGACAAAAGAGAAACTCAAATGTAATTTTCAATAATTCTTGTGCATAAAGTTGGGTAAAGTAATGATTTTTGATATCATAAGAAATTGTAATAAATTTCCTACAAGTTTTGAACACAATAATTTGTGATATAATAGATGGTTAATGAAGTGCAGACATTTGAAAAGTAAGCATTCCTCACATTTAGGTAACATTTTGAAGAGAGCTAAACCCCTTGGCACAGTAAGAGTTAAAATTTTACATCTTTCTTATTTCTTTGTATTTTGCTCAAAACTTCATTGATCTGTTTCTTTAATTTTTCTACTTCTTTTAAAACCAACTTATAATCAGGGTGGACTTTCCCTTTAAAGGGCAATCCAACCTTGGTAATAAGATGGTTTGTGTGAAAGCAGAAAAATAAGAAAAACAGGATGGTGAAAGTTTGAAAGAAATCGGACAAGGACTAAGAAAGTTATTGATGTTTGAAAAATTAGATCACTACATCTATGCGAATCTCAAATTGGCAATTTGGTGAGTCAATGGTGACATTTTTGTGGACAACTCTCCCATTTGTCGTACACAAAATTATCATTAATATGCGGTTTTCTTTGAGGCGCTTTTACCCTCGGGGCAGTACCCAAAATATATTGGAGATAACGTATTGTTAAAGGTCCTCATGAACGAAAAGATCCTACTGAGTAATGCATTTTGAAAAAAAGTGACATTTTAGTCATTTTGTGTGTTAGAGCGAATGGGGGAGTTGTCCACAGCTACATCACAGTGACATTACCTATTCGGCCAATTTGAAATT
Source organism: Heliocidaris tuberculata (assembly GCA_025618425.1). Lineage (NCBI taxonomy): Eukaryota > Metazoa > Echinodermata > Echinoidea > Camarodonta > Echinometridae > Heliocidaris > Heliocidaris tuberculata. The sequence goes on from CM046840.1 coordinate 42,986,317, forward strand.
CCCATACGCATAGTGATTACAACTTTCAAAAATTCATAACTTTCTTATTGCCTGTCTGATTTCGTTCAAAATTTCACCAATCTGCTTCTCTGATTTTTCCTCTTTCTTTCAAAGCAACTTGCTATAAAGGTCGGATTTCCCTTTAAGTTGATTTGAATAAATGAAGAAAAGGAGAAACAGACTAGTGAAAGTTTAAGCAAAATGCGATAAGAAATAAGTAAGTTGTGAATTTTTGAAGTTGTAATCAATTCAACACAAATTGGCAACTCCGTGACGTATCTTGCGAACTCTTCTCCCATTTGCTCAGTACAGAAAATTTCATTTCCTTAGTTTTTGATGAAGGAATGAATTTGCTTTACTCAAGTTTTGTGTAAAATGATATGAGCAGTGGTTGTATCTAAGGTGCATGTATGATTGAATATTTCCTTTAGAGAAAATGGAAATTAATGATATTTGGGGTACAGGGCAAATCGGAGAGGAGCTCACAAGACATGCAAGATACGTCACGGAGTTGCCAATTTTAGTTCGATTGATTACAGTTTTTATTCTTTCAGTGCCGATGTCACAGATAGACTTGTCATTTTCATTCACCAATTGCTCAACCACATGAAAGGTATATGGTGGTCAATGTTTATCAAATTTTGAGCATAAATCAAGCATTTGAGCATAAATCAAGCATTCTAAATATATGATTTATATGCTACCATAAAAAAAAAATCAGAGAAAATTGCAGCCTTTTAAAAAGCTATTACCTTATTTCAACATTAAACAGTAGTAAACAAATGAGAAACCCAAAAATAATGGACAAAAGAGAAACTCAAATGTAATTTTCAATAATTCTTGTACATAAAGTTGGGTAAAGTAATGATTTTTGATAGCATAAGAAATTGTAATAAATTTCCTACAAGTTTTGAACACAATATTTTGTGATATAATAGATGGTTAATGAAGTGCAGACATTTGAAAAGTAAGCATTCCTCACATTTAGGTAACATTTTGAAGAGAGCTAAACCCCTTTGCACAGTAAGAGTTAAAATTTTACATCTTTCTTATTTCTTTGTATTTTGCTCAAAACTTCATTGATCTGTTTCTTTAATTTTTCTACTTCTTTTAAAACCAACTTATAATCAGGGTGGACTTTCCCTTTAAGTAGGTGCTCCATTGTTTGAGGGGCCTCCCCGCAGTCGCATTCAGTAGATCCATCAAGGTTGTATCCCCATTTCTGCATCATGGGCTTTTCATCTCCCAACTCCAGGGGGGCGTTTCATGAAAGGACTTGTCAGATATTTTATCCGACAAATTTGCTCTCAGCCAATCAGATGCAAGGTTTTCAGTAGCTTATAACAGTTGTCGGATGAAATATCCGACAACTTCCTTTCATGAAACGCTCCCCAGTTCTAAGGCGATTCATCAGACATAGCCAAACTGGGCATGGCCCGCTGTCTCCAATTAAGAGGGACTCCTTGGGCTCAATACACAGGTTATGGGGTTTCAGTGACGATAACGATAACAATAATAATGATAATAGGTATAATGATAATAATAATGATTAATAATGATAATGATGATAATAATAGTAATAATAATTTCAATAATGATAATATCGACTTTTATAGCGTAGCTCTTTATGAATATATACTCTACTGCGTATGTAGAGTGGTAAAATCAATTTCTTTTCTTATGCTGTTATTAATCTTTGTTAATATTTTTTTTGTTACTTATATTTTGATATTTCGTTTTGTAAACTGCTTACAGCTGAATAGCGCGATTCCTTTCGCTTCTTTCAAACGGCAGATCATGTTTTTCGTTCACATCGTACACATGGCACATATATACCTCTTTACTGACTGACAAAATAAATGCGTTCAAGTAAAGTTTTACTATAAAGTACTATCTAAAATTAGATAATTACAGTATACGTATAATTTCATTGTAAAATGGGTCATAATAAAACACTACTATAAAGGCGGATTCACACCGAATACGACACACGACACACGACACGACAAAACGACATGAACGACTTTCTGAAAAATCGCTCTAATGCAAACCCTATGGCACCGTGCACACCTGCCACGACATTTTTCGAAACGTCGTGCACGACGTTTTTAGGGGTTTTTAGTCGTTTCAGAAATCGCTCAGTGAGCGATTTTCTCAGCACGACAAAACGACATTTTGGCCACCAACCAATTAGCGTGGAGGATTTGCAGTGACGTCATATTCATCCAAAGCCGCTAATTGCATTGCAGAAACTTTCACTTCTCCAGCTCATATCTCTATGGGATTTTACGTGTAAATTATTTTATCGCACCGCACAAAAAGTACCATTGAGCTAGCTATACACAAAAACACAGCATCGGTTATGTTTTCGTCAAGTCCAACCAAAACGAGAGGCCTAAGTTACATAGATCTACTTGTCTGATTGATCCTTTGGTTGAAAGGTTGCTGAAAGTTTATCTACGGTAAGTAAGTAACACTAAGACTAATTAGATGAGAGGTCTATAGACTCTAGTCTATATTTTATCAATGCTTGACGAACTTAACAAAGGCCAATGGCAATGTTTGATCAAACTTGACAAAGACCAAAACTAACGTTTACAATAACAGTAAGTTTAGAGAATCTATCGTCTATAAGACTATAGATCTAACTTAGACTGCGGAGAGAATAAATGGTGGCTAAACTTAACTTTACCTAGCCCTAAGTTAGGCTAGGTTATGAGCAAATTCAATGAGTAAAAGTTAGATCTAGAGCTAGATCCCTGTCTCCAGATCTAAGTTAGGTCTAGAGGTCTAGCTGTCTAGATATATTATAGGCCTAATTCCTAACAACATGTAAACTAAACTAAACAAGGCTTAACAGTTAAAGCTAAACTCCAGCCCGGTCCCAGCCCCAGGACCATTACAGGTCCAGGAGTCCAGACTCCAGGCAGTGTATCTGGAGGCCGGGGCCCGGGGGGGGGGGGGGAGCATGGTATGGGCGTCATTCCGTTTAAAATCAGAGCTAGCCTAAGGCTATGGTCTGCATTATAATGGTCTAGTGTCTGTAAAATCTACAGAGAGAGAGAGAGAGAGAGAGACCCTCCCCCCCCCCCCCTCACAAATTTCGAACCTGTCAGTGTCGACTGTTAACGTTACTAGACCATCTCTGATCTACTCAACTTGACATGATTTAGTCTCACTGTTGTTGGTTCTTAATTTGAGCCTAATTTTGGGGAAGGGGGGGGGGTGCTTGTAGTGTAATTACTAAGCTGTTAATTCTACTAGATCCAGATCTAGAGCCTAACGTTAGGCCAAATAATAGTGGTCTAGATTCTAAGTTAGGCAAGAGTCTAATCTCTAGACTCTAAATTTAAGATATCTAACATCAATTAACATCATACATGTCACTGACTAACATTAGATCTAGAGTTTATGTAGATCTACAACTAAGTTAGAGACCTTTTTCTTATTTATTTTGTAGGTCTAACATTTAGATCTAACAGTCTATATCTTAAACTCACTCCTCCAGGCTCCTTATCTTTTTGTTTTATTATTTGTTTGTTTTAGGTAGTTTTGATTCTTTTTGTTTTGATCAAAGCATTTCCAGTTGATCTAGAAGCAGTCTAAGTTACAGACCAATAAAATAATTTTTAAAAAGGGAGAAATAAAAATAATCATTAGATCAATTTGACATATGGCAATAAGTTAAACTGAAATTTTCAGAGAGAATTTTTTCATTAGGGCTACAAATCCGAAACAGGGATGTCAAAGATCTAGCAGTGGCAGATTTAGGGGGCATCCCCTTTTTGCTTTTCAGAGAATTTGAAGGAAAACTGGACCAAAAAAAAAAAAAAAAAAAAATAAGATAACCTTTATTTTTCTTTTCTTGTCAGAAAGTTTTCTGAGATATGTGCCCCCCCCCCTTGAAAAAATCCTGATTCCTGGATCCGCCTCTGGATCTAGAGTAGATGTATGTATTATGTACACTTGCTGTTCATAAACCCCTAACTCTACATTGAGAAAAAGGGGCGAATCCCAACATTTGTTTGAGTGGGAGTGTAGTAAGTTGTAAATCAAATTATATGTCACTATGGCCTTTATTATGATTTATCTTTTGCCATTTTGCTATATAAACTCTCGATAAATTGAAATAGGTTAAATTTTATGTTTCACTTTTTTTTTCAAGTTGAATAATTACATAAATTTCTATCATAAGACCAACCATTCTATTTGAGATGAGACTAAATGTGAATTTCTAATATGAAATAAAAGTCCATTCCATGAAGAAATATTAAAAGAACCTTATATATTTATGAACCTGTTTATTTGTAGTCTTATGGTTTGTTACTTTCTCCATATATTTTTTGCAGCATAAAAGAATGGGCCAGGATTAAACACTGGAAAACCAGGCTAATCCCTGTACAAAGATGAGGATATTAAGGGCGAGACACATTTGCTGAAAGATTGCCAGCAAGCTTGAAAGATCTGGTAATTATTTTGTTTCATTCAACTCTAAAATGAAGTTAAAGATTCGTTTGGAGATGGAAACTGATAAGTTGTTTTTATATAGATACTTTACATACAGTACAACATCCCCTATCAATTATGTCATTATAAATAAGACATAAAGCAAGTCAGAATTCATCTGGTCAAATAATTTATTTACTACTTTTATTTTTAAAATCATTATTATTCTCAGCATTGCTATTTTATCTTTTAAAGTAAATTATTATTATTTTTTAGTATTTTCATTTTGCTAAATGTTATTTCTTATCCTGGCAAAAATACAATAATGATCTAAATTCCTTTCTTACTAAATTTACAGGAGAAAGTGGTGGATGTAGTGTGGTCAACATACAGGCTTGTTTCATGCAGTACAAGAACATGAGGAAGAACGAGGGAAGAGAAGTAGAACTGGTGTCATCATCATTTCAGGTCATCACACACCTGTTTCCCATCCTCAAGGAAAAACACTTACTAACGTACTAGTATTGTTGATTTCACATCCTTACCTAAGAGAGTAAGTACAATTTTATTTATAGTACAATACATGTAACAATCCAATTGTTTTCCCAATGCATCAATTCATGGAAATTGGGGATGGGTGTTCACATTCAAAGTCATGTCAATTAGTTGTGCTGCTTTGTTTTAACAGGGAAATAATTTATACCCTGATCTTCTATTTACTAACATAAGCTTTGTCATGGTCCTACACAACGATAGCATTTAATACATAAACACTGATCATGCATGCTTGTGTTATAGTCTCTTGCTATGCTAGATGCTATTTTCTCATCTTATTAAATTTCTGTTCATTCAAGAAAATGTTTAGTAATTTTGATGTATGTGTTTTGTGAATTGTATCTCAAAAATGTTATACAACTATACAAGTCACTTTGTAGCTATGATGTAATGCTTGTTGTTAGGAAAGCTATATCTTTGTTTAATTCTTTTATTATTTTGCAGGGCATGTACACACCTACAAGAGATTGTACCTGGTAGCTGATGCAAAAGGATGCTCTCAAGAACGAGAGGGAGTCAAATGGGAATGAACTTGATGCCATTCATAGTTTTCAGATAGTAGTGTCTCTCCCCAGTCCATCAGCTGCTAATATTAATACTACCTGTGTCACCACACCCTTCCTTGTAGTTCCTAGCAGTGGCGGATCCGGGGGGGGGGGCCGGGGGGCCCGGGCCCCCTCCCCTGGGACCAAAAAGGGGCCCAAAAAATGCTGAGGACCTTTTTTTTTTTTTTTTTTTTTTTTGCTTGTCAGAAAATTTTGTGAATATTGAGCCCCCTCCCTCAAGAAATCCTGGATCCGCCACTGCTTCCTAGTACCCCGGTACCCCTTGCTCCCCCCCCCCCCCTCGATCCTCAAATGATCTCACAATGGAGTGTGCAAGGACACACCAACGGTAAAACATAGTCCATTCATTTTAGTATTTTGAATAACAATCTTACCCCCATGGAGAATTTCATTTCACATCCCCTACAACTATCTTACTTCTCTTCTTTAATTTAACTATGTTATGCACAACCACTGGTTAGAATGTTATTTAGTCTGCAATTATAAGTAAATTCTTCAGTGGGGCTTTTCAAAGTTTTGTCAAATCTCTATTTCAAATTTAACTGTGGTTAATGTCGTTGAATGTCAATTTATGTTCCCCTCCCCCTACATAATCATTGCAGTTAGATGCATCTTACTAGCAGTATGTTCCATGTATTCTGGAAGGGGGGGGGTGTATGAGCTAATTGTATTTGCTTACTACATCATACATTCTTGGGGATGAATTCCATTTCCACGCTGATGGAGCTTAAACTTGCCTGAATACAATATTATAACTGAAAATATTTACATGATTTCTCAATATACTGTTTTAGGGAAAATCCATACTGGTCTATTATTTTGTTAAAAATGCTTGTTGTAGAAATCTATCTCATTTAAAGTTTTGAATCACAGTATTAAATAACTGTTTAAGTCTTTTAAATATTTGTATTGTTTAGTGATAATCTTTCCAATTATATTCAGTTTTTTTTTCAGCTCTCAAACAGAATACAATGGGTACTGAACAATTTTGAAAGAGAGAGGGGGAAGGGAATAGAGAGAGGGGGGGGGGAGAGGGAGGGAATAGAGAGAGAGAAGAATAAAGAGAAGAGAGGGAGAGGGAGAAGAAATAGAGAAAGACATTTAAAAGTGTGTATTTTTTCAATGCAACTTTGAAAACGTATTCTCTGGAGTCATTCAAAGATTTTCCATAATATGGGGCAAAGTATTGCTTTTGCTTTGTTGAAAAATATCTGATTTTTTTTTTTTTTTTAATCAACCATGAGTGTGTTTTGAGATAACTTATACACAGATACATAGAATATCCATCAATACCGACAACTTTCCCCCTGTATTTACAATTTGAAAGAAAGGAGAAAATTGCAAGGTATGCGGTTGTGACTGCGATTTTATTTGAGGTATATTGGTATGGAAGTGAGTATACCTGATAGAATGTGAAGTAATAAAACAAACCAATTAGCCACTTAGCCATTTATTTCCACCCCCCCCCCCCCCCCGGTAGCTGCACCAAATCCAAATTGCAGAGAGATTTTTTTTTTTTTAAGTTTGGGGAAAATGTGCATATTACTAGTATGTCACAGAAATAAGGTTATGACCATGTGTCATAGACAATCTACTCGTCATAAATGGAAAACAAAACTTTCTGTCAGACTTGGTCCAGCAAGAAATTCAAGTAGATCTACTCTCCTAATGTCTGGTACCCGTATTCTAGATAATTATAAGCCTGCACCACTATTTTCAATTAAGGATATATATTTTATCTCTAAAATATTTTTTCTCTAAAAAATGGTCAGTCGTGAGTCTATAAAACAAAACTGCATGAATTATTCCGAATAGACGACAAAGATCTTTTTTTTTTTTTAATGTATTTAAAATACTCACACGATATGAAGAAAAAAAAAAACGCAAGCTATGATTATTCCGAATAGAAAACGGCAAATATCACTTCTGTAATTTCTCAACATGTGTCACTTGACCAATTTAACAACTTTTAGAAATCCAATTAAAGAATAAATGATTTCAAAATTAAACAATATAAAACTCTTATAGAATTATTTTGATGACTACAATGATGAACTTCAAATGAATACTATCACGACATTCTCATCATCAAAAACGACATCACCCTCTCTCCAGCACGACTTTTTAGCGAATGTCGTGTGCGGTGTGCACTGTTTTTTCGCCGTTGTCGTGTAGTATGTCGTTTTGTCGTGTCGTGTGTCGTGTGTCGTATTCGGTGTGAATCCGCCTTAAGACTAGATTCATCCAAGATTTTCAGTTTCTGAACAGTGAGCAAGCTTTGTTTTTGTTTTTTCTATTGCTTTGAAAAAAGAACGCCTTTTCTCTACGTCACACATGCCATCTATCATCATTATGATTTGATTATCATAGTACTTTGGATATTTCTACCATTACTGAATATTACAAAATTCGTTACGCTTTCAGAGTTAAGCCCTTCTTATGTTTGGGCCTTCTCGCAATATCTCATTGAACATGTCGACTGCGTTTTCCATTGATCATCATATCATCTGTCATCGACTATTGAATCATGACTGTCAATTTATTGTATTGTTCTATATAGGCCCTACTTACATAAATTAGTAAATTAACATGTACACAGTGACGTAGTGTAGGCCCAGACATGGAAGGAACACTCGCATTGTGGAGGGGGGGGGGGGGAAGGGGCTTACTCCACGGACGAAATATCGAGTTAACAATGCTATCGATTAGAGGCGTGTGGAAGGGGTTGTACGTCTTCTTTTCAATTTCAGTTTACTCATTTCCCTGCCTTTTTCTCACCTTAATTCCTTCTCGTACGTTTCCCCCCACTAATCAAATGGGGGTGCGTGCCCCCGTGCCCCCTCCCCGCTCCCCGTATCTACGCCACTGTATACGTGCATGTTGTATCCATGCTTGTAGGTCACTTCTCCCATTATTATGATGGTGCACTTGGTGTAGATCAGGAACACCGAACAAGGAAATAGAATTTTCTTTTGAAATGAATTGAATAGAAAAGGAAAGGAAGAGACGGTGGATACCAGTAAACAAATGCATGAAGTCTTTAGCAGACAAATCAAATGCCTGGATTGTATTCTCATTTGTCTTTAACAGATGATAGTTTTATTACATGTAAGAGTCTGAGTCTTATATACAGGAAGTTCATTTTTACCTCTATCTCAAAGTAGGCCTTTGTCAACGGTTTATATCATATGCTATTCATATATTATACACACACCCCAACAAACACAATTCATGAATATATCGTACCTTGATACTGTTCAACGTCAATAATCTAAATGCTTCAACCAACCATTATAATGTATTTTGATATTTTGTTGTTTTGAGGGGTTTTTTGTTGTTAGTTTTTTTTTTTTTTTTTTTTTTTTTTTTTTACCTTAGTCTGTTTTCTTTTACGTGATTTCTATATATACGAATGTAAATAAATAGTAAAGATTGAAAAGATGTCTATTATTGCTGCAAGCATATTTTTCTCCTATCATTTAAAATCCACCATTCTGGGCCCGGCAAAAGCAAGGACAATTTGATGACAGCCAGTGGGGTAGGAAATCAACCATCCCGTCGCTTGTCTGTCATGTCTATACTTAAATATTCCAGTCGTGGTGTCCCATGTGTTGTGTAGTGGGACACGCAAGAAATTGTGTATGCGCGCTGAGATTACTTCATGTACAATGCATGCAACGGCGCGCCGGGGGAGGTGAGGCATAGATGCACCCGTGAATTCACTCCGAGTACCCTGCTTTCCCCATTATCTATCGCGAAGTCACACAAGATATACCGGGAACCCAGCTGATGACTCTCTCCCTCTCTCTCCTTCTCTCCCCCTCTCTCCCTTTCTCTCGTCGCCTCTCCCATGTCTTTAGATCATCTTCAGCGAAGGCGCCGTCGTATAGGGAGCATCCCTAAATGAATGATTCACCGCTTTCTCCAGTTTTAAGTTTCTGCTGAAAAAAAAATATCGGGCGTTGAGGAAAGGGGACGCGTGAGACGGTTTGGCAATCACTGTGATATCGGAGGCATCCATACCATGGCCGTGTATATTATCATCTGTCCGGGAATCCTTGAATGAATAATCAGCATCTGCCGTACAAGTGGGGAGACCAAGAGTGTCCAAAAGCATGTGGAATATAGCCTTTCGGGTTCTTGGAAGGACGATTGCCTAATCTGAAGGTGGATCAGTACGAAAAGGTACGTTAAATGTAGCCCGAGAGAGGTGTATAGTGAAAGTAAGCAGCACTGCTGGAATATCCTGAGTCATTTAGTGTACATGTATGTACGAGTCTTGCATATGAGATCTTTGTAGATGACGTCCCCGAAATGGATTGGATAGTACTGCCCCTAATGTAAGGTAATATCTCGAAGAAATTTTCTGATATACATATACTATTTCCTGTTCTGGTAACAATTCTTTATTTTTTTAAAATCCAGACTGATAGATTTCTTATTATCTTCATTCTTGTACAGACGTTTTTACGCCGAGTGTCAAATTACTAAAGGGTCAACACGGCGGTCTAGTTCTTGTTAGGACAATCTATCGTACATTCATATATCTTTTCTTCACTTTTCACTCAATTTGATAATAATTCAGCACATGTTTAAAAATCTTTCAACCCTAATCGTAGACAACTTTCCCATGTTGAGGATGAATAAGAGGGTGGCTGCCTATGCAAAATATACGTACACACTTGCATGTTTATTTTCCAAAACAAAGAAAAGGGGGTCGGGAGAGTTGGGGGGGGGGCGGGCTTCAGCTCTGCCAAGTCCCCTTCTGGCTATCCAACACCTTCCACGTAGTAGAATTCTTTATCCTTTTTAAGTCTTGGGATCGCTTGAAAGCTATACTTTCACATTCCATCTTACATTCAAAACTAGCCTCCATGCATGGATGCGAATTTTCAAATTCCCTGTGGGGATTTTGCTTACTTCTTACTATAAAGGTTTCATCAGGATCTTGTTAAATTTTGCGCCGCCAATGAACATGGATAAAGGCACAAAATAGCATTTTAATCACTTAAAACTATGAGTCAAAAGGCCCTGTCCCTCTATTATTTCACTGTCATGGTTGATTTTGCGCCCCGAATATATAAGATGAAGTGAATGGAAGAAAGCTTTTCAATGTTCAGAAATTTAACATGTTGAAAGAATCTCTAACGATCCCGTTAGAATGATGCCTTGTAAATTTTCCTTTTTGTAAATTGAAATGCATAAGAAAATGTGTTTTTAGGGGTGAAAATGCAAAATGATCTACCTCTTATAGCTCCCTCGCTTGTTTATTTATTTATCCTAATTTGTCTACCGATCACGGATTATACGTGCACTGAAAACTGTTCTCACTTTAGTTATGGTATAGTGCAATAATTTCTGAATTTAAAAGCTGATATTAATCAGATATGTATTTTTGAACTGATACGTCTAGGTAGGGGTGCAATTTCATTTTTTTTTTTTTTTTTTTTTTTGCCGGGGCAGCCATAATCATTGCGCAACTAAACCAACATAAAGTCGCCAGGCATGTTTCTTTTTGTTCAGTTTTAGGCCTGATTCTAAAAGAGGGAATTATCAGCTTTATAATAATAGCTGATCAGAATAGATTGATCCTAGCCAACTTGTATGTTATATTAGATATAATAATGCCAAATTCCACAGGATGTCATTTAAAAAAAAAAGTTTATTCAAGGTTTGGAGTCATCTAAGCACTCTAAATATATATCGAAGTATTTTGCAATGGCACAAAGTAATGGGGGATTAAGAACTACAAAGGAATTTCCATGGAGCTAGGATAATCAGATTTTCCTTAAAGTTGGCACGCTTCTTGAGCACATTCTGTTCATTATAATGCCGATGTATTGATGCAACAACTCATTTGCATTGGGGAAATCAAATGAGACCCAGTAGAAAGTATAGATCCGAAGAAAAAAAATGGGTCCACAAAAAACTGCGAAAAATACTACTTTTGCGTTTCTTTGTGCTTCAAATTTTGTACATAACATAGGAGAGAGTATATACTCTTTAAAAAAGAAAAATCCTTCTGGTTTGCTCAACATTACGATTAAATACTAAAGTAATAATTAAGGGGGAGGGTTGGGTATGAACCAAGTTGGGGTACAAACTAATATTATAGGGAATATGGTGGGCTATAATGTGCTTTGCCGGAGGTCAGTTTAAAAAAAAATCTTATATAACTTTTTGATCAATCGACCCTCGGACCACAAATAGATCGGCCCTCTTGCCAAAATATCATGCTGCCCGTGGGAAAACTCCCCAAACCCCCATGGCTAGTCCGCCCCTGCAAGGTGACGTCCTGTAAGACTCGGTATTTCCTGATAACTTCATTAAAGTTGGCAAACCTACTAGAGCATATTCAGTGAAGTATCAGCGACACTTTCATGGTGGAGAAACTGAATTGTTCCGGATGACGATCAGAGCATACTGATCGAAACGTCGAGAACCACAGAGCTCTTAGCGGAGCTCACCAGCCCTTTTCAGGGCTCTTATTCCTTGAAAGAATTACATGGTGTAACCCTGAAAAAACTAAACCTACAATAGAGCATATTCCTCCTCAAATATCAAGTAGAATGATACCCCCGGTAATAAATTACATTCATTAATGCACTCGATAACACAAGTTTGACAAATCCCGTTGACTTGATAAATGCCCCTTGCAAGGAAAATGTACTTGTGTCAATATGTTTGAAATATATTATCATTGCAGCACGTCGAGTGGATTGACCAATAAACCACCACGGAAGATTTGGCTGTGACACTCGGTGGACTTCACCAGTACGGTTCAGATGCTTCACCAATCATGGCCTCGAAGGAGACACCCAAATCGACGAAGACCAGGGTGATGTTCTTCTGGACGCTGGTCACCGTCACCACGATCTGGTTGGTGCTCTGGACCACGTCCACCGGGAACGAAAGGTTCATGTGGCAGGAAGAAGTCTCATCAACACCCGCCATGTGTCACCCCTCAACCACCAGGTGAGTTTATGTTCAACCAACTTTAAATGAGGGTTGAGTCCTGGTAAAGGGAGACAAATTGTTAGTGAGTTGTCTCATTCTTTCTTTTCTTCTATTTCTATATGTGGCAGAATATCATCAGTGTTACTGTTAAATGAAATGGATGATTCTTGAATTGCTCTAATATTCCGGATATGATAGAAAAACTTCTGACCAGGTTTTGATGCCACATAGTGTGTATTCCCTGATATATCCATATCTATGTCCAGTGCTTATCAGTTATCACTCTCTGTGATTTTCAGAAAAGATTGACTCAATTTGGTATCACTTTGATGATTCTCAAACCCCACAATGCATTATTATTCTTATGTACCATTTGGTCAACCTTTCCCCAAAATTTGTCTTTTACACTGCACATGCTGCAGTTGCATGACTTGTTTACATGTCGTCAAACACGAGAATCAATTATAAAATTAGAGTGTAAATTTAGATGTTTGTGACATGGTGTGGTAGAGAAACACTTTCTTATTGTTTTGATACCATTTTGGACATGTTGGATGGATGTTCTTTTACTGATGACGTAATAGGGGCAGTGATTGTGACCGAGTTAAAACCGTCTTGCACCAATTGGTACGGTGATTAAAGCTCGTGTACAGTTTGGGTATAGCAAAAAGGAAATTGGAAAGAAACGTGTTAAATATAGTCTCATGTTGTTCTCCTTGTATAAGAAGATCTATGTACGAGATAATTTAGCATTCTATTCATGATTTCCAGTGACCTTTAATGTTAATAGCATGATGTGTTGTTCTCAATTGTCCATTATGATTATGTTCAATCTGATGATGAACTTTCCTTATACCATAAAACAGTGAAAAGGAAACTGGGATGTTATACCTTTCCAAGTCTGGCAAGGCCTTGCTGGCACAGGTCGTTTTGACCTGGGGAGCGTTTCATCAAGTGTTTTGTCAGTGATTTTTACCGACAAATTTGCTCTCAGCCAATCATATGCAAGGATTTCAGTAGCTTATAACAGTTGTTGGTAAAAATCACTGAAAAAACCCTTGATGAAACGCTGCCCTGGTGTCTTTTTCTGTCCCCTATTCATTCAACCATGGGAAGATGGTAAAAAAAAAATGGTATCAACATTATTAAAAAGAGATACTCTACAAAACCATGTCAGATACATCTATATTTACAATCTAATTTGTAAACTATGAACAATTGAAAAGTGTTGCATTTTTACTGACTCACGCGGAACATGTCTGGCTGGCAGTAGTTAACTGTTTAAGTTCAAATAGAGTGCTTCCCTGATCATGGTAATATGACGGGGAGCTGATCAAATAGCGATTATTTACAGAGCCTGCATGTTTGGCAATAACGTCGTAAGAATATCATAATCGATGACCATCAGACGTATAACTACCTAATACGTCAAATTATCAAAACAGTTCCCTGAGCTACCATGATTGTGGTTTTCCAGGTCGAAATCCAAATGAGAAGTGCTATAGTAAAATCAAGGAATGCCCTAGGGGGACCTAGCTTGCTCAACAATGATGTGAAAATAATATGAATTGTAAAGACAAACATGAAAACTTACGACATGGGAGTGATGGGGTGGTGGGGCACTGGATCCATGTATCTCCCGATGAACAAAGCAAAAATTACGTTATACAAAAGTGCCAGATAGAATCATTACTGACTTTGTTTTCAGGATCAAAATCAAGTGTGAAATATCATCAAACAATCTTAACAATATTCAGCTAAATATTGTGGATAATGCTTAAAAAGATAATTATGTTTGATACCAAACTTTTCTCTCTCGCTTCGCTCGTTCGCAGTCATTATGTTCTTCAAATGAGATTGTCGAAAATCTTTTTCGAAAATTGTATTATTAAACGATAGGCCAAGGTAAGAAATTCGTCCTTTTGACACTACAGTGACAAAGCACTGTTGTCGTCAAACTGTACGAAATGAGATATGAAAACACAGATAGGACCTCACTGCCCGAATATGATGTACCAGCTGTCATGGCTGTGGTTACCTGTCTATGATTATCGGTAATTTCTAAAATCTCGGGGGACTGCGCCCCCCCCCCCCCTCCCCAAGCTTCCCGCCTCCTATGCCTTGATTTGTATGTCAGTTTCTTGTTAGGAAAATCAAACAAGTCGGGATAAATATTCCTCTATAGTTCTAATGATTTTCAAAAGAGTTATGGGAAGCAATGTTATGAATGTTTACAATGGCAAGCCTATAACATTCCTTTTCAAAATTCACTTTGAAAATGTCAAAAAGGTTATGGGAAGCAAGATTGTAGAGAAGGTCACAATGGTTTAAGATTCATTTGATAATATTCCTATGTAGTTATAATGATATTCAAAAAAGTTATGGGAAGCAATGTTATGAATGTTTACAATGGCAAGCCTATAAAATTCCTTTGAAATTACTCCTCTATAGTTGTGATGTGATTTCAGTGTTATTCGTCACCCTAAAGGCTCTCGCTCAAATATGCCGCGGTAAACTGCTGCAAAAAACTGTTTTCTTTTTTAAAGCCGACTGCGCTTAATTTTGTATATTTCATAACACACAGGTAGAGATTGTAATATGCGTAGTTCTTAGATGCTTCATACATCCCAACTTGCCATTCATTTACACAAAAACCGCCGTGGTTTGTTTGTTTGTTTGTTGTTATTTTTATTTGTTTATTTATTTATTTTTATTTATTTATTTATTTATTTATTTATTTATTTATTAATTTTTTACTTACTTGGTTTACTTTAATCCAACGATGTTTCTAGGACTACGCCTGTTCATCGATCATTTGGAATATATAAAACTGCTCCACTCTATCAGTTTCAAGTAGTGTTTGCGTGTGCCAAGGAGAGGGTGTGGTTCAGATAGGCAATTCAGAATTGTACATATATGGTCATAACAAAAACTACCTTGATAAAGGTGTTACCAAGTAAGTTACAAGACTAACAATTGAAAGTCATACATAAAAGCAACATTCTTACAGTGTCTATCAACATGATCAAGCCGATTCTTAAAAGAATTCACTGAAGGACTGAAGGTGCTGAAACCAACTCCTTTGGGCGGCGGTTTACAGCTAAGCGGCATATTATGTGAGCGAGCCTTAACCGGATCTCCGTAACAAAATGCCTGAAGACCAGGCACCAGAGATGATTATGGCATATTAAACTGCCAAACATACTTTACAAGGTGATAGAATGTTATTATGAGGTGCTGGAGCGGGGTCAGTGACATGATTAGAATAAAGTTTCCCTGACGAAAACAGGTTTGAATGAAAACTGAAACAGATTTTTCAACGTTTGAGAAAAAAACCGCAGGACAAATATTAAAAGAAATATTTTTTTTTAGAGGACAGAACTTCATGAAATCTTAATTTCTTAGTGATTTTACAATTTATCCCCCACCCCCCCCCCCAAAAAAATAGATCCAACATTAACTTCCCATATCTATTTTTCTGATTTCTCCATAATTTCATTCATTTCTTTGATGTAGAAGAGTCTTCAGCCGAATGACTGAACTATTATGATTTTCCATCTATCCCATTTAGAACTCTCCTTTCATCATGACCGAAACTTTCGCAAGCACTATTAAGATGATATTAAATTGCTTTAGATAGTTTCATGCACAACAGATTTTAAAGTGCATCCTTCCTCATTTTATATTGCAGGCTGATTTTTTTTTTTTTTTTTTTGCCCCTCCCTTTTTTCTGCGGAACTTCTCCATTCACTCGCTAATCAATTTCCCTCTTGTCATATGCATACTACTCAGTGGCATACTCGTTGGTCCAGCCATAGAGGGGGGGGGGGGGGAGGGGACTGGCGTCATGGGGGTAGAAAACTAGAAATTAGGTGGATGTGCATCCGAGAGGATAAGGCTACATGGAGGGAAGGGATGTTGTGCATGGGAAGAGGGTCATATTGCCTTCTTTTCACTTTGCAATGCCTTTTACCAATTCCCTCTTCTCTCTCTCTCTCTCTCTTTCTCTCTTTTTTCTGTTTCCATTTTCGCCATTCAATCACATGCCCCCCCCCCCCCCCCCCCCCCCGTATCCCTGTAGCTAAGCCACTGTGCATATTCTCGTACGTCTAAAGTAGCGCGGTGGTTAAAGAAGCAACAGAGCGGATAAGATTGAATTATGCATGGCGCATTGTGAACCTGTGAAGGCAAGAATCCGCATCCATTCAAACATGCACATACAACTTGAGACGGTCATGTACACCATGTTCTTCAAAAAGTTCAAGGTCAAGGCATTTCATGGTCAAGTTGATCTGCCGACAAGTTATGTTCATTTGAACTTAACTGAATGAAAATTTTAAGGTTAAAGGGGCAATTTGTTGGAAAATTTTCGCCAGAATTAATGACTTCAGCTATAATCTTACCGTTATAGATGGATCTGTTGAAGAAATGATTTTAAAAATCCCGACTTTTACTTGAGTTTTATTTCTTCTGTCTCTTTCCCCTCTCCCTTTTCTCCCCTCCTCAACTCTCTCTCTCCCTGTCCTTCACTCGCTCTTTCTCTCTCTCTCTCGCTTCCTTCCTACCTCAACCTTCTTTTCTTTTCGTTTGGTAGGAGTTCGGAGTTGTCGTTGAGTGCACACGTTTCGAACGGATTAGCCGGCATAATTTATAGTTTATGCCCTATACGATGATATCTATTTTAAAAAACGTATCAAATATACAAAAATAATCAGCAAAGTTCATGAGTTGACCGCAAATAAATTCAGAGAATACCGCGACCTTTCCGTAAACGTCATTTCAGTGTTAAAGAAAAAGGAGGATACTTCTACAGACAAACGAGCTGTCTTTGCGTATTACTCCCCTGGACATCTTATAAAAATCTGGCGAAGATCTAGATCGACGCGGCTGATATGGTTTTCATTTTGGGTACGAATGTCAAGCCTATATTCAGCACGATTTCTCATTCATTAAGAATTAGCCATAAATTTGGAGGCGTGCAATGATTTCCATGCATACCCCACATCAATATTATGATTGCAAGCCCATACAGGCTTTTTTTAAGGGGGGGGGGGGGTGGGTTCATTTGGGCGGATTCAAGATTGGTAAAAGGGGAGCACAATACCCCCCCCCCCTCTCCCCCCCCCCCAAAAAAAAAGAAGGTTTTCAGAACTATTAACTTTTGGTAGATATTGTTTTGTATTTGTATTTGTTATTGTTGTTTGTGTGTCTGTGTGTGTGTGTGTGGGGGGGGGGGGGTCCCTCAAACCCTCTGTTACCTTTGTACTCCCCTGTATAGTGCAGTGTTTAAGCATGGTAACCATGGTAATGATTACATCTGAATTGACGGGATATTACAATCTTGTATTCTTTACCCCCTTCGTAGATATTCAGTGATCGAGAAAAAGTTCACTTCATCATTGTGTCCATGTTCAGTATTTGCACAGGGGTCGACGGGTGACCGAGATAGTAGGTTTCATTGGCATTTGGTGTAACTTGGCATGATGGCTGGTTGGTGAAGTAGGTCATCATGAAAGTCAAGGAAGCGGAGATCTGTCCTTAGAACAACACGACGTCGTCCCGACGCTGACGGAATTCGATCAGCGATTGATTTAGCCTAAATGCGTCTTCTCCGTGTCCAATGCCCGTATGTAATATAGAGACATAGAGCTGCATGTAAATTGTGGAAGTCACCTCGAACAGATTTATTTTGTTTTGTAACAGAAATGATTATATTAGTCCAGATCCAAGATTGAAGAATCAAATGTCATATAAACAAAAGAAAGTCCCCTATTCCCGTTTCTTACTGAGGGAGCAGGATTTTTTGTGGGGAAATGTTTTGACCTTTTTTATTGAATACATTATCGACCGCAGTATTTGATTTCATTTTGCATTCATAAGTAGGCCTATATACCATTTTCAATTGTTTTAGTGTATTGCTTTAAGAGTTTTATTGAAATGGAAAGCCGACCATATATTGGGGGGGGGGGGGGGGTGGGGGTGGGGGAAGGTAAGGTAATGGTGGACGGTAAGGTAATGGTGGACCGGTAATTATAACGAAATGTCCATATAGTGTTTTGGATATCAAAATGCATGTAAGAAATAGGAACAACACTGGTGATGTATTTCTCTCAAAGACATAAGTTCCCCAAGTGCATATACACAAGTCTACGAAACACATGCACCTAGAAAACAAATCATTCAAAAGTGGCTCATGATAAACCTTTTCAAGCTGTTCAAGATCGACTTGATTATTCAACCAATTTCTCTATTTTTATCTTTATTTTTTACGAAGACAAATAAATTATAGGGTCTAGTATCTATATGATCACAATATTTAGGTATACCCCAATCATGCCAATGAGGTAAGTTATTAAAAAAAAAAATTACATTATCACTCCAGAAGGCCTGTATGTAGAGTGGATTGTATGTATTTGCAGATGCACATGTAATTGGCTCGTCAATACTACATGTAGTGGTCCATGCGTAATTAATAAAAAATGCTTTTAATCAGTACGCTCTAAAGGCTCAAAATAATAAATATTAGTTTCAGCTTATACCTGTATAGCGTACAGGGTCATCTCATCCGCGAGATGAAAATGAATTGCATCGCACTATACCTTGACTGAATGTCCTCATAATGTCATGCTCGATATATCGTGATGATGACAATGGGTATAATTATTTTCTAATCAGAAGACCGTTATTGTCTCAAAAAAATAGAAGTGAGAGAAAGAATGTAGAAGAAGAAGAAGAAGAAGAAGAAGAAGAAGAAGAAGAAGAAGAAGAAGAAGAAGAAGAAGAAGAAGAAGAAGAAGAAGAAGAAGAAGAAGAAGAAGAAGAAGAAGAAGAAGAAGAAGAAGAAGAAGAAGAAGAAGGAGAGAGAGAGAGTGAGAGTGGGGGAGAGAGAGAGAGAGAGAGAGTGAGTGAGAGTGGGAGAGAGAGGAAGAGAGAGAGGCAAATCAGTAGCTTCAAAAAGTAGTCCATCTCCACTCCACCGCGGAAAAGATATTGATAGAGCAATCTGTATAAAATAGTACAATTCAAATCATCAAATTGGCAAATATCAACTGCTAGCATTTGGTAGATATTTTGTAACGCCCACGGTGCTTCCATTTATTCTCAAAGAATTTTATATAGAATGCAAAGATTTTTGGATATGCCACTGTATATTGCTGCCAACTTTATGGGTTTTCGGAATACTCACCAAAATCGGCTTAAGGCATGTGAATAAAAGCACATTGTATATGTAATGTTTTGAAGTAGTCTGTCGTATCCTTAATAATTATCTTGATTGGGCAATATTATTGTCTAAATAGTGTTTCATTATGCATGTTATAGTATGAGGGAGCAAATCATGCCATTTGTTAAGCCTCATTCGTCACTGATAAGTGCCTATTATGTTATTATACACAATTTTTTACAAACCAAGCACTTTTCGTGATATTGAATCCACACGTGAGGGTATATTGTGATATTTATATATACACTCTAAAAACTAAAGTGTTAAATCACCATTTAAAAGGGCCGAGGAGTGACAACTTTTTTTCAAAATGGTAGATCAATTTTTTTAAACTGCTGGATTCAGCCTTTATAGTGTTGTATCCAGCATGTTAAAAGTGTTAATCTACAATTTTGAAAAAGTTGTCACTCCTCGGCCCTTTTAAATGGTGATTTAATACTTTAGTTTTTAGAGTGCATATATATATATATATATATATATATATATATATATATATATATATACCCAGCACAAATAGTAAGGAAACTCGAACGGTCAAAAAGGAAATGTTGCAAAATGAGCGATATTTTGGCTTTGGGTATAGATGATGTTAGTACAATTTTTTGGGGGATTTGAATTCTAATCATTCGCCAAGTAAACCTCAATTTCAAAAGACATCCGAACATTGCAAACACAGAAGGGGTTATTTTTTATTCTTTTGTTAATTATTGGATGGAGGGGGGGGGGATATCCAACGTCCAAAGTCATCTAAACACAACGGGGCACTTTTCTTTTTTGTGTTAATGAATGGATTAGTGGGGTCTCCAAGGACATTCTCATTCTCTGAAATACAACAAGAATTCCTTGTTGTATTTCATTAATTTCATTAAATGCCTTGTATTGAGTGAGAGAATGAGCTTCAGTCTGCCCTATGGCACGGGCCCTATCAAGTTTTATCATTCTTGGCATGATGCAGTTAGAATACAAGTAACCAGTAAGTGGACAATCACCCAAATATCAGTATACCCAAAGCCAAAATATCGCTCATTTTGCAACATTTCCTTTTTGAACCTTCCCCGCATTTACGCCGCCTGCACACGCCCCACTCAGCAACTCATATCAAGTATGTTATGGTTTGATAGGGAATTATCCAAGCCTTAAAATGATACTCAATACGACTGCATTAAAATCCTCAAACAATTTGTACGAACATTATCAAGTATACCTAAAGCCAAAATATCGCTCATTTTGCAACATTTCCTTTTTGATCCTTCCCCTCATTTACGCCTCCTGCACACACCCCATTCAGCAAATCATATCAAGTATGTTATGGTTTGATAGGGAATTATCCAAGCTTTAAAATAATACTCGATACGACCTATATTGTTCTCATTTTAAAGAAATATAATCGATCAAAGTCGAGATTCCTTACTTTTTTTGCTGTTGAAGGCTTTCTCGTTCTCGTTTTCGTGAGAAATTGGTTGTTGACGACTTGTGGTTCTAAATGCTAGTTATAAGACGTTATGATATTTGAATGCTAATTATAAGACATTATGATATCTGCATGCTAATCATAATACCGTATATTATGATGCAGTATATCAGAATGAATTCCAATTACATATTCATTACGTATTTTAGCTTTATAAAACTTTCAAAATTTTAATTTTACATGACTTGTATATCATATTATTGTGGCGTCAATACTTCATTTTTCATTTCAGTCATGAAATTAAATGGTATGCTATTTCCGGACGGTTTCACTTGACAACGTTAACCCTGACAGATGTATATCCGACATAGCAACAGCTCATGTATATCTGTGGAATCTGCATTAAAATACGGTAAATTTCTAGGGGTTTACCGCAATGGGTGGGTTGGAAAATTGTGGTTTCTAAAGTGTGGTCTCTAAATTCGACATCAAATTATACTTTTTAGAACAAAATGGCTTCTTATTGCAATGCTCCAAAAACACTATCTTGTTCGGAGTATATACTGTCACCATCCGGTGTTTCATGTACATATATACGTATACCGTAAATGCACATGTATATGCATAATAGAACATAAATACTACTCAGTATAAAGACAATGGAATGCATACATAGTGTATCCATTCCATTTTCTCTAGTATCGATTTTCTACTATTATTCGAGGTTTGCCCCTTCACATCATTGTGCGGTTTGTAGGCCAAACTGAATACCAGATTTAGTTTACCGTCCTCCGTTGCAAATTTTGTTTTAGTCCATATAGACTTTGTACACACAAGCGTGGAGAGCTTGACAGCGTTTCACCAAACCGCCAAAAGTATATATATATGGTCTATACTGATTCTGACAAGAGGGCAATCCCACTTTAGGCGTATATCACATACAGATTACAATGAATGATATGAATTAAAGGTATAGATATACCTTTAATTGATTAACTTTGCCCAGGATTGAAAAAAAAATCACAGTTCCAGCTAATGCTGTAATCATAATTGCAAACCTTTAGCTCAGACAGGAATCGCCTGAGTTTTATAAGCTGATCGGTCGTTTATATATCAAGATATTTACGATTGAACATTGATGTCGGGATAGAGTACCACCGAACCCTAAAGAACTCTTACGGTTGGCATACCTCGCTCTATCACAGAATACCGTACGGGCTGGAAACCCGCTCTGAAATCGCCAAGCGCCGGTGCTTGGTTTTTGTGACTGCAGCGCAGCGAAGAAGCCGAGCGACTTGCGCTAGCGATTGATCGCGATTTTCTCTTTTTTAGGATAGTAAACGGGTTCCATTTTCTCTCATACTTTCACATATCCTTAATTATGTATGTAGCTAGAGGACTGCACACAATTCACTGGCATTTGAGCTGATTTTACAATTTTTCACAAAGTTAATCAATCACCTTAATAATCATAGGCTATTACAAAATATCTCTCGAAAGAGTTTGAAATATCAAATTACCAATTAAAAAAAAGAACAGCTAGAGATACATGTATATTTCTCTGAAAATTTAAAATTCGGGGTGATTTTGGTATCCTCCGAGCAGCGGCGACATGAACATGCACATGAACAAGGCCACCGGTTCGGGGGAGGGTGTAGGAGGGTTTCCTATCATCTTCTTTTCTCATCCTTATTCTCTCTCTCTCTCTCTCTTTCTTTTCTTTGTCTTCCCGTCCTGTAGCTGTATGCCACTGCCCCCAATGCTTCTACGAAAATAACTTCTAAAAGAAAAATTAAAAAATAAAAATAGGCCAAATTTATCTTTTAATACAGGAAAGGGTGATGTTTTGGGCTAACGATCCTTCCAGTATGTTATTTAATTTAAACTCTCAAAATAAGAGTATTAGTGTCTACCTTTAATCACAGATTATATCGTTATCGGCTATGGGACTAGGCCTTAGTGTACATAACGAATTGACAATGCAGGGACGATCGGTTTATTGCAAACATGAACCTGATAAAAAATAACTCTGCGAATTAGGTTAATGCACTATTAGCATTAGTCAGGGACAAAGAGGACGTTCCATTTGATGATATACGTACACGTACAGTAGAGCCCGCCGCTCACTATGCGATCGGTCTACGATCCAATATTATTTTGAAAGAAAGTGTTATAGCATTAGATATAAACAGTTAAACACATAAAATATGCTTTATTGAGGTTCTGAATAGTTACATAGATAGTAAAATCGAAATACGGCCTAGTACGAGCCTTCTAGTCGGAGAAAAAGGCCAAATCAGCTCCGAATCGTAGTGACGTCAGAGCAGTCCTGCGATTGTCTACGATTTGAAACTCATTTGGCCCTTATTCCAGATATAAGGCTGACGCCGAACCAAATTCCTATGTTAAGTATTCATATTATTGTTCAGAACCTTAATCAGGTAGCTTTCACTTGTTAAACTGCCTATATTTTAATGATATTGCGATTTATTTCCAAAAATGGATCGTATACCAATCGTATAGTGTGCGGTGGGCTTAAAGGGATTTGGTAACTTTGGGGAGGCTTGATTTAATAAATTGTTGAATTTTGATATCTGTCTTATATAATGATGTTCAGAAGGATAAATAAATGGCCAGGCATAGAAAGGTTTTCGAATAATATATATAATGCTATTATTATTTATTTATTTAAAATGGTTTATAGATCAAAAATCATTCGCGGCTTGTGGGCCGAATTGCAGATTTTTTACAAAATATAACTCAACATTAATCATATAATAGGCACATAATATGATAAATAAGATAGAATATACATACACAACTTTGTAAACATGGCAATAGCAAAATTCAACATTAAGATATCTGTGACTGAATACTCCCATTTACGAAAGCGTATGGCCATACGCTTTAGTCAACACTGAGTCTACGGGTGAAAATGAGTCTGGCATTTCCGGTCACTTTCATATTTTTGCTTTTGTGAAGCACATGATGATTTTGAAGTGCCTTTTTCCCCCTGGGCTTCATTTTTACACCATATTACATACAGTGATAGCATGTAAGGCCAGGCAGCTCAGATTTTATCAAGCCTCTACAAAGTTACCAAATCACTTTAAGATCCTACGGCAGCGCACATTATATCTGTATACTATAGGTGTGCATGAATAATAATGAACAGCCATTTTCAATGAAATGATGTTTTTAGCTGCATGTATAGGTATCCTACTCTCTTACATGTCTTCGAAATATTATATAGGGAAAGCTTGGATACATATGAAGTGCCCTCATTGGGTAAACCGATAGTGAGCACTTTTGTTTTTGTTTTTTGTTTGTTTGTTTGTTGTTGTTTTTACCAGCTATATGAAATATTTTCCCCAGTTAAAAAAAAAGTGATAAAAATAGGGCAAAACGCAACCATTGTTCGTGTAGGCATGCATAAGATAGCCCAAATCCCAAAGTTAGCACGATACATAACTGACCTCATTGTATGCAGGGTTTTTAAGAGTGTGCAACCCTCACGAAGCACGGGGGGGGGGGGGGGGTATTGAATGATAAGAGCAAATAGCTTACTGAATGCAGGGGTCAGCCTTCACAAATTGTGTAAATTTCCATTTCAACGAAAGATAAAAAGAATAAATATGATATCTGTCAAGTGCCTTGAAACATTTGTTTGCATAACACTGTATAGTAAATACAGCTAGTTGTATTTCTGTTATCATTAAACCATAATGGAATACATTACTTCCCTCGTTATGTGCAGGATTTGAAAGAGTGTACAACAAACCTCAAGATGCTCTGCGTTGATAAAAAGAATAAATACATGTATGATTATCTGTCTCGTGCTTTGATAATTGATTGTAACACTGTATGAATGCAGGCTGTTGTATTTTTTGGTTATCACTGAAACCATTGCTTGAATTAAAATGCTTATTATCTCACTTGTAATCAAAATGCGCTTTCAGAAAGATGCCGGTACAATAATTTATGCAGACCTCTCGAGTGTACTTGTGCAACTTAACTAAAAGCATGAAATATTAAATACAGGCTTATTAGCAATTAAGAATTCGAGTGAAGAGGGGGGTAGAATGGGGACACTAGTTCATTACATCATGAACAATAGCTGCGTGTGATCAATAATGGCTATGGCCATCATGGCCTGTATCATGCGTCACTACCAAGATGTGAGTGGATATAAAGTCATCAGTAGGGGGTCTATGGAAAACCTGCGTGGTACTAGACGTAAACGTCTACTGCATCCGAATCAGATTGCATGATTTCTGATTGATGTCGGCAAGGTTCTACCTCAGCCATACCACCAAACCGACCATAAACCGACTCCCAACATGCCCAACTGACTGCAAACCGACCGATTCTTAGCCATTCGACGTAATGTTATTAGGTGGGCTGTACTTCAAGTACAGAACACCTTATGCTTTTGTACGAATTTTTCTTTATTATCATTAGGTGGGCTGTACTTCATGTACAGACCATCTTATGTTTTTGTACGATTTTTTCTTTGTTTATCTATTATTATTTTTTTTTTTTTTTCTACCCGCTTTTTTTTTGTACGCACAATATCTCTAAAACTGTTTACTATAAAACGTACTCAAATTTGGTACAATGGTAGATATGGTTATTGTCTCATGCAGCCCATAAATTTTTGTCAACATAGTCAATGCATCATGATATCAACTAGGCGCAATTTTGTAAAATTCCGAAATATGCTGTTTATATATATATATCTCTCTTCAACAGAAATTCATGATCATGATGATATAACTATATTTATCATGATGCAAGTTAATTAAAAGAGAAATTAATTGAACGGATGAATTGACCATAGGGTGCGTGCGAGTAGGCGTGCGTCGGTGTATTGTGTCTAGACTGCATTATTCATTCTATTGATTAACAGTAGAAAAGTATTCAGTACCATGATTATGAGTCAAGATACACTCTCTTTTTAGAAACATACCTCCCCTACCGTGATTATCGAGGTCACACAGCAACAATGCAAAATCCAACAAAAATTTTCTTCAATGTTGAACCAAAAAAATTACATTAAGTGCCTTATACAGCATAAAAATGAACAATCTTTGACTGTTTTAGCATTTTAATTAATCTTGTATCATTTATAGAACTTTTTAAACGCGCGCGCAAATGGTTTAATTGCCTAAAATGGACAAAGATAGATTGTGCATGTGTTATAGGACACTAACATTATACATTCAACCATGCATTCAACTTGTCGGTAGAGTTGCGCGCGCGTAAAATCTGAAAATGCTCAGAATTGTCTATAGGATCAATTTGGGGCATGTTTCAGGCCATTTTAAACATTTGATTTAATTCAATGACCGATCATGTGCATGCCTTAGAAATGACGAAGTTTTGACTGCTCTAGCATTCTGAATTATCATCTACGATTTCAAGATTATGACCGTTTCACAGCCCACCTGTATAGTTGTACTATACAGGTGGGCTTTTTTCATTCGGTCGGTGGTCGGTTGTCGGTCGCGCGCGTCGAGTGACTGGTATTTAATACAGACGAGACCACCTCTGGACCGATAGCGGACCAAACCAAAATGATACATTACACTGAATGGCCTAGAGTCGATCGGTTTCGAGTCGGCTTACAGTCGGTTTGGTATGATTGAGGTATTACAGTCCGTCTTATGGTAACCCAGTCACGCCTAAACCGAAAGGCCAATATTATGTCAGTTGTTAGCATGCTGTCGGTTTGGGGTCGGTTTTGCGATGTGACTGGAAAATGACTTTTCAACAGACGGGTTGTCTGATGGGGAGGCCATGTCCGACATGGCAGCTTTCAGATACTGCAATCCTTATCTGTAATGAAGGGTACATGGGACATGTAGGAAGGGGACGGAGGGGGATCCTGGGGAGGGGGAGGGGGATCCTGGGGGGGGGGGGGGAGAGGGTGCGAGGATGTCTTGATCCCAGCCTTCCATATCAAGAGAAAAGTTGAGTGATGTATTCATTGTTTTGTGTAGGCCTGCCGCTTTTTTAATCAGTGTGGCTCTTGGCGACCCGGAATACTTACCCGACATAGCAATAATGTATGTAAGGTGGATGGATAATGATAAAGATACAAATGTAATAGACTTCATGCTTTACAGGGGTTCCGGGAAAACACATCAGTATAAAGTTAAATACTTGTAGAAAAGGGATCATTTGAATAGTGCTATAAGGGAGGTTTTATGGGAACAAGAAACATCAACAATTTTAAATCCCCGCTCCACATACATGTAACAGTGAAAGTAAGGAAAACTGGGTATATATTAATTCCAGGGTTTCTCGGAAGAGACATCAACAGATTCAGAGTACATAACTGGTCTTCTCATGCTCTGTATGCAGGGATACACTCTAAAAACGCTGGGTATATTTTAACTCAATATTGGGTATAAAAGAGAAGATGCATGATTGTTGGGTCAATTTTTACCCAATATTTAGTCTTTTTACACCATTATTTAGGTACATTTGACCCAGTATTGGGTAAGATGTTACCCAATAAACATACATGTTCCCCATTGTTGATTGGGTCAAATTGTACCCAACTTGTTTTAAAGTGTACGACAGGACAGTTTCATTCGAGTCATGTCTCTCCGGCTCCCATCTGGGAACATTTCCGTCTCTCCTATATTCCTTACGGGATTATGTACATGACTGTGTAGCCTGTATAGGCATGACAGGAATGGTGTATGTGCTTGGATGATTACCTAGGAATTGGTTTAGGACAGAGTGTAATTACCTCGATATATACATGTAGGTGATGAGGTTGATGGCGAATCTAATCTCTATGTAATTATGTCGAGATGACGAATTTAATGTGCTATATTCCTGGCACTTACGATAATGGTATGGATAATTTAAAGTAAATTAATCCAGCTACGTAGAGTTTGAGTTACCATTGCACACGACATGAGGGCACAAAGCTAACATTATATATTTTAGGTGTTTTTAAACTCAAAGTTTATGTAGCTACATAATTCTACTTAATCTTTACCCACCCCTTTAATTTTAGTGCCAGAAATGAGTTTATTCTGCCCAAACACTACTCAATTATTTGTCGTTGTGACATTCAATGGGTCATTGTGACATTACCGGTTGTAATATGGCATACAATACTTCGTATAGTTGCTCACAACTGGATCCCTAAACATGTTCATGCAGTATAGGCCAATTCATATAATTATGCGGCAAAATGATCAGTGCCCCTTTTCGAAACAAAATTGGTAATTTGCCCCTTTTTAGGTGCATTTTTGTGTGTTGAATGATGTGCCCCCTCGCCGCCTCTTGTTCCAAAATCCGGTATCCGCCCCTGAAGAAGTACTTTTTTTTTGTTGTTGCTATACCTGGCATGGTTCCTCTCAAGTTCACACTGATTGATGTAACTTGAAATATTCTGTGATATCTGTATAGCTATCATGTTGGTGCACTGTGGTATCTTGCTGAAGTCCTTTTACTCTCGTACGAGAGGTTCTGGGTTCGATC
Source organism: Heliocidaris tuberculata (assembly GCA_025618425.1). Taxonomy (NCBI): domain Eukaryota; kingdom Metazoa; phylum Echinodermata; class Echinoidea; order Camarodonta; family Echinometridae; genus Heliocidaris; species Heliocidaris tuberculata. The sequence continues at coordinate 43,014,977 of CM046840.1, forward strand.
CTTGCTTGCTGTTTACATCCTTGGACTAGGTGATTTACTCACACTTGTCCCTCTCGACTCGGGTATATTAAATGGATACTTGTACCTGGGGTAACGATTATTGCAGGGCCTCCAGAAAAAGCAGTATTTACTTATGAAGCTGTATCCTGTGTATATACGACCATGTTATTTTCATTCTTATCAATGTATTTTATTATATCAAAAAAAATAAAAAATAAAAGGTGAGTACCTCTTGCAGGACAAGGGTGTCGCATTTGTAATGAACGAAATGCGCGCATCTGAAAATTTTTGTGTAATTAGACATTTTTAACCTAAAAAGAAAAATATGAATTTTTTTATAAGTATGTTCATTGTACAGTGCGTATCTAAAAAAAAAGTATACCCAACTTTGAGAGCTTCTAATTAAGAAATTGTAACTCATGTGACCTTTTATTTCATGGTGAAGAGTAACTTGTTTTCTGTCCAATGATACCTCATTCATGACGTTTCTGCCACTGATGACTGAGCACCAGGGTTTTTGGAAAGTGTCAAAATCTCCTTGTTCCAAGTTTGGGCTGATACAACGAATGTGGGTGAAGCCCTATGATTTTTTTAATTTTTTAATTTTAGTCTAAAATCATCTTAAAAGTTGAATTCTCTTTTGCTTCATTGCTTCATTATTTAAAGTGATCCAGTGTATATATATATATATATATCTAAGCTTTCACATGACCTTGTTTCAATCCATGTAATAGGCTTAATTCATTTTAACAGCTTTCTAACTTTTTATCTCGTGATAACTAAAAACTCTCTGCTCATAGCTCATTTGTCCATTGCACCATGTAGCCTGCATAAGGGGCACATAGTGTTTTTCTCAAATAGCACATGAACTGAAAGGTTACCGATATTAAAGACTTTTAAAAAATACAAGGAAGGATACATTGTGTTGAGAATTACCAAAGTAATTCATAGTAGACTTTCATGGAAAAATGGTAGCTTCCCAAATAAATGTTGTCCATTTTGCATGATTCAATAAAAGGGCTTACCTTAAATATTAGGCGCAAATATTCTTACTGAATGAGAAGCGCCTTTAAACACAACCAAACAAACAAAACAAACAAATTAAGGACTGCGGTTGAAGCCAAGATTGTGTTATCATGGCAAAGAAATTATCATAAATTTGCATGTAATAATCCTTTTCTGGGTTTGTTTTAACTTTAACACCTTTTCTATTCAATGGAGATAACTCAGTTATTGTTTTCAAACTGAAATAACAAAATGCATAATTGGTTTTGACCCACATTCGTTGCTTCAGCCAAAACTTGGTACAAGAGGATTTTGACAATACTTTTTGAATAGCCTGCTGCCCAGTCATCCGTGACAGCATGGTTATGAATAAGAAATAATAAGAAATAAATTTCAAGCTCACAGAGGCCTGTTAATTAGAAGCTACCAAAGTTGGGTATATTTTTTTATACGCACTGTATAATGGAAACATTTTCTTCACAAACCATTATCCATCTAGGATAGATATGTCTCTCTTTTTTTAATTTATAGAGTTTCCTATGCGGGGTAACAGATATGACGTCTGAAAATACATTTCCAAGGACAACGACAAATTATTGATATTTTGAAATTAAAACGCGATTGTTTTCATAGTCTATCTGGCTACGAAAGGCACATCGGACAAACAGGAGGGAAAACTATCATTGTTGGATGTCGGTTTATGTTACATTGCATAGATTAACTTCTGTGGTAACCATTCTGATATGATATTTCGTGTCGCTAAATGTTCTCAATATAAATTTTAGATTATTTCTGATGTTTACATCCACCAATACAAGGTCATGTCCAAAGTATTTCATCCCACTGGTCAAACTAATCCCCAAATGTCGCCAACTACTTTGAATATTTAATATACCTGCATGCTTGTACTAACTACTATTTATCTGAATTTATTTGAGATGATGACAAAACATCAAATTGTGAAGGGGCGGCGTCTGTATTTGGTTATTATTGTTACCGTTATTATTATTATTATCATTACCATTATTAGCTTATCTCATGTTTGGATAAAGTGGGTCTAAGATTGAAAACTATGAAGTGGATGCAACATGCATGTAAACGAAGGTAACGAAGAAGCTTTTGTGAAGAGAGGAAATCGATCGAAGCGCACAAGGGCAGCCGCGTCAGCCCGTCAATAACTTATTGGCAGATAAATCATGTTATTCATGCACGGCTATACAATTAAAGGGGGTACATTCTCGTTTTGGGGCACAAAATATTGAATCCTAGTTTGTAAAGCACACTATATGGGCAAGTCCATGCTATGTCCCATACGTCATCAATATTATACCGAGTATTCTGCAATTATTGTATTATGAAATTGTGAACATTTTTGTAATTCTTGAAATTTAGTAAAACATATAAATCCCTTTTTTAAAAATTTACTTTAAAGAATCACGCTACTGAAAATTTTGTCTGAATCATGCTGTCGAAGGGCTATCAACTTGCTTACAGTCGTTCGCTATTCTAAAATCTTACAGATATGGTCGGTAACCATGGTAACGTAATGTGACAAAAAAGCTTGGACTTGCTCAACTATACAGCAGACAATGGACCAAGTCTACTGATTAGTTCTTATTTTCATGATTTTAGACACCCATTGATTCTGATTCTTAGAATCCCTATTAATTAACGAACTATTTGATTCGTGTGTATTCAAGGTAATAGTATGCATCTCTATATTATGGGTAAAGTTCATGGTGAATATAATTGTGTTGTTGCCGTGACTAAAAACGACCTTGGATAATCTTTCAAAATGTTAGTAAGGGAGTGAGGGCGTAGGGAAGTAAAAAGGGGGAGGGGACTTCCTGACCATCACAGAATTACTTTGATGGGCAGGCGCGCCGGAAGCAGTTTGGGATTGGGGGGGGGGGGGCAAACATTCAAGGGGGCTCACCTTTCAAGGGCTCATGTCTTCTCACCTCTAAAAAAACACACACGCTTTCCCACCCTCCCACAACAATACAGATCCTACTGCTAAATCAAAATTTTACTCAAAAATTCTCTGACAAGCAAAAAAAAAAAAAAAAAAAAAAAAAAAGGTTATCAGCATTTTGGGGGTGTATTTTTACTGGAAAATTCTCTGACAAGCAAAAAATAAACACAAAAAAATTCTGCTAAATTTTGTCAAATTATGCTAAAGCGGTCAAAATTCTGCCAACTCTGGCAACCTTGCGTCTAATACAAAACCTCCACTACGTTAAAGTTTAAAGTTTGAATGCTTTATCTGTCTTCAGTGATCTCCATGAATACGTAAAATGAATACAAAGGCTTACAATTACGTAATAAATCAATCAAGCTTTTAATATACACACGATTTTTACTCCTTTACTACTGATTTTTTTTTTCATGGGGGGGGGGCGACCGGCCCCCCCCCCCCCCCCCACTTCCGGCGCCTATGTTGATGGGATCCTGTTGAGTTGCCTATTATGGTGCAGTGTGCATGTCCATATCATTCATTCTACAAATTAGATCTTGATCAGGTGTTGATATGCTTATCTCACTATCCAAACCCGACGAGTGCTCTATTTTTTTTTTAATTTAAAAAGCTATCAGATAGCGGTTTATTTGCAGTTAAAGGTGACACTTATAATGTAAATTTATCCATGCCAATTGTAATCGCAGTGATAAACGTGAATAAATATATTAAGAGTAAATGACCTATTTTTGCTTCAGTTCTTATATTATGACAGATTACACGTGTGAATGCATGTTGCCTGAGAAAGACGTAATTCAATGAAATTTATACTCAGTAGAACGGTTTAAAAATCAATTCTCTTTGACCCTTTTCTGATGATTTAACAAGTCCAAAAACCGTTTTTACGATACACGTGCTTGTATATTGTACATTAGGTTCTGGCATTTCACATGTCCGGTACGTTCCGACATACGTGTATGCTAAGACAGAGACTGCCAGGTCTTGCCGAGAAATGGTGCTTTGTTTTATCAAGGATGTTATCACAGTTCTGTGCTAACTCCTTGGTTTTGTAAAACTTAATTGTTATCAATAGTACTCTGAATAAAATGCCACTAAAATTATTTGATTTGTTGAACTGCATGAACAATATGTCACACATGCCTATCAGTTATTTCGTAAAATATAAAGAGACATGCAAGTGTTAGAGTTGAGTATGTCCAATGTTTGATCCAGAGTTGAAGTTAGGAATTCGGTTAGTGCAAGAAATTGAGCCTAATTTAGAACCTCAACAACGTGATACAGTATAAGTTTGCTACATTATAAACTTGCAAACAAACAAACAAACAAACAAACAAACAAACAAACAAACAAACAAACAAACTATATTATTAACAATCCATTATTGGGTAATTATACGTATGTTAGACCATGTACACGGAGATCTATCCTGGAAGAGACCCGCGATGAAAATTGAATAGAATCTAGGCCTACGAATTTGTTGGATTCTAAATCTTAACGATGCAGAGGATGTTTCATAGATCAAATCTAATCCCGTTTCATTGTATTCATAATTTCGGAAGTCGGTATTTATACAGCCAAACCGAGTCCAAACCAAACGATAAACCCTATCACAATCTTGGCGTTTCGGGGTAAGGTTTTTTTTTTTTTTTTTTTTTTTTTTTGTATTGTTAGGTCTATCGTCGGTACCGATCTCGTCACTGGCGTATGTGAGATGGTCTAGTGGTTGGTCTATCAGGGCCCCGTTTCATAAAACTTGTTATCACTAACAAGTTGCAATAACTGGTATAAGCTACTGAAATCATTGCGACTGATTGGCTGATAACAAATTTGTTATTGAACTTGAGCAGTTGTTAATGTTATTGATAACACGTTTTGTGAAACAGGGCCCAGGTCTGCCTTTCAGATAAGAGAGGTTCGAGTGGCGTTAAAAGTCGGTCCTTTGACGTATTTTCTTAATAAGATCTGATTGATACACAAAAAAAACGTTTGCTTTACAGTCATATTTTCACTTTAAACAGCGATTTAGGCACAATCAGTCTTAAGACTAGAGTTTTGCATACTTATAGAATCATACTTATGTAGAAGTTTCTCTCTGATGAAATCGCTACAGTAACAGTGTACACATACATTGTATGAAGTGAATTATGTGTTTATACTATACTAAACAAAACAAAGATTCCATACATCGCTGAAATTGGAATCGTACTCGTGTCAAAGTTCACAGAGTTCATAACTTTTTTAAAGAAGCACTGACAGATTTGAATGTCATGAGAATCTATTCCCACTTAGGACCTACGTGTATATACAGGGCATATGAAAGTAAACTTTCGTAGTAAACTATAACCCCATCCACATCCGCCGCCCCGCCCCCCCCCCCCGCCCTGAATAAGAAGGAAGAGGACAAGAAGAAGAAGAAGAAGAAGGAGAAGAAGAAAAAGAAGAAGAAGAAGAAGAAGGAGGAGGAGGAGGAGAAGGAGGAGGAGGAGGAGAAGAAGAAGAAGAAGAACAAGAACAAAAAACCCCACTGTGATCAAGCTTTAAAGATGAGTATATACGAACTGTGTAGATATAACTCAATAACGGTCTCACTACATTATACACCATAAGATTCTCCTTCTTGCCAGTATTATAGTAAGTGCCGATAGAGAAAGAGAGGTAGAGGATGCAATGTTCTTGATGTTAAAGAAATGGCTTCTTTAAACGTACCGGGGAGCGTTTCATCAAATGTCTTGTCAGTGATTTTTACTGACAAATTTGCTCTCATCCAATCAGATGCAAGGATTTCAGTAGCTTATAACAGTTGTCGGTAAAAATCACTGACAAAACACTTGATGAAACGCTCCCCCGGTTTCACATGGTTTTCAGAGTCTCCTTTTACATAGAAAGATACAGGGAAAGGTCCTCGGATATTTTGCAAACAAGGGTAAAAGCAGGTCCTCAAACTGTCATTTTTTGACAGGCCTTCCCAATTAATACTTTCCACGACCACCCCACCCCCCCCCCCTCCCCCTAAAGTAAAGGTCTAAAATATTATTTTGAATTCACAGAAAATGCTAACAAAATTTAAAAAAAACTGGCTGACAGATATTTGCTAATGGGGATGTCACGCCGTCACGCCCGGACCCCCATCCCATTTTCGATGCCCCTAACTCGAGAACAAAGGGATGCAATTAATGATGATGATTTTATTATGCGTGCAATGATCGCTCATTATTGAGATTATTGGGAGTGAGAATAGCCTTGTCTCCGTTGCAGTTCATTGTTTCATATTTGACAAGTTTTTACTATGTTTTCACAATAGAAATGGTTCAAACAAGATAAATGGTACCAACAAACATGATTTCTATTATAACATTAACCATAACAATAGGTGAGTACCTCGTTATGTTTACATGCAGTATTAAATGAAAAGACTCAGCTAAAAGAAGGGTAAAATATGGAGGAGCCTATATAAGGAGAAAGCTACGCTTGTAAGCTACAAGCTCCAAGAGGGTAATAATATTTATAGTCTTTAAAAATAGTGGGAGGCGAGCAATGTATGATACAGGGAAATGAATGTGTGTACAAAATTAACTGATTAATGTAAATCGCAGTGATAGAATTTGTATACGAAGAGATGGTATTGGATATACATGCTTCATGCACTTCCTTAATACAACAGTAAAGCAATCCACATTACTGTAATGAATTAACATTACCTGTACACCATGGCAGTTTCTGTGATAGGCTATAAAAGCCTCAAATACCAACACATCTTCAAACGTTGGTTACATATGATATTACTGTACATGTATAAAGAATAATGAACAACAAGCACTCATAAATCCGTTTTAGGTAATAGAGAGTATAAGAGGATTTTGTTTTGCTTAAAAAACATTCTCCAAGATGATGTGAAGAGGAGTTCAAGAGTCGTTGATATAACAAGCAAAGATTAATGCAATATTAATGACTTCAGTATTAGCCTTTCGCCATAACCATGATAACCAGAAACTAATAAAGCACAATCATGACAATGAGCATAGTACAATTTGGAGTGCAAATCAAATGGTCCTTCAGATGTATTGAAATATTTCGCAGTGTTCATAATTTGATTTTACAATGTTAAAGTTTGTGTCATTTTTTTTGTTTTTTGTTTTTGTTTTGTTTTGTTTTGTTTTTCTTTTGTTTTGTTTTTCTTTTTCTTTTTCATTTTTTTTTTCTTTCTTTTTTTTTTTTTTTTTTTTTTTTTTGGGGGGGGGGGTTATTTTTGTTGGTTTGGGTGTTTTTTAAAGCGTGAAATACATGTATGCATCGTTTGTGCTTTTACCAGGAGTGTTCACTCTTTGCTTTTCATAATATTTTTCGATTAGCGTGGAACATGCATGTGTCCCTGAGCTTTCTTAATGTAATGATGCAATTGCTGCCGGCGTCTTTACTGGCATTTCGAGTAATTACTAAAAGTCTCTGAAGAGCATAACATATTTCCCACGACTAACCACGGTTAGGGTTTGATTTAATGAATATTATACGGGAATTGATCTGAGTAAAATCAGAAAAAATCTGTCTGAAGAAAGGGTTCGTGAAAATTTGAGAAAATCTTGTGACAACCCCCCCCCCCCCCCACACACACACACAGAAAAAATCTGTCTGAAAAAAGGGTTCGTGAAAATTTGAGAAAATCTTGTGACAACCCCCCCCCCCCCACACACACACACACACACAAAATCTTCTGTAGGCAATCTTGTTATCGTAAATTATGAGGACCCCATTTTCACGTATTACGGAAATTTTGAGCTAAGTCAGGTTCACACGATCATGATGATGGGAGCTAAACTTTAAGTTTCGCTTGTACCTTCAAAACTTCAAGTTAATTTGTAGTTATCTTGTAGTTTCAGACAGTATGAACGGACTCGCAGTTTCGAAACTTTTGGTTTAATTGTAGTTCTAGAACCACAAGCGAGCTCGTGGTTAAAGGAGAATGAAACCCCCAAAATAAATGCAATTTTAATAGAAGCAGAAAAATCAAAGAAGCATATCAGTGAAAGGCTGAGGAAAAACGGACAACTAATAATATAAAAGTTATGAATATTTGAAATCCTAAAATCGCTAATGAATGGAGATCTGAAAGTGGCAATGTCCTCATTATGCTAATGAGATGCTGTGATGTAAATGCGCTATACTTTCCAATTGCCTTATACAAATAATGTTGTAAAAATCCACTTTCCTTAAATATATATTATAAAATTTGATTTGATTATAGGTGGTGTTCATAAATTTACAATATATTTCAAGCACAATGTTGATAATTTCAATTTTCTTTGTTTAAAAGCTGAAATCTGATATTTTTTTAATTTATTACCTATAAAGAGAGAGAGCACAAAAACGTCATAGCATCTCATTAGCATTATGAGTATGTTGCCAGTTTCATTTAGGGATTTTAGGTTTTTAAAACCTTCATAACCTTTTCATTCTTTATCCGTTTTTCCTCAAACTTTCAGTAATATGCAGTGCTTCTAATATTTTTCTGCTTCTGTTGAAGTGTATACAAGTTTGGGGTTTCATTGTGTGTGTGTGTGTGTGTGAGAGAGAGAGAGAGAACGAAAGATACATATTTCATGCTGGGTGTTTCATCATCCAATTTTCCCATTCGTGCATGCATGTAAACATGGTAAAATGGCAATTTGCGTGTATGAATGTCGTCTGGTCGGAATGGGGGGGGGGGGGGGGGGTGGAGAAAGCACACGTATTTCCGCAGGTTCGTAATTTCAAATGTTCATACTTCCGAAACACATATTTTCCATACCAGGGGGTACGAATAGGGTTCTATTTATGAACCATATTTCATATCCGGAATCACAAACCTTCGGGATTAGTAATCTTCGGAGTTATAAGCTTTCAGAAAAAAAACCCAAAAAACGACACGTAACCGTCTGGTCTAATCTCCCTTGTTGTGCAATATTTGATGTACTTGCATGGATATATATAGCGAAATAATTGGATGCAGCTTTTTATATAAACCGACAAATCGGTCTATTTCTTTCTGGAATATGCTCCGCTGACACTACGTCTGGCTCCGCCGAATCGAGTCACAAAAGTCAAAATATATTATGAAACTCCTCCTCCAACCAGATAGATAGTTCTGTCTACTTTTGATAAGTCATATATCACCTTCATTATTACAGACTAATGAGTGCTGGTAATACATTTTTATAAGAATGAAATTCAACAGACTCGAAGAGTGAATATATGTATTAACAAGTTCATTGTTTCTATAGGCGTAATTTTTAACTAAATATAAACAAAAGTGGAGAATGAAATTTAGTTGAGAAGGTGGTATCGTGGCCTCCTGGGCCCCGTAACACAAAGGTTTGCAAACAATTGCAAAATAGAAATAGCCAATGAAGATCACCGTTGCATGCACGTATTGTTCAAAAGGCTGATCATTAACCAATCAGAATCATTGTTTCAAATTTGCAATTGATCGCAAACCTTTGTGTTACGGGGCGAAAATTACTATGACTGCGTTGTGCATCGTATTGTCGGTCTGTGGATGAAGCATGAATATGAAATGAAATTCAAACATTATTTTACACCAGTAATTAACCACCTATCCCCCCCCCCCCAAAAAAAAAAAAAAAAAAATATATATATATATATATATATAAGAAAATATATATAATTTATATAACATACCAGGGCCCTCTATAAGCTACTAATATCCTTGCATCTGATTGGCTGAGAGCGAATTTGTCATAGAAATGTGGCAGTTGTTACTGATAACAAACTTTATGAAATGGGACCCAGAAAACATGACAAGAACCAAATATTATTGGAGTATATAGCTGGGATGGAGGTTCATCATTATGTTCTATTCTCTACTACTTCATGCATGCAAGAGTATATTATAATCACTGGCATATAGATCACCGGTAATGCATGAAACATGCGTTGACATATCGAAGGAAAACAATTTTGTGCAGAGGATGGGAAAATGATTTTGGGGGGTATTCATTTTCCCCATAAAACAAACTTGAACCCTCTGTTTCCAGACTAAAGGAATATGATCTTTGGAGAATTCTCAAGTGGCTGATTCATTATTTACTTGGTATAATTATAGAGAACATGCCACTCTAGAACCCTGCAATTGTAAATATTCTGAGACTGGATCTTGTCAGATATTGTGGTTTAATAGATTGATTTGTTCAAAATCCAAAAAGTATTTTTATCATGAAACTTGGTATGATAAGAATGCTTTAGGAATTTCTGACCTGTTGAACCCACCCCTCCCTGGTCATAAATTATTTGAAGAATTAATTTTAGATTTTGATATTCTTCGAACAGATAAAAGAAAAATTAATTTTTTATTAGAAACAGTAAAAAAAAAAATTTAAAAAATGGGACACTGAGGTTGCAAGAGGTCAACCTAAACAAGAAGCATGTTTTCTATTCGCATCGTTTTTGTTTTCACGCTTGTAACTTGATAGGAATATGCTGGTGTTTGAAGCTCCCTGGTAAAATCGTAAAACCCGTTTGAATAACGATATACGATATACGATGAAGGCCCTTCTCTCTCTCTCTCTCTCTCTTGTATGTCCCCCCCCCCCCCCACAGTGCCTTGAAAGTGGAGAGGAAAGGGAGAGAGGGGACATCCCCAACCCACAAATCGCTCCTCCCAGTGTATGTGCGTTCTGTCACTCATGTAGGTCCCTGAATATTTTGATCATCCAGGAAGACCAGTGCCCCCTCCCCCTCCTCGGCCCCGATCGGGACGGTAACCATTCGCTCGTACCCGACTTTCATTCTTGTTATTAAAAAAAATCAGTCTGTGCTGTAATTTTTTTTTTGTTCTGCTGATAAACGCTGTACATAATTAAAATTAAAAAGGTAAAATTTTTGACAAAGAATGAGAATAGGCTCAGTATATAGCAGTAGCCCTAGACACTAGACAAATAAGTCACTTATAATTTAAGTATGTTTGAACGATTTCATAAATAATCCTATAGCTATATGAGCATGATGATGACTCATTGTTGTATGTGCGATTTAGGTTGTTTGCGCAATACCCCAGTCGTACTGCCCAGTGGCGGATTTTTTTTTTTTTTGAGGGGGGGGGCAATTCCGGCCCGTGCTACCCCCCCCCCCCCCTTTGAAAGAAAAGTATACATTGTGCCCCTCCCCCTTGCTCTTGTCAGAGAATTCTGGAGGAAAACTGGACCCCAAAAATCTGATAACCCTTTTTCTTTGTCAGAAAATTTTCGGAGATTTGTGTACCCCCCCCCCCTTTTTACAAAATCCTGGATCCGCCCCTGGTACTGCCAAACTGACCCCAAACCCACCGATTCTTGATTATTTGGGGTACTGTATTTTTATGTTTGGTATGTTGTCGATTTTTTGTTTGATTGATTGATTTTATTTCTGCGTTCAATAGCATGATACAAAATATAATAATATTACAGAAAAAAGTATACAAACACATTGTCAGACATTAACAATTTACTTCACAAATACAAAGAAAATATGTATACAATATAGGAAATTAACATTTTGCAATTAACAGGATTTGTGAATGCAGGAGACCGTCATCATGAGCGAGTTGCTTGATGTCGATGGCGGCCTCAAAGTAAAAAGCGACATAGAGCTATTCTTTTTTTTTTTTTAATTAAAAATGGAGAGAAGAGGTCATGGAGGTGCAGTGCAAGTGCATTAGCGGTGAGGTCAAGATGTATTCGTGAGTTGGTGTATGGATCCATAATAAATAAAATACTATAATTTTTATATAGATGGTCATTGTGGTGGATTTGAGTATAATGATATTAGATTGCGCTTCATAGTCACTTTAAAAGAGTAAATTGAGAAGCACATTTTAACTGTTGTGGGTAGATTATTCCACAAGTCAGGGCCATGGTGTCTTATTGATTTATGCGTTATTAATAATGTTGGGTTTGTTAGATGAAAATTTTCTGAAATACGGGTAGGTATGTGTGAATTGTACTGTTTAGATTAAATAAATTTTGAAATTTTGTCGGTGTTACTGATGTATAAATACATCAATAGATAAATGTCCTATTTGAGCTGTACTTAGATATGGAAAAAGTATATTTATTACATTTTCCATCTTTTTACTCATTGAATGCCATTTAATGTATGTAGTTCTCACGTTTATTTATGTGAGCATTTTGTTTTTGTTTTTAATTTGTTTGTTTTTTTGTTTTTTTTGGTGGTGTTATTTTAATGAAAGGATGATCACTTTATAAAACACAGACCTGACTTCGTAATGCACATTAGAACAATAAAATGAGAAATGGTTCAATGTTGATAATTTTAGTACCATTCACTCCGAGTCGGTTTAATTAGAAAACTGTGACAAGGTTTTTAGAATTCGATTATTTCTAATTTTGTTCAGATGTTGGTTTGTTTTGTTTCTATTTTCATATTTGTCTTTAGATACAAGTCTTGTAGCTCAGCTCAGTCTGTCATTGAGCTGCGATCAATCCCTTCCCCTTAGCCTGATTAGTATACTAAATATTATTTTGAACATCAATCTGTTTAGAGATCAATCTTGTTGATTCATAACCATAAAAGGTAGCCTTTTGCACTTTCTGATCTCCTCACACGCTACACAGGGGCGGATCCATGGGGGGTGGGCACGGGGTGCGGACCCCCGTTTTTTGTTCGTGCTTGTCAGAGATCTGTGGTGTCAAAGTCAACAGTGTCAACAGCCAAAAAGTCTGATGACTTCCCCCTTTTTTTTTGCATGTCAGACTTTTTAGGACTTTGACCCCCTTTGTAAAAAAAACTCCCGGAGACGCCCCCTGCTGTTTAGAATCTTCTTCCCCCGATGAGAGAAAAGACATACCCTGTCCCGTTTGATCTACTTAATTGCAACGCCATGGCCACAGCATAGCCCCGCTTCAGTCGTGCTGTTCGAGACAGGGATAAACATACCATGCATTCACACGTGTTTTCACTGCGCCGCAAGAGCCCAAGCTGAAATTATCTACAGTAGACAGCTCCATTAAACTATATCCAGGATTAGCCTATTAAAGGGGGGAAGGGAGACGGGATATTATACTATCTAAGTTAAATGGGTTAGTATACGATTGGAGGTAGCTGGTATACGATCGGAGGTAGCTGGTATTGTATACTATTGAACCTATATGCTGACATTGAAGTTAGATTAGTTAGAACTGAGGATGTTATTGGGATATTAGTAACTATGCTTCTGGCTCTAGACCGCGAGTATAGAGTTGGAAATATGTTCATGATCGGGATTAGATAATGTCATAAAACCATGCGCATCCACAGTAAAGGGTTATTGGTAAACTGATATTTTTTTGCCCCGGTTTCTTGATTTTAGACAATGAATTTACACACAACATGCATTTTTCTCTTTTGAAGATTGTTTTTTTTTGTTGTTTTTTTTTTGTTTTTTTTTTTGTTTTTTTTTGTGTTTAGCAAATACTTTTTTTTTCAAAACCGTGAGTAACAAAAAGCAAAACAACAACAAGGGATTTTTAAAAATTCTGTAAGCATCGAATTTTTCATTTAGAATCCAAAAATTAAAATATGTTTTAAGAAGAAAAAAAATCGGGATGAAATCAGAGAAGCTTCTCTTCACATGTTATTACTCTCTAGCTTATGAGTTTCGAAGCTTTCAATTATATCCATGAGAAGAAAGAAAGGCGCAAATCCACCAAAAAATATTTTGAGTTATTCAGAAAAAGAAATCAATATTCTGTCAAGTTGAAGAGACAGAATGTTTTTGTCTTCATGTATGAAATAATGTATCTACACTATACATTTACAGTATTTTGAAGATGAAAAAACATTATTTCTCAACTTTTTATTCTTTCTTAATAACTTAAAGATTGTTATGATGTAGTTGGGCCTTTCTTTCCATCAAGCATTCAGTTTCATGCATCATCTGTTCAAGAGTCATCTCTGCACTTTATGTCTAATGAAAATAATGCTATTGTAGGATTTCTGGAGGGTTCTACTGCAATGAGATAGCTATTAGCAAGCAGAAAGACCCTTAGCATTTCCCCAAAGACACTGCTCGATCTGTGATTGGGTGCTGTGGCGTCTTGACGCACTTTTCTCCGAGCATTAGAAATGCATGAGGAAGCATCAATGCTTGAGTTTTTAAAGAAAGAAAGAAGGAAAGGAAAGAAATAAAACAGCTCGTTAATCCTATAAGTAGAAAATGCCCACTGCGTAGTTGTTTTTGTACAGTGTAGCTGACAGTAGCTCAATGGTTCATGCAGTTTTTCAGAAGTAGTGCTTCACACCATGATGGAAATTAGACATTAATTAGGAATCAATTAGTTCAAACAAACAATATTAGTTGGATCTTTAAATACTAATTATTCAAAACAAATTTTCTTTCAAGACTTCAGCTTAAAAGCAATATTTTCTTTTCAAAGCAGTATACTTTTGTCAAGAGAAATGACCGGTGGACAAATAGATAAGGATATAGACATATGATAGATGGGAAGATAACGAAAGGGACATTGATGAGAGAGAGAGAGAGAGAGAGAGTGTGTGTGTGTGTGTGTGTGTGTGTGTGTGTGTGTGTGCGCGTGTGTGTGGGTGTGTGTGTGTGTGAGAGAGAGAGAGAGAGAAGGGGAAGGATGGAAAGGGTAGGGGAAATAGAGACACTGAGACATACAGAGGGAGGAAGAGAGACGGGGGGGGGGGGGCGAGTCGGGATAATGCAGACAGACATGAGACAGAGTACATAAAGGGAAAGGAGAGTTAAATTGTAAAATACTTATATGATGTATATTTTATAATGAGCGAGGTTGAGTTTTGTGCCCCCTCATTCTTCGCTATACTGCGACATGTCCGATATCTTAATGTGATCTTTGCCCCCTTTTTTAGCATTCTGGGCACTGCGTGCCTTCATTTTTTTTTTACATTAAACAGAAAAAAAATAGACTTCAGTCTCCCTTTCCCCTTGTTCCTCTTCATAATATCAGACCCACTCACGTCCCCCCCCCCCCCCATCACTTTCGTTGCCTGCATCTTTCTCTTTCTTTTTTTATGAACAGTGATGTCAAAGTTATTCCGTTGGATTACGATTGAAGTCATTGCTCCATGTCGATCCGGAAAGTTCGTTCGGCAAAGCCTCCAGACCAGATTGGTATCCCATTTTCCAAATGCTTAAAACGCTAAAACATTTTCATGACAGAGACTAAGTCAAATCACTCATCCCACGTACGAAGTGATTATAAGCAATTTATGAATCAGAAAGGACACACAGAAGGAAGGCATGGTTTGAAGAGGGGATGTGGGGCGATTTTGGTGACAGTGATTGAGTACGCGCAGTCGTATTGATGAAAAAAATAATTATAGGCTATTGGAAGAAAATGTGCATGGAAGCATGATTGGAAGCAGTGGCGTAATGAGCCAAAAGTTTTGAGGGGGCTGAGCGTATAGTATAGACATAAGGGGCACAATTTTTGAATAATTGCGAGCAAATACATCGACCCTTTTTAAATGAAAATGTTATTTTGTCATGTATTTGATTCCCCCCCCCCCTTTTTTTTCGGGGGGGGGGTGGAACTTCTGTCTCCCAAGTCCCCCACCCCCACAAGTACGCCAGTGATTTGAAGGATGGAGGGGATTCTTAAAATGTTAAATTTTCGTGTGAATTAAGGACATGCAGTCGTCTAATTAAAGAATAATATATTAAGCAACTTTAACGATAGGACTGGTAGGCAGGATAAAAACATGATTAGAATAAGGATTAAAACCAAGCAAAGTCGAAAATATGCTTCTTCTTCTTTTTTTAACCCAAAACAGTTCAGAGGTTGGTGTTTTTTTGGGGGTTTTTTTTTTAGGTCTAAATAAATCACATTTTCCTCCTCAAATTGGCACCAGTTATTCTTATTTTCCTCTCCTACATAATTTTTAAAAAAAGAGATCAAAATGTATTTTAAATTTAAAGGAACCAACCTGCTGCCGAAAATGAAAATTACTCAATTCAACAGGAAAAAATTGCCAACTTCTAGACAAAATTAGCGATCATAAATTTCACATTGCGTTGTCAATTTAAAGACTTTAATAATATTTCTTTCTGCTTATGTATAATGTATAATTACTGGCATTCTGGACAACAACAAAAAGGTCTCTGAAAGGAGACACAGAACTACTATGGGTTAATTGTGGCGTATCCTAAAATCGACATGCGGGGGCGGAATGTATTTGAGCAGTTTCGCATGCCTTAGGCCCAATACCAGTAGTATTGATTTTATTTTTGTACGCCGGTGTCATAGTCGATCTGTTCCGGGTTCCGGCGGAACGAAACGACTAGTCGATTCGTTCCCCGGAACCAAGCGACTAGTCGATTCGTTCCAGTGGACTCAAACGACTGATATCACTTTTGGCCGATACGTAACGAAAGTCGCCGTTTGGTTCCGACATTAGTTTTCCATTGGGGCAGTATTGTTTACCTGCATACTTCATTTTCTCCCTTTTTTCATTTCTTTTTCTTTTCTTTTTCTTTTCTTTTTCTTTTCTTTTTCTTTTCTTTTTCTTTTTCTTTTTTCCTTTGCGCAGAATGGGGGGGGGGGGGGCTACTGCCCCCAAGCCCTCCACCAGTACGCCAGTGATGTATACAGTGTATACAGTGGCGGACTGGGGGGGGGCAATCCCGGCCCGTGCCCCCCCCCCATTTTAAAAGAAAACAATGCATTGTGCCCCCCTATTTTTGATTGTGCCCCCCCTTTTAGAACAGGAAACCTTTTTTTAATTTTTTTTTTTTTATTGTCAGAGTATTATGGAGGGGAAATGTACCCCATAACCCCCCCCCCCCCCTACTGAGCAACTTTTGGAGGGCTGGCGAGACCAGAAAAATATGGGTCTCCCTCCAAGCAGTTTCCCAAAGTTGACAATCCTCCATTTGTTTGCCCCCCCCCCCCTTATACGAAATCCTGGATCCGCCCCTGAGTGTATATTATGCTTATTCATATCTTAAGTCCATCTGTAATGGCCTGATGGGCAGTGGGTATCCAGGATTTTGTAACGGGGGGGGGGGGGAATCTCCGAAAATTTTCTGACAAGCAAAAAAAAAAAAAAAGGTTAGCACATTTTGGGGGTCTACTTTTCCTCCAAAATTCTCTGACAAGCAACAACAACAACAACAAAAAAAGGGGGGTTATCGCATTTTGGGGGTGTAGCAAACATTTTTCATTAACCCGATAACCTTTTTTTGTGTGTGTCCCAGTGCTGATGGGGGAACATGGCATGTATTTTTACACTAGTTATTATTGGACCACATAATTTTGAAAGACAAAGCTTTACAGATAATAAAAGCTAGAAATGTGCTTATCTTGTTTCACTCTCTATTTCCAGCAAAGATTTTTTTTTTTTTTTTTTTGTCACTAAAACCTGGGGGATGATTGTATACACCCTGCTATCTTTGCCCCTTTCACGTAGGGATCCCATTTGGAAGCATCTAAAAGAGTTGAATAGTTCACAATACAGGTCACATGTATGATATCCAGTATGCTATGGGTAAACATATGTATACTCTGTTCTAGCTTATATTGTTGTATTTACTGTTGCACCTTAACTGTCAAAATGACAAAATTCGCGAAGAGTACATTTTTCTATACAAAATTCGTAAATAGGCAACAGTGTCCGTTCTGTTGGTGTGGCTGATTTGGAGGACTTTGATTGGTTACAAAAGGCGACCAAAAGAGTACATTTTTCTTTAGGGGTGTTACCATGACATGATGCTTGAGCAGAAAAGAGATTCGGATCGCATGAGCGGCTAAATATCTCGTCGATTGGTTCCAAGGAACGAATCTCCTGGCCGGAACCAATCGCCTATGACGCTCGCATCGACTCGACCAAAGCGGATCCAATCGGCGGGTAGACATTCAGTCGATTGGATCCTGTGGAACCAATCGCCTGCTCGGAACAAATCGCCTATGACACCGGCACCACCTGATACCGGATATGATACCGTTCGAGTCATATCATGAAAAAAAAATCCTTACATTGCTCTCATTTTGATTAAACATTTTTTATTATTTGTATTACTACAACTGAAACTCCGCCATATGAATTCAGAATATTCGATGTTTAAAAAAAAAAGTATATTCGATGCCAAATATCTGAGTAGCACTTTTTAATATAAATCAAACAGTCTTGGGCTTAAGAATTTGATTGATGGTGGTGTTAGTGCTTATGTCAAGCAAATTAACTTTACACATTCTGAAGTTTATGAATGTTAATTTAGATTGAGCAATGGTGTAATGAGGCAGACGGATTGCTTTGTTAGATTACATACCTTGGTTTGAAAGCCAAGGGTTAGTTGACAGTTCAAAAGCTAAGAACCTTCGCAGCAACTATGCCATACAGAAAAAGGGCGTCGCTAGAACATTTTTAAAAAGGGGGGAGTCAGACTAATTTTAAAGAAGAAGGTTTAAAATTATGGCGCTCCTCAGATTTATTTGAATTTCCCCAATAAGTAAAATAAAAATGGGTATCCAAATCAGACAAGACAACAAGAGTATGTTTTGTTTATTTATTTTTGTTATTCACTTGATTTATTTATATGTTGTTGTTGTGTTGTGTTGTTGTTGTTGTTGTTTGTTTGTTTTTTGCGGGGTGAGGCTTAAAATTATGTTGTTGTCCTCGGTTTTCCATTTGCCATCAGACAGTAGTGATTTTCCGACAAATCTGAATAGCGAAGGGAGGAGAGAGGGAGGGGCATAAGAGGGTGAGAGGGGTGAAATACTAGCGGCCCCTCTCTAGCTACGCCTGACTGCAGACAGACAGACATATCGTCTCATCAAACAGTCGTTCGATGGTGGCGAGTGTTCAAAAGGAGATCGTCACTGTATTTTCAATCAAGCGCTATCTCATGTAGATTAAACCGATCCTGATGCCGCGGGTTCTTCATGGTGGAAAACGCGTTTCCCCAACGGAGGAATGCTGGGGGAAGAGATTGATAGCCGAGACCATCCCTTCACCCCCCCCCCCCTTCCCTTTCCATTAGAGTGTCGTTAGAATTAATTCATACGAAGGTGAGAGCTCTGTGAAAGATGATAGAAAAAGGGATGACGCACAGTTCTTGTGAAGTATAGTTTTCCGAATCCGATAAGCATTTCATTATTGCTTTAGAATAAGCATGGGGTTTTTACATCTATGAAATCATCCTAAAATGAAAAGAGAGAGAAAAAATGACAAGGTGCTAAAGTTATGCGATCCACACTTTGTAGGTAAATGCAGGGAAGTGGTTGTGACTTGATAGAGGCGAGGTACGCCCTTATTCAATTGGCCCTCATCGTACTGAGTTACATTTGATTCAGAATAAATTTACATTCAATTTGACTTCATCCGTAACAAAGAGAAGCATTCAGTTGATTACTTAACATATTTTAAGTTTTAGCAACCTTACGTAGCAATTTGGAAAGCCTCAAGCCACAATTGTTCTTATATTGCTACATAATCAAACTTTCGGAATAGCTTCTAAACTAAACAGAAAATGCTCGTAGTACATGGTAACCTTTAAGTCTGGAGTTCGAACTGCGGCTCATTATTACTCTAATAGGATAAAATTGATAGCATTTCCACAAGATGTATGCATGTGGTTATATATATACAACATCATCTCAGTGACGCACGAACGTTGAAATTGGGAAGAAGCTCGTAATGGGTTTTAAAGAAATAAAAACCATCTCGCATCAATCCTGTAGTCGGAAATGAGCATAGTTTTCTTAATCATTAACTATTGAGAGAATCGTGTTTATCTCCTACAAGCTTCCTTCGTTTACATGACCAATGTAGAGCCAAAATGAAAATTATAAGATTTTTTTCGTTTTGTTTTACTTTATTTCCCTTTTTTTTAAATATAGCTTATTATAAAAAGTACATGTGTCGAAATCGTCACCATGTGCTTTAGAAGCCAATTCCCTCCAAACCCAACCTCCCTCCAAAAAGAAAACAGAAAAAAAAAGAGAGAGACCAAAAACGGACAAACCAGAACATAATGCATACATTAAAGAAAAAGAAATATTGCCCATTATTTTGGGAGGACGTTGGTCGGGCAAAAATATGCAGGCAAGTTTAAGTTTGCCGAAAATATCCCAACAAGCATCGATATATTGATATTGATATTTGCCCCAGACAGGGAAAACACAGGGCGTCGAAATTCACAGACACCTTTCATTGTTTGTGTCAGTATAGTGTACAAAGCACCATTGCACAGACCACGTACCCCCTGTAGACGCATACTCATTATTACAAACACAGCTTTGCTCGCAATGTGATACTTCGATGCCTTCTCACCCGTATCTTTCACCCGACGTAAATCAATTTAAGGTCGTTCCAGATACATTTCAATTTAATTAATCTAAGAGCAAATCAGTTGATGCGAGTGCAAGGAAATGCCATAAGAAACTCTGCCTCGAGATAAAGGAATTTAGGGAATCGAATCAAAGAGTCACTCTGAAAAAGAAAAGAAAAGAAAAAAAAAAACGAAAAGAAAAGGAAAGAAAGGCACCAAAGAGCGTCGTTGAATTTCAGGACCAGAGTGTTGAATTTGACTTTACAATGAGACGTTGTAGTGTTATTTTATGCAGCTTAATCTAAATATCGTATATCGTGTATCCTCATTTGGTTCACGCGATCATTCACTAAAACGTCAAACACCCGGGAGGAGGGTGCGGGTGTGTGGGTGCTTTTGTGTGCCTGTGGGACAAGTGCTACTCTTGAGTCGTTTTCATTTAATGTTCCTACATACATTTTGACATGGTTATCAAACTATTTTTAATTGCTTATTAATTTGGTTTGGAATAGAAGAAACGGGGGAAGAAAGACGTACTTGAAAATTATTCGAGGAATGATAACTCGTCAATTGGTTTGTTTAGCCAGGGAAAAATTATGTTCTCTTTTCTATGAATTACAATTATTTTCGTACTGCTTCACGAATAACTGAAAATTATACATTATGATAACTAGAGAAATTTTACAGGATTCCCCTGCACTTGCCACAATTCTTTTAATTTTCCTCTCATCAATATTTGAAATGACTGCTTTTAAGATGCATATTCAAAAGTGGTACCTTTAAGATTTGAAAGGTTTGAAGAAAAATTAAGTCAGAAGAAACAAACATAATCTAAATAACATATGTCCTGGATTTCCATCGTCCATTTAATTGTATTGCTAATTGGAGGAGGGGGGGGGGGGTAAAGGGGAGATAACGAATAATGTATTACAATTCTGGCATGATTATTCCAGCAGACGAACGTAGGGACTAGGAATACTAAAGATAACACAAGGGAAGGAAATGTTATGACCAAGACAAGAGGGAGAATTTGAGTACGTGAAAACTACAGCTCAAGCCAAGCAATTACTTCTTTTTGCCTTGTGTGTGCATCTTCACGAAGATGCGTTGTTTGTGAAGTTCCCAGAATTGAAGCAATTTCCTATACTTTAATGTATTCGCTCTGTCCTTTCGTCTGAAATCCCTTTTCCGATGCCCTTCAATATCGGCGCCCAGTTTTGAGGGTTGTCAAGTGATAATACAGTAGGGTGTAACGCGATACGCATGGCATTGGGGAAGCTTTGTGGAAATGATCTAAAGATCTCGTCGCCTTTCGCTGTCATCCATGTCCAAATCGAATGTCAGTATTTTTTCTCGTGATATATTATACCATATTAATTTTATTGTGTTCTTTTCAATTGCACGGCGGCGCCTACGAGTGAAACAACGAGGTCAATAGTCATGGTATAATTAACCCTTTATAGCTGTTTGATTTATTCAAACCTTATGCACAGATACAGGGATAAAGAGAAAATGAGGGAAGAGTGTGCCTAATACTACTGACATAAATGTTAAGTTCATGGTATGAACATAGCCAACAATGCTCCCATACTGTTGAATAAATTACCTCCCTACCACCCCCACCCACCCCCCCCCCCCCCCGCTAAAAATAACCCCAACATAATGCATGTTCTTGATGCTAGGACCCATCTCAACTTTTTTCTTTTTCTTCTTCTTACGCTATTTTATTGAAAATATACTCTCTGCTCATCTCTCTGCTCATCGTAATAGTTGTAACTATTTGTTTTACTACTATAGTTCCATCTTGCATCGAGAGCAATTTACGTTCTCCCCCCCCCCCCCTTTTCTCTGATTTTCTCACTCTCACCCCCCCCCCCCCTCTCACTTTCTTTATCACTCTCCGTTTCACCCCCTCTATATCTGTCTTTCCTCCATTTCTTTGTTCTCCTCTTCGTTTCCATCTTCTTTTGTCTTCTGTGTCCCACTTCTCTGAATTTCCTCTTTCTTTTATTCGAAAGTCGAAATCGCCGTTCTTATTGTCGATGTATATGAAATTGTAATCATGTAATGTATTAATCAAAGAGATGACGGTTGATCCTTCATCCATGTTCATTCTTGTCTTTTATAATCCTTGTTCTTTTCAGGGAACTCCAGTCGACGAACAATCAAAATGGTACAACGCAGTGCTCCCCTCAGCATCGGATCGTCTTCATAAAGACCCACAAGACCGCCAGTAGTACAACGGCTTCCATCCTCGAGCGCTATGGTTACCTTCACAATCTCTCTTTCGCTGTCCGTCCAGCTGGTCACATCCTCACAGAAACCATGCTCTTTCATCGCTCCGTGATCGTTGACCATGACACGTCCACGACGAAAAACTGTTCCGACAATGACCACGGGTACGACATGCTCACGAACCATGCCCGGTACAACCGACCCGAGATGGATGCAGTGGTCCACCACGCCAAATATTTGACCATCCTTCGCGAGCCAACTGCGCAGTTCGAATCGGCCTTCGGCTATTTCGGAGTCGCTGAGAAGCTGGGGTTGTCCAAATTCGACCACCCGATTGAGGAATTCATGAAAGACCCGAAGACGTACTTTAACATGAGGACGTTTGACTACTACTGGCAGGCTATGAGGAACCAACAGCTTTTCGATCTAGGACTAGATCACAAGGACCACGACGACGAATATATCGTGAATTATAAAATCACCACTCTCGAGAAGGAACTCGACTTAGTCATGTTGACAGAATACTATCCCGAATCCATTATTCTTCTCAAAAAGACGCTTTGTTGGGACTTCGATAACATGTTGTATCTGTCCAACGGCGTCCGCAGTAAATCACAACGTTACACCATCACGCCCGAAGTGCGCGAGAAGATTCGCAGGTGGAATTGGGCCGACGAGAAACTCTACGATCACTTCAACAAGACTTTCTGGAAACAGGTCAAAGACTACGGGCCTGACTTCGACAAGGACCTCTCCACATTCCTTCGGAAGCAGCAAGAACTCGAGGACGAGTGTATAGATTTCAGTGCAACAGTAGAAGATGGTAGAGAAATCATTTACAATTTGAAATCAAATGCAAGCGCTAGATGCAAAGACATTCTTCGTGGAGACGTAGATTATACATCCCTTATTCAGGACCGGATGCGAGAGAAAGGCGAAGTGTCGCCGAAATTTTCTTTGGCATATGTCCGTGATGTTTACAATTCTATCTTTAGTACTTAGCTTATGAGTTATTTTTTCGATTAGATATAAAGAGGAGATCATGTCCTGAAATACCCTAAGCTGTTTCTTCCACAGGCACTTTTTATGCGGCTTGTTGAACAAGCTTTGTTAATATAAAGTTAATTTTATGTGCTTTCGGGGCTTTGAAAGTCTCCAATTGAATATCGATGTTCTAACGTATATGCTGCCGTAGAGATAACTGTATAATCCAATATTTCTTTCATTTAAAAAAAATGTAAACCCTTGTGTTTCAACCCTCAGCCCAGTTCCAGTATACCCGTTCATGTGCTAGATCTGGCATCATTGTATTTTAAAATGATTTGAACTGTATAAACATTGTATATTGGTTGTCTGACCCACAATGTAAATAACTCATTTGAGAGTTGATACAAAATTTAGAATACAAATATGAAAATTATAAGAAATGGACAGTCTACTGGCAGTAATTACGTGACTTGTATATCGATCAAACAACAAATAATGTCCTTCAAGGACGACTTCTACCCAGTGGTGTGTCTATCGTGAAAAGATATTGAAGAGAAAAATTGAGAGAATGGTGCATTTTCATTTGATGCATTATGGGAGTACTTATGGGCCAGAAGGTATAGAGTATAAGCGATAGAGGGCCCAGTCAGTTTGGACAGGCCCATTTTAAAGGCTTACATGCAAGGTTTTCATTCTATTCCTGTTAACATCTGCGAGGGAGAACAATTCGAAAGCTAAATTCCGATTGTTCAGCACTTGCACAATATCCAAAAAAATAACCGACATGGGCCGTACAGTAGAGTCCATCTTCTTTGAAAACTGATAATGCCGAAATGCTGCTGTCTTAGGCTTGCGGATTAGGATGCAATATTATTATGCATAGATTAATTAGATAGCAATTAGAATACATTGAAATTTCTGTTATTTTCTACTACTTAGATGACCAGATGACCAAAAGTTGACCATGTTTTAAAATGATATTTCACTTTCTTTTCAATTGACGCCACAATTAATATTTCTGTTTTAAAACTATCAAAATGACCTTTGAAATGAATTTCATTTTTGAAGTATCGTCGATTATAGAGCAAAGAACCTCCTATGAAGTACAATGGAGATCACACTTTGTTCCATGAAACTGATGGAGGTTCATTTATGTTCAGTGCAATAGACCGGTTCTGTAATGTATACAAATTTATGCACATTTCTTCTCTGAGCATTTAGTGACGAGCTATTCCATTAACCTGCTTTTTATAAATGAGCCTCGATGCCTTGAATCCAGTTTGCATATATCACTTGTTGCTATGTCCGGCAAGCTTTCAGGTTGTCAACCTTTGTTTGAAAGGTATGTATAAAATTTGCATACATTACCGAAGCGGTCTATTGTGTAGACATGCGTGTGTTGCATTTTACGCGTTGTTCATTGTTATAAATTTATTCAATTCCGAAATGAATTCTGGATGAATTCGGTTCCACGCAGTTTGACTTTTTTCACAACAATAATCCGTAAAATTTCGTAGCCTCATAAGATAGGCAGATCTAAAGTCGACCAAAATCAAAGACCGTATTTGATTCAGAAAAGTTTCCCATTGTGATACTGTCGTTTTCCTCATTGAGATTATCATAATCCACAGTGTTTGCATCATTCAAACGATCGAAAGTTTATTATTTCACACTGCATAAAAACGTTCAACTGATCACTGATCGATTTTTTCTTCTTCTTCAGATTTGAAAAAAAAAACTGCCAACCGAAGCAAAACTCCGATGCAGTATCAAAGAAAATAAAAATGAATCACTCATTCAGTGATAAAACAAACGTATAAACCTATTAAGGGGTACAATGTTGTAATATTTTTGAACAAAGCATTGCGCATTAGTTTCAAATGCATGATTGTGAAATGCATCCGTCACCATGGTCATGATGCTCAAGCTAATTATGAAAACTGATTGTCCTAACAAGTTGGGTTTTTAACTGAAGCCTAAAGAGAGGCCGGGTTATTTTGGCGCTCTCTCAGCTCTCTCCCCCGGATCTCTGCAACTTGGCACACAGATAGAGTATCTTATAAATAATAACCCTGAAAAGTTTCATATCTATATCTCAAACGTTTTTGTAATTATCACTAATTGATTATTTACATATTCGCGAATTGAAAATTCTGCATTGTGTACAATACACATGGATAAGTTATCTTTTTTGATGCTGCGCTGTAGTAGTTGGTCAAAATTTTATAAATTTGGTATCAATGGATGCTTAAGACTGTACATAAAGTCCTGAAAGCTCGCGGCGCGAAAAAAAATATCCTGGAACATATCGCGGCAAACGTCCAGCGGGGGGGGGGGGGGGGGGGGGGAGGAGGAGGATTCCACCCCGGTCCTGTTAGGGTTAAAGCGCTGATATGTTTATATTTTGTTTGTCAGGTTTGTGGCCAATGCACACAATGATAGAGGTGCGTGTGGGCCTGAAGCAAACGTGTTCTCTCCTGGAATGTTTTCCTTTACACATTTTATGATTTATTTCATACTATTTGTCAAAACAACAATGGCAAAATACTTTTGAAAACATGCCAAGGGTGATGGTGGGGGGGGGGGGGGGGTTCTGTGATGTCTGTTCAATCTGATAAATTCTGACATAGGATTATGGGGGTTGAATGTCATGATTGTACTGTGAATGCCTGCAAATATTTCATCTATTTCATGCAGAAAAACATAATCCGTGCGATATCGTATATGACCGTGTTATATTGTCGATGTAAGCGTGGAGTTATAGCTACACTTAACGATGTCGCCATCTTGATTCACGCATCATTAGAAAGAAAAAGAATGACATGGTACAACCATAACGAATTTACCATGCATTGAATGACAGTCGCAAGCGAACTGTCATGTTCGGAAACACTTGAAACCTGAGCGGCGAACAGAACGGGAATTATTGTATTAAATTTGTGGTGTATTGTGAATTTCGAAAGCAGGATATCATTAGGAATGACAAATCAAGTAAAAAGGTCTCTTCACCAGAGATTTTTTTAATTGTTTGAAAAAAAATCTATATGAAGTGAACTTGAAAATCAGAGGAGTGTCCCCCCCCCCCCCTTCTTCAAAATTGTCTAGCGACTCCTACCATGACAAGGTCGTGACAGGCCCATCGTATAATTATTTTTCTTGTATACAAAGCATCAAAACCTAATTGGGAGTATGACATGAAATGGTTTGCAACTTGATCGCAAAAGATCCAATAAATTGAATGTATTTTGATGATAGCATCATATAAAATGTATAACGCCCGTTAGGCTGTCCACGCAGGGGCATTAATTTATCTTCAGAATGGGTTGGGGTGCATGCACATGAAACACCGTTAATTTATTGTTCCCCTCCCCTCCCCCCCCCCCCCCCCCCCTCTATTTGGCACCCCTGAGGTCGTGAATTTCCTGAGATTGCATTATTAAAAATGCATAAGGTTGATTTACAGCGTTTCAAGTAATATGATTTATCCTTTCCAGTTTATATGGATTTTTGTTTTGCATATTTAATGACTGTTTTTGATCGAGCGAAAATTGCATAAATTGGATTGAGATCGAGCTCCAATTTATTGCACGGCCGAGTGACTCTCTTACGGGAAAGATTTGGGTGCGTTCTCCCAGAAAGATGCGGCGCAAGAGGGTAGCTGCAGCACCTCATCATTACTATGCATATACATGAATTAATGATTGTAGAAATCGAACATGAATGATGATATATCATTGTTCATTCATGAGATTTGTTGTTGTTGTTGTTTTTTTTTTTTTTGAGGCAGCTGTTACTGTTATAATCATGATAATGAAGGAAAATGTTAATAAATTTAGAAAAAGAAAATCAGAATAAGGTAAGTCCAAACCAATTCTTAATTCCCCACCATGATTGGTTTGATTCAATCACATTTGCTGCTCTTATGGTGTGAGGTCTCACCCCGGCACCCCACGTTTGTTTTTGTTTGGTTTTTTCTTTGTTTTGTTTGTTTTTTAGGACGTTCAGCCGATACGATCGCAAAGACTTTCGAAAAATCATCATACTTAACATGCTTAAGAGCAATTTACGTCATACGTTATTGCAATGTTCCCATTTTTCAATAGGTGATGGACATAGCCATTGAAATTGCCTTAGGTCGATTCTTCGAAAGTCTAGGTGATCGTATAAACCTTATCACACCTTTGCCCTGTAACATAAAGGCCTATATTCTGAACCTCAGTTTATCTTAAACTCTAGTCTACATTAAACCAGAGCTTTCATTAAAAATGACTTTTTGATTAAAACTGATTTAAATCGCAAAGTCCAAGTCTAAATTTCTGTACAAAGTTAAACCAGACTAGACGTTAAACCGGAGTTCAGAATGTGATTTTCTAAAACTCCGGTTTCAAGGGCAGGTTTATACTGGGTTTTAACCACACATAGACCGTGGTTTAAGTTAAATGATCCTACATTGAGTCTTACCTTTACAATGAATAGTATCTTCCATTCACTTGTACTTTACAGACAAATATTCATATTTAAATTCGAGCAGTATAGCAAGAATTGATATGAAATAAATCTTTAAAACAATTGATTGTAAGTCACTTTTTATGTTACAGGGCCCTGATCCACGAATTGAGATGATATTGCAGTCCTTCTGCTCGATCGAGCGAAGAAACACCACGATAATTAAGTGTAAACTGATAGATGAATATAAAAGATGGTATGGACGCACCCTTATACTGTACTGTTTGTTATTGACTTGAAAATGTGAGCGTCCGTCGTATCTTCCTTTTATCTTGTATATAATACATAACAATATGCATATATATGAAGATGGTGCCATGCTGAAAAGTGTCAATTTCTTGCCGCTCGTATATATTGTACAAGAGATTGCCTGTCGTTGATGAAATGTGAACAGATTTTTTTTTTAATGCATGTCTGTCTTTAAATGATTCCTTTTTTATCGGTTCATAGGCAGCCCTGCTATCATGGCTATACTATTCCTTCCAATGTCACACTGTATATTGATATGTTGTTAAGTGATCATTCATCTTGCCTAGACCTGAATAGGTATTCATGCTTATGTCCGTCGTATATTGTTCAGCCCCGTCGGTACATAAATCAGTTGTAACTTGTATATGCAACATTACCCATAACAGTATCAATGCAAATGTATATTGCAGGAAAAAGAAGAGAGAAATAAACCGTTACATTCGTATCAGCGGCGTAGCTGATACAGGAAGGGGAAGGGGAGGGGGAGGGGCATGTGCTCCCACACATTAATTGCCCCCATGGTGCCCCTCCATGAAATATTTTTTGTTTAAGAGCGAGAATAATGATAATTGAATGCATAGTAACACTGGATTGGATAACATGCATTGTCATGCATTGTGATGCATTGAAATGTTAACTTTGATATTAAAATACCTCAAAATGTTATGAAGGGCTCCAAACTAACTATTATTCAGAGAATCATTTTTAAAACATGTCAAATATAGGAGGTCCTGCTATATCTTTTATTGGAACATTTTAGGGAGTTCTCTGCCGTCAAACCTCGGCTTATGTTGAGCACTGTCTAGTAGCTACAATTAATTCACGTACACTCTTAAAAAAGTTGGGCAAAAAAATGCCCAATTTTTAACCAACACTGGGCAACATACTGTCCACACAACTTTTGGTTAAAATTTGCCCAACTGATGTTGGGCAATCCATTTACTATGTTGTTGGGCAAATTAAATTGCCCATCAGTTGGTGACCCATTAGATTTTACCCAACTCTACAATTGCCCAACTGTTGGTTATATTCTCAGTTGGGTAATTATTGCCCAACCAATCTTACCCAATAGGATTGCCCAACCCTCTATTTGTTCAGCTGTTTGGTAACAAATATCATGTGGTTGGGCAAATTCAGCTGCCCAATTTATTGTTTCCTTTTTCCTCCAACCTAGGTAAAAAAAAAATGAAATCTGCTTGTTA
Source organism: Heliocidaris tuberculata (assembly GCA_025618425.1). Classification (NCBI taxonomy): domain Eukaryota; kingdom Metazoa; phylum Echinodermata; class Echinoidea; order Camarodonta; family Echinometridae; genus Heliocidaris; species Heliocidaris tuberculata. Next base: position 43,044,417 of record CM046840.1, read on the forward strand.
CGTCCTTCTGGGTCTTAACCTAATCAATCCTAACCTATCCTATTTTAAGTTATCCTATCCTATATCTTAACCTATCCTATCCTAGTCCTATCCTATCCAGTTAGTGCAAACTAGTGCAAGCTCTTATATACCCCTTATATTTTTTTTATGCATTCGGTGACAGTTAGTAAATCGGGCCACCCCAAACCATACGCTACTAAAAATTCATGAATATTCATATAAGTGTTTTCCCCAATATTGGGTAAAAATATTTACCACAAGTTGGGCAAAAGCGAATTTCTAACCAACCATCAGTTACCCAACAAAATGTACCCAACTGGCAAAGGAAATGTGACAAAATTACACAACTACAGGGCAACAAGTACCCAACCCATAATTACCAAATACTGTTGGTAAATATATGCCCAATATTTAGGTAAAAAGTATTGACCAATATTGGTTACACCACTCGAGTGTCCAGTTGGTTAATAATAGCCCAGAATTGGGAATATTTTTAACCAACCAGCAGTTACCCAACTAAATTTACCCAACATTTTAAGAGTGTAGCTATCAGCACATTTTACCTTCATTAGCGGACACTAGAAGCAAGATCAATAATTTCATGAAACGTATTTGGTTTCATACAGCTATCCATCTCACGAATATGACAAAGGCGGCTTGGATGTTGTAAAGCGTCCAGCATAATTATGCTCGGATCGATTTTTGCAGCTACATTGTATAGCAATATGATGTCATTACGCAACGAAAACGAACTTTGTCTGGTCGACAAAGCTCTTAGAATATTGTATTATTACTTCATTCAATATATAAATTGATCTTTATGAATGTGGTGACTAGACGTAGCTTGATGCAGTATTTCAGTATAAGTCTTCCATGATAATGGAATCATAATGCTGCCTATATAGGTGAAAAAACACACCTGTAATCCCTCTCTTCAGTTATTTACGCATATAATTCAACTTTGGTTTCATTGTGTACCGTGTTTGTTATCAAAATAGATATTTCAATGCAGAAGAAATGAAAATCAAAATGGAGTCGAGGCTATTACCATTAATTAAGCAAGAAAGTATTTGCATGTACGTCTACCGTACTGAGTAATTAAGGCCTGGGTGTCGCTGGAAGGGGAGGAGGAGGGCGTTTGATCGCCATCTCCCAACAAAATCAAAAGCTCTGTCTGCATATCTGTATAACGACTGTTTTCATTTTCATATAATGTTGTTGATTTGTGGTTGTTTTTTTGTTTTTTTTTACCCCTTTTGTCCTTTTGTCAATCTGCACATTTTGACGGAGTACCCTTTTTTTTCAAATCCTATCGGAAAATGACAAACAACTTGATTTGACACCCCCCCCCCCCCCACACACACACGTAAATTACTCTTGCATCACCTCTTTTCGAGTCAGTCCTGTACATCATCTCCAAGCCATTATTCATACTCTTCAAATTCAGGCATCGTTAGTTACCTTACACATACTATTTTGAGCCCCACTTTACCCTTTCCTGGTGATTTATAATGTATAATGCATTGATCTCATGCTCCCCTAGAATAATACTGCCATTTCCGGGGTTTCTTTTTTCTTTTTTCTTTTTCTTCTTTCTTTTTCTTTTTCTTTTTCTTTATTTCTTTCTTTCACACCATCACCATGATCATTAATACATGACTCAATCTCTTGTTCTGATCAGGATCTGCTCTCTTTCGCCCTAAATCAGTCTGCAATGGTGAATGATAAACATTTGTATTTCTCTATATCATTACCGCTTGCATGGCTTGTAATCTTCGACTTCGTTAGAAATATTTTTTTGTTTTGTTTTGTTTTTCATATGAAAACGGAATACCTTGCATCCGATATTTCTATCGAGATAAATCACTGCTGTTTACTGAAACTGCGCAGAGCCAATGAGATCATTGCTTAGGCTTATCATTGAATTCTTCGAAAATTTCTGTCATGACTGATGTTCCAATCGTTGAAGATTAGAGGTTGAATTTTGTGCCATACACACTGTACTCAAATGAGGGAGGAAAATACAATGGTGATTAATTTCACGCTATTATATTTTCCCCAATAGTGAACATTTTAATTTTAAATCAAAATTAAAATCGCTTTGTGTACTATAAGGAGAAATTTATTGAGCTTTTGGGCATGTACCTACGAGATTTATTGTATGTGCCAAAAGTGACACTTGCCGTGTAAAATATTCTTCAGGGACCGGTTCATCAGCATAACGCTAGTACATGCACTTCATGGGCATGCTTCTTAATAACATTAGAGTTAACATAGATACAATGCCTCTCATCACCTGACTCGAGGATGTCAATGATGACATGTAGTTATGCCAATGATTCCGATAAGGTAGATGTACACGATGATGTACATCTACTACAGGGGCGTATCACTAATATCATTTTGAAGGTTGGGCAGGGGACGGGGCTAATTTTCTGACAAATCAACCGAAATTTATGAAGGGGGAGGAATTCTCTGATCTTCATTTCATTTCATTTATTTCCACAATAACAGCAAATAAATTTACAAAGACTTTCAGTTATACAAAAATCATTATAAGCATAGAAAAAAAAGCGATTAAGAACGATACTAAATCTGGCACATGAAAACTACGTTTTAATTGGTAAGTAAATGCTAGCTGTATTGTGGAGGAAACCTTGGAAAGCAAAGCTTGTAATTCAGGTTCCCTAAAAAGATATCAGAGTATCATTTAAATAAGATAAACGCATAAAAGGATATAAAACGGCAGACGAAATACAAGACCACGTAAAACGAGACAATTCATCAAGACAACAAAAGTTTGCCGACAGAGGATTTAAGAATTCTAACAAGCCAACAAGCAAAAACAACAAGAATTCTCATATTTCAATTTTTTGGACAGAGATCGAACAATTAAGAAAAAAACAAGCCTGCAGAAATGACAGCCCCCCTCCCCATTAACCCTTCCTAGCGACGCCCCTGACGACTTTCACCTCATTTTACCTTTCATCTCATTCTTTCTTGTTCTCTGTAATGTTATGTAATAAACCCGTAATGATACTCCTTTGTGAATACAGAATGTGTTTTCCATGTTTTTGCTTTAAACTTCATTCTTCTCAGTTGATGTATGCAAAATAGTTACACCAAAGATAACATGACTATAATAATTATTGTTTTTTGATAGCGTAATATTTCCACAATAATGATATCAATGTACGTGTACTTGTATACTTTGGTCTTGTCTGTGGCTGTCTGTGACTTTGGTAATCATGGCTGCAATTCTAGAAGATGTAATTGTAAATGATAACGATTAGAGTGACTTGTAAACGTGAGAAATTCATTCCCTACTTCCCCATTTATTTGTTTGTTTTTCTTGTCGTTGAAAACGGACGAGGAGTCTCTTGTTTATACTAACCCAGCTTGATTTGTGTACAAATGTTTCTGAAAGTTAAGAGGCCAAAGCCACAAAGATACGCTCGCCATCAGCTTACTCTGATGACACAATGTACATGATGTAGGCAACGATGTTGCAGATCCATGGCAAAACCCAGTCAGGAATATTTTACGTAGATATTGTGCCCCACCCCGGCATCAATTTTAGACTCCAAAAGGCAATTGGAAAATGTGATATTTTTTTTTTCTTCCTTTGGTTCTCAGAGAGTTCCGACTTGTGCCCCCCCCCCTTCGCCCGAGATTACTGAATCCGCTGCAGTCCCTTCCTCCCTCCCTCCCTCCTCCTCCCCCCCCCCCCCCTCTCTCTCTCTCTCTCCCCCTCTCACACACTCTCTCTCTCTCTCTCTCTCTCACTCTCTCTCTCTTTCTCGCAGCCCTTCTCTAGCGATAATGCGATTATCTAGTAATGTGTGTGTGGGGGGGGGGGGGATAGATTTACTGCTTCAATAAAATATCCTGCATGTATAATCAAATTCGATTTGTAACATATAAGTCATTATATCATTGTATATAGAGTTCATAATGGATACATTATCCTACTAAGTAAGCTTTTATTTATTTTGAAGAATTCGATAGACTTCTCGAATGCCATCAGTAATAATATGAAATGTATATTTATCGAACAAATATTTATATTAATTAACGCTTGCCACAGTATGATACTTATAAAATATTTGTTGAAGATTTTTATTTTTATTTATTTATTTTTTTTTTTTTTACATCGGCGTACATAATGAGGGTACCATTTTTGTCGATAGATAATCTATGTGGAAAGCAAAAATAGCATGATATAATAATAATCCATTAATACGATGTATTTGTTTATAAATGGTATATAGGTGCTTGTGAAAAAGGAGTTGTGCTCTTTAAAAAAAAAATCATTTTTAGAGACTGGCTTCACGATCGGTATGTGAATGACAAAATTAGAATATGCATTGATACATTTTGTTGTTTTGATAATTTCAACATTCCATTTACGATTATCTTCTCAATGTTATTCTACACGATTATATTGCTGGGAAGTCTTATGAAGATGGGTAACGGAATTGGAACAAAATTGAACAACTTGATGGGTAGAATTGAATAGGTGGCGTAGCGTGGATTCAGTCATTGAAGGGGCACTGATATCATGGGGGGGGGGGGGTTCCGGTCTTAATAGGTGAATGAAATGCAAAAGGTCATCGATTGGCAGGAGGGTGAGGAAGGGTTGCCGTCAATTTTACATTGCCTCCCTCTCCCTTTCTTTCCCCTTCCCCATTTTTCTTTCTTTTAACTACTATTCGATGGACGGCACATGATACCGTGCCCCCTGAAGCTACGCCACTGAGTGTCATCTTACCTGAATATGCAATTAATATCTGAGTGAACTGGTACTTGTGTTGTCAATGATATTGCCCTATTACTTGATGAATAACCAATGATGTTCTGAATGCTGTCAGAATGGATGTAATTCTTCTAGTTTTTATTTTGGTTTTACTTGCTGATACATGAATTAGTGTTGGCTTGACCTTTTATTTATAAATATTGGATGTTGTCATTTCTTAATTTGATATGTGTATTTATTGTTGTACATGTATTTATTTCAAATTTTTGTTAAGTGTGTGATGAAGAATTAATAAAATCCAAGTATGAGCTTTATAATCCTCATAATGGGGAAAATGGGAATCATTTCGAGTGTGGTGTGATTTTTTTGTTTTGTTTTTTGTTTGTTTGATTGTTTTTTTTTGTTCTGTATACTGGAAGTCAGGGAGTAAAAAAATAAACAACTACAAACAAAAAAAAATTCCTCTGCTCGGTATCACTATTTACATGTGTATTAAATATCGTCTCTGATGTTCTCACTTGTTTGCCCATAAGCAGGTCATTAATTCTGGTTTTAATTTTCAATTTTCCTGCTTTTACTTTAGGGTTAAAATTTAGTTGCAACCCCCCCCCCCCCCCCCCCCTGCTCTGCCAACGCCCCTTTCTGGTCTCTGTATACTTATAAATCATTTGTCAATTAATTAAAACAAAGCACTTCGAGTGCTTCTCAGAGTTCTTTTTTCATCATGAAACGATTTGAATGACACATCACAGCCAGGGGCGGACTGGCCATGGGGAGTTTGGGCCCACATTTCGTGGCCGGTTGATTTGTGGTCTGAGCGAAGGTTAACATTAGTTGAGTGGGACAGCCTATGAGTCACATCAAAATTTCACAACCGAAATTCAATCCCAGTCCGCCCCTTTTCACAGCATCTCATTCAGTGGCGTACCTAGGATTTTTTACAGGGGGAGCAAATTTTGTCAACTGTCAAATTCTGCTTGGAGGGAGACCCGTATATATATATATATATATATATATATATATATATTTATTTATTTATATATTATTTTAACTGAAAATTGGGTGGAGGGGGTGGGAGGCTTGGTTCTATCATGGATCTAGACACGAAAGTTTGAAGTCATGTACGAGACTGAACCAATGAAAATATCAATGCGACTGTCACATGTAGGTGTCATACGATATAGTTGTTTAGATCATCCTGTAAACATACATGTATTATAAACAGTGATGCCCTCACGGAGCTCCGATGTTGATAAAGGTCTTCGAGGAAGAGAGATAAAAGTGTAAAAACATATGAACAGATGTAATACAGTGCAAAATAAAAAGTTTAAAGAGGTACCGGGTCTTGTCTTTATCTTCTCATTCTTCTCTTTACAGAGAAATCCAACCTTAATGGCAAGTTGCTATGAAAGAAAGAAGAAAAATCAGAGAAGCAGATTGGTGAAAGTTTGAACGAAATCGACAAGCAATAAGAAAGTTAAGATCTTTTTTTTAATGTTGTAATCACTATAAATATGGGAATTTCAAATTGGCCGAATAGGTAATGTCACTGTGATGTAGTTGCAGACATCTCCCCCATTTGCTACAACACACAAAATGACTAAAAAAAAAAAAAATTTTCAAAAATTACTCAGTATTTTTTTCTATCACGAGGACTTATAAAAATATGCTATCTTCGACATATTTTTAGTACTGCCCCGAGGGTAAAGGCGCTTCAGAGAAAACTGCAAATTAATGATAATTTTGTGTACGACAAACGGTAGAGTTGTCCGCAAATATGTCGCAAACGACTCACCAAACTGCCAATTTGCGATTTGCATAGTTGTAGTGATCTCATTTTTCAAACATCCATAGCTTTCTTATTCCTTGTCGGATTTCTTTCAAACTTTCACCATCCTGTTTTTCTTATTTTTCTGCTTTCACACAAATCATCTTATTACTAAGGTTGGATTGCCCTTTAATTTTGCCCATTCCAATATCTTTCTCTCTTTCTTTATCACTTTACCTTTCTCTGTCTCTTCCCTATCCATCTCTTTCTTTCTCTCTTCTTCTTCCTCTTCTTGATCTTCTTTCCATTCATCTTTTCACTTCTCATTTTCCTCCCCTTTTTTCTCAACGAATAATTTCATTTTCATTTCTAGTTCAGTTCAGTTACGTTATTCATCAAGCAAACACAATAATATGATTATTGTGATGAAAAACTACACATATCACCATTTACAATATGATAATTACTTTTGGTCGTCTCTGGCAGAATGAAGATTATTCATCAAGCAAACACAATAATATAATTATTGTGATGAAAAACTACACATTTCACCATGTACAATTTGATAATTACTTTTGGTTGTCTCTAGCACAATATGAATGCCCAATGCACTAAACATGAATCTTATATTGTGCAGGCTAAATGCCGATCTCCCAAGAACTTCTAAAATCTGATGGCAAAGACTTTCGAGAAATAAACTTGCGTACTGTTTCAATACCCTTTTGTATATCCCGTAGAAATCATGAAAGGACTTTGTGATACGTCATTGTAATGTTCTCACATTTTAGTAGAGGATGGACAAGTCAAGGCTATTGACAGTGCACTATGTTGATTTTTCGAAAGTCTTTGGGACCATGTTTTTGGCTGTCAACATCATGTTTTCAACTTCACTTGTTTCCTTCTAATGTGGGTATGAATACTTATACCGACTACAATATGCAAATAAAATGGTCACACATAGTCTCAAAGCACATATGGAAATTGATTGCTTCTAGCCTAAAGAGCTCAGATTTATTCTAAAAAGTCTCTTCATGCAAAATAAATAATACAAATTTTTGTTAAAATCTGAATATCAGTATGACTCTAGCTCCTAGACTTTTAGTTAAATCCATTTCAGTGGATGCATCAATTTACATAAAGAATATACAGGTTTAAAACAACTTGGCAAGGGAGTATTATATTGTCAACAATACATAACATTGCATAATGTTGGAAGACATCTTAATTACATTTTGTAGTTCAGGATTACATTACAGCATGATTTAAATGTATTAACATTTTCTTAATTAAACAAGACCCAATAATTATTTTATTCTGAATGCTAAAATTCTTGAGAAATCCCACGTTCAAAGTAAAATGTTTCATTTATGAACCATTCAATTAAAAAATAATGAATTATGATGAATCTGTGATTTAGATATTCTCTTTCATCTTTAAAAGTTAGCATACCTGTGCTATCATCAATGTTTCCAAGCAAACAATAGTCATACAGTAGACCCTTTTTTTTCTTTAAATAAATAAATGAATGCAAAACAAAACAAAATATTAAAAAATTAATAAAATTTTTTAAAACATCACAGTTGAGGATAGCAAAAATTCTGGGATTACTACAAGGCTATCTGAAGGTTTTTTTCTTTCCTTTTTCTTTTTTTTTTTTCCTTGATGGATATCAAACAATACACCACCAAAGCATTTTGGACGACAGGATAACCCCAAAACAAACAGGGGGATATGTGCATCTAAAAATATACATACAAAATCTTCCCTGAAATGCAATTCACAAACATTCAAAAACAATGAAATACAAAAAAAGGCGAATTTCTTTTTCAACACACTGAATAACAAACTCTTTGCCTGAAGCTTTCCATAATAGGTTTTTTTTAATAGTGATAGATTTATTAATGTCTAAAATCTAACCACATTCATTTTGTTTCATTCTCTCCTTTGCTCTTTCACAGACACAAAGTGTAAAACTCTATTTGACCTTTAGAGGTATTGAAGGACACTTAACTGCCCCTTCTCGTTATTCGTTGACAGAAACTTTCAGTCGAGAGCTTACAAGTAGTACCATCTTGACATGCATACATGTTACATGATACTGGTACTGGTAGGAACAAGAAACATCTGACGTGATTAAAGCTACCTGTAATTATGGTTTCAGAGGCTTTTTCAGGGTTGAATTTATTGTTAAGAGAATATTTCCAAAAGTTAATTTGTAGAGAATATTTTTTAAAGTACTTTCAGGGGCTATTTTCCAAGGACTTATTTTGAAGGTTATTTTAATAAGCAATGCAATTTTCAAAGGTTTTTTTTTTTGGGGGGGGGTGTTCTTTTCAAATGCTATCTACATGGGCTATTTTCATAAAAAGATATCATTTTATCATCTCTGAAAAACTAGTCTGTGAGAGAATATATTTTCAAAACATGAATTTCAGTAACCACTTGATAGAGGCTATGTTTTCAGATTGCTTCTCTTTCAGTAGGGTTTATGCATGTGACAATGTATTTAATAATCTAATACGATTGTTTCAAAAAAATGAAATCCCACTGAAACTAGAGCCAGACAACATTTTCATTGACGTAAGCGTATCATGTAGAAATTACAAACAGTTATGTCCACCTATGGTTAAATAATTCTCTTGTTTCTGAAAAGTACATTTATGTTTACACTGATTCATAATGTATTAACAACTGAACAACGAAAAGGAAGGTTTATGACAGGGAAAGCAAAGGCACTGTGAGATTTCATTTCTTCACGAGTTAACACTCAGCAGTTCAGAGTTTTCTTATGGTCTAGATTAATCAGTTTTCCCTCCTCAAATTGGCAACAATTATTCTAATTTTCCACTCCTTCATAGTTTGAAAAAAATAAAAATCTTGATTTTACATGAACCAATATGAATGAAAATTGCAAAATTTAACGGCAAAATTGCCAATTTGTTCATGAAAATATTGATTATATATTTTTCAGTGTGTTGCCAATTTAGAGACTTTAATGATTAGTTACCATTAAATTCTGTAGTAATATTTTCATTGCATAGTCCAATTCATATATGTTCATGTCTTTGTCTGTGCTTTTCAAACAAAGTGCAATATTGTGGTGCATCACAACTGAACTCTTTCAGTAGCAGAGGTAGATATACATTATATAAATAATTGTATTAGGGTTTAAAAAAGACAAGGTAACATAATCAAGGTAGTCTAATAGTACATATTTCAGCAGAATTTTTGCCTGAAGCCTCTAGCATATTCTTAGCAATTAAACCATCTGGTGAGGGCTAGAAAGGCTTTAAATCTATGTTTAAAGGATATGACATAACGTAAAAAAAGGAAATGGTGCAAATATTCTTACTGAATGAGAAGCACCTTTAAACACAAACAAACAAACAAACCTTCCTGGCTTTCAGCATATGATGTGATGGACGACATCCCCCAGGATATAAGAGAAAATGGAAAGCCCATGTTTAGCAAGTAAAAGAGAGAAAAAATAAAGGGACTTTTTCCTATGCAATATCAAAATAGGGCAATGGATATTTGAGAGATGCAGCTTGGCAATGAAAACCCTGCACAAATGTTGCTGCAATTGTCGCCAGAGCAAGCGTGATACAGCCAATATATCAAGCAACATGTAAGAGTACCTGTCGATACTCAGAGCAGCAACACCCCTTCATTTACTTGCAGTACTGCCTAACGCTGTCCAGTTGTAAAGGTTGTAGAAATAGGGACCATCACTGGGACTTAAACTTCTCAGTGGCTGGTGCAAGAAGGTGTCATGTAGCACTCCATGGCCGCAGTCGCATAGGTTGTAGGAGTAGGGAGCAGCACTTTGGCCACAACTACCAGGAGATTAGTGCCAAAAGGTAATATCTAGAACTGCATAACACTCTTTCAGTCATACAGATTGTAGGAATAGGGAGCACCACTTTGGCCAGGGCTACCTTGTGATTGGCGCAAGAAGGCTTCATCTGTATCCAATGTAAGAAAGAGAAAAAATGAAGAAAAAATACAAGTTCAAAATGCATAGAATGTCAATGTAATCTGCTACATTCTGAATATTTTTTACAGCCCCGAATACAATGAAATTTCCCCCATATTAGACCACAACTTAAAAGTTTAGAGGTTTTAGACAGCTTCATCTAAAGCTGTTGACTGGTCACATTGTACATTCCCAACAGCACTCTTCACAGTCATATGGTTCAAGCCACTTGACATGATCTTATAATGGTCATCATCAAACTCTAGCCTATCTACTCACCTGCTTCATCTAAAGCCATTGACCGGTCATACTGACCATTCCCGACAGCCCTCTGCAAGGTGATGTGGTCCAAGCCACTGGACACTATCTTGTGTTGGTCAGGCATATACTGCTCCACAGCAAAGTTGTAAGACATAGCTGAGTAAAAGGCAATAATGGAATGAAGAAATTCAGTTCCAAAAAATCTGCATTCTTTTCTTTCACAAAACCTATGTTTGAATATTTGTACTGGAGTACCTATAAAGACGTAGGTCCTCTGTTTCCACTCCCAAAAGAATGTTCTTCATTAAATGGGGGCAATATAGGGCAAAGTCAAATGCAATTTTGTGATCAGGGTTGGGGGCAGGGGCAACAATGACAATCTCCCTAGGATACTTACCCTCCTAGGAAGATTACATTAAAGACAACTATGCTCAAGTAGGGAGCATTAATTATCGAGAGATTAATCTCTCTGGGATAGTGTTTCTAAAGAGTTTGTTTTCCTTGGATCAAAAAAAAGGCCTGAAGGAATTATCTAAGCAGTACTCATCCAAAAGTAGTCCACAGGGGTACAAATCAAATCAAAATGAATAAATCTACTGAAATAAAATCCAGTGTGGATTATCATGGTGGTGGGGGTGGTAGTTGTCTGAATACTAAATAATAAGCAATCACATCATAATCATTATTATCCACTCTGAGATCATCTAAAGCTTGATGATGTATTACCTGCAGGTGAAGGAATGTACTTCATATAATCTGGACGGTTCTTTCTCTCCGGTGGGCCTGGGAACCACTCTTTCGCCTCTGTAGTATTTCCTGGGAAATGGAAGTTGCAAAAATAAAAAATGAGTAAAAGAAAGAATGACCTCTGGCAAGTCCTTCAAAAGCATTGTTTTTGAGTGAAGTTAGATCTATTCATACAACTCTAAATCATTTTATATTATTTTTTTAAATCATCACTGTCCTAATGACATTCATTTCCAGTGGGTTTATTCCTGAGTTATGTTGGGTTTAGTATTCAAAGAATTGAAGGTACTGTTCAAGAGTATGAAAATCTTCTCCTGTGGTTGAATTATGGAATGTTGAAAAGACCCACATACAATGCAATGCATTACTTTTAATACCTACAAGTCTTTATTTTTTAAGAAAAAGACAAAACTACATCTTTTTTGTTGTTGTTTAATCTTCCATCCTTTACCACTTTGGACTGACATTTCAACTATCAATGCTTAATCGTCATTATCCTCATCATCATCACCAGATCCTCCTCCTTCTCCTTCTCCTTCTCCTTATCCTCCTCCTCCTCCTCCTCATCATCATTATCACCATTACCATCATCATCACCATCACCACCACCATCATTATCATTAATATTATCATTATGATAACTAATATTAACATTATCACAATTACATCACTATTATCACTATCACTATCACTATTAGTATCATTATTACTGTCACTATCAGTATCATTTACCTATCATTATCATTATTACTATCACTATCATTATCACTATCGTTAATATTATTACTATAATTGTTATCAATATTATTCATCTTACCATAGACTTTCTGGAGAGTCAGGTACTGCCTGAGAGCCATGATCTCTGGATCATACGTGTGGACGATAGCCTTGTTACCACCCAGCGCCTTGAGCAGCTTGCGACGGTAGTAGCGCCTCCAAGCTAGCTGGATGGTACAGGCCGCTATCTGACGCTCCCATACGTCCTCGTCCTTACGCAGTAAACGCCGGAGCTGTACCTCATGGACTGTGTGCATCATCTTGGTGTTGCATTGTCTGTAACTGAATGTAGAGAAATACAGTAGAGATTGCATTAAGTGAACTGTGTGTATCATCTTGGTAATACATTGTCTGTAGCTGAATGCAGAGATGACAATGGGGATTGCATTAAGTAATATCATCATGGGGTTGCATTGTCTGTAGCTGAAAGTAGAGACTACAATAAAGATTACATTAAATGAACCATGTATATCATCTTAGTAAATGCACTGTCTGTAGCTGAATGTACACATAACAATTGCAGTTGTAATAAAAAAAATAATATGTATCATCCTGGTATTGCATTGTCTGCAGCTGAATTTTGAGATTAATGTGGCAACATCACCAGAGATTACAATGAGTCTACCATGTGCATAACTTCCTGAGTTCCCATCAAGCTTCTTTTGATATTCAGTATATGAATACCAACACATCCATACTCACTTCCTCCATGTGTTCTGAATGATGGTGGCAGCTCTGTTCTTTCTCCTCATGTCAACCAACCTCAGTCTCTCCTTGCTCACAATCTTCCTTCTTTCATTCAGTATCTTTAGCTGGCCTTCCTCATCCCTCGCATCCTCCAGGGAGACTGAACATGGGTTACTGTTCCCTAGCAACGGTGGTCCTATTGTAACGGCAACGCCCATCTTCTCTCCATCCTCCTCTGTGGAGAGCGTTTCACTATAAGGAGCAAAACCTTCTGAGAGATTCACCGAGGCATCAACAATGCTGTTGTTGTTGTTTGTATTAGCATTCTCTTGGGTCCAACCGTTTTCTTTGACCTTGGTCCGATCCTCTGGAGGTGGGAGCATCTCTTGATTTGATGTAGGGATGCGGTCCTGGCTTTGGGAGTTCAATGGGGTGGAGGACGGATCAGGGTTATCGCCCTTTTTGCTCTGCTCCTCACGTTTCCTGTAAAGACAGGTATTATTGAACACATGTTTTCATCCTCTGAAATAAAAAAACTAATGAAAAAACAATATTTTTGAAAATTTTCCTTACAAAACAAAAGGAGACTAGCTCATAAAGGACATTATAGAGTTGCTACTTCGTGTAGGGATCTTCCAAACTTCACAACTAGCTCATTCTCTAAGGATTTTTCTAATAATTTTAGACCTGATTCGCTGATCTTTTCGCATTTATTCCAATCAACATGATGTCTAGGTGGACTTCCTCTTTAACAGCCAAACCATATTTGATATTTGATTTTGAAGTGATATCACAGTAAAATTTCCAATGGGCTAGTAAATGCTGTTCTCTTTACTTTTCATTATAGACTAATTTCCTGGATGGATACTTGGTATGTTTACAAAGCTCTTAAAGTCATAAATGACACTATACCAAATTAAGCAGTATGACAGTATGAAACGAGATCTAAATTTACATTGCACTCAATGAGAGATGCAAATACCGGTAAATATTTCTTATATTGATCACTTTTGTGATTGAGGCAAACTTGATTTTATAATGTGTGTGGAGAAATGGTTTTTAAAGATGACCTATCATATGCAACAATATGTTTTCCCCCATTTTTAATGAGTATCCCTATAAAGATGCTATAACCTTGTTTTGATGCTGAGTATATCTATGTATTCTTACTTTGCTGCTGCATCTTTTCTCAGTTGTTCATGTTTCATCAAAAGCTTCTTCCTCTCAACAAAAGTCTTGCGAACGCAGAAACCTCTGAAACGACTCTGGAAAGAAATGGATAACCATACGGCAAACATCAATACCTGGTTCGGCGGACAAGGTTTCATTATTTCTGCCTTACAGGAATTTTGTGTCTAATTCCTTAATTTCATGCATTGCATGCAGGAGTATTTTTTCTCCTCCTGTAATTATTTGAATGCCTAAGACTAATAGTAAATCAAAACTCTGATTTACAAAGCAAAATACATTACATGCAGCTTTGATAATATCAAAATAGATTAAATATAAGAAGCATAATAATAATGATAACAACAACAATAATAAAAATCATAATCATAATCATAATCATAATAATCATAATCATAATCATAATCATAATCATAATCATAATCATAATCATAATCATAATAATAATAATAATAATAATAATAATAATACCTGCATTTATATGGCACCTTTCAAGATAGTAACTGATCAAAACGCTTTAAAGTGTATTATTACCCCCTGTCATTGGATTCAGTTAAGATTCTGCACTTATAGTGCACATTCTCCACTCCACTAGGGAGCTTTCCAGTCTGGCCGTTTTACAGGCACATACATACTATTCCAGTCACAATGACATCCACATCCTACCAGATACCCATTTAACACCTGGATGGAGAGTGGCAAATGTAGATTAATGCCTTGCAAAGGACATTAGTAAAAAAAAAAAAAAAAAAAAAAAAAAAAATAATAATAACAATAATAATAACAGTAAGTAATACTCTCAAATCTATTATATTGGCATCCCTATTAAAAGGCGAACTGTCTACATTGACTACTCTATCTGTTCTCCCTCAGGATAAAACATGAGTTATAAATCCTCTCAAGAAAGGCAACCTGTCTGTAGTGGCCTCTTCTACCATTTCCCTAAAGTGACCTTAATTACAGGTTTGTCAGTAGCTTGAAACCACCTGCATAGAAAGACCACCTGTCTAAACACATCGCATTTATTAACTCCCTTGAACAGTGCTTCTAAATTGTTACCCGTACTAAAGTAACCTGTATATAACAACGCCCTGTATACAAAGAGAGTTTTTTTAATCTCCCTTGAGTGGTCTTTACAGATTTGACTGTATGATATTATTAGGACCTACCTGTATACGAGTAGCAGCCATGTCTCTGATACCCGTAATGGAGAGTGCACCCTGTTCCACCATGTACTGGGATACCTCATGGTGATCATTGAGAAGGGTGTAGTCGAGGGGTGTGAAACGGTCCTCTGTCAGCTCCATGTGATTAGGGAAAGCCCCGTGGTCTAGTAATAACCTGGTGGCATCAAGGTAGCCAGTACTGCAAGCCCAATGGAGAGCTGTCATGCCCTGTGAAAGCCATGGTAACAGAAATAAAGATATATTTTTAAAATGTTAAAAGCAATAAATCAATAAATCAATAAAGATCAACTCAACAACAAAATTATGAATGATTTATCACTCTAAAAACTACCCCCATTCCTCTTCACAATACAACAATGACTTTTTCTGTAGCAGACAAAGTATCTGTAACACCACTATATTAATTATTTCAGACTCTTAGAGAGTTCTTTTACAAACTAGTGTACATCATTAGAACTACCAATGAATTAAGTGTCTTTAACAATTTTAGTTAATTAAAAAGTAAATAGCAGTGATGTGGTGAATACCAGCAGTTCTGAGTCATGAGGCCAATGAGAATATTCCCTTCCATGAGTTTTGTACATGTGACTCGGTCCATGGCCAAAATACAGGTATGGCCTCTAGGCTGATCTTGACCTACAACAATGGTAAATAGTTGTTTATGCCAATTAGCAAACATGGCACAAAAGGAGTAAATTCTGCACCAAAAGATTTCTATTTCATACTATCTTGAGTTCAGTTCTCTTGCCACCATGTGCAAAAGAAAAAAAAAAAAAAAAAAGTTGTTGCAGAAATGCTGTCTTCTCACCTCATTATCCTGCAGATTAGGGTCAGCGCCGTGCTCCAGGAGTAGGGTCATACAGCGGATGAATCCCCCATAGGCAGCGCACTGGAGAGGAGTACGACCTGCATTATCCTGGACATTGGGACTGATGTCATGCGTCATCAAGTGGTAACAGACACAGGTATGCCCTCCTAAAGCAGCCCTGTTGTAGGAAATCAGAAATAAATGAATTCCAAAATGACACCACATATTCAGGTTATGCCAGCTGAAGGAAATGACTGGCTTGGTGCAGTGCCCACAGGCACAAGCATTAGCTTGATTAACCCTACTCAACTTTTATACATGTTCTACCATAATTGTTTGGGCAGATACTATTTCTTTGTTGTCTTGATCACATTCAGTGTAAGTTTAATTTGATTCTGTGATCATTCATTTTCCATCATCATTCCGTCACTCCAACTGTGGATCTTGTGGCACATGACTGCACAGCACTAACATCCTTTGGCAAGACATTCGTCTACATTTGCCACTCTCCACCCAGGTGAGGTAAATGGGTACTCAGTAGGCAAAGATTACTTGAATGCTTAAGTACCTTATCATGGTAGCTCGGCTTAAGCTAGGGTAATAATATGATACTTTGTACTACCAATCGGTTACAAGTGATATTCTGAACTGATTGTAACTTTTAATGCTACAAAGGAAACAACTTCTTGGTCCAAGAACTTACCAGTGAAGAGGGGACCTGCCCTCTTGGTCTACTACCTTGACCTGAGCACCACCTGGAATATAGAGTTCGAGAATTTTACAATCAATTACGAACAACTTTACGTCTTCATGCCTGAAACGCTACTACATGTAAGTGATATTCCTAGTCCTATGCTAATCCTCTTCTCTCTCCTCCTACATCCATTTCTCCATCTCTCTTCATATGTGACTGTTCTTCTACATCCCTCTATAACTTTCTTTCTCTCTTGCTCTCTTCTCTTTTTCTTTTTTCTCTCTCTTTCTTTCTCTTTTTTTTTTCCTTCTCTCTTTCTACATTGGCCCTCTTTCTCTCTCTCTCTCTCTCTCTCTCTCTCTCTCTCTCTCTACAATGTATATAGTTTCACATTCAATGAATATTATGAACACCCATCGCTTCCTCCCTCACCCCTAACCCCACAATGAGTCCCTAAGAAGTCACTCAATTCTCTCTTCTTGGGACACTTAGAGGGTTAATGTTGGTACCTTTTGCTAATGTCTTCATGACCTCTGTATGGCCCATCTCAGCTGCTCTGAAGAGAGGGGTGTGTTTGGTCTGATCCACTACATCTATTGCTGCACCATGCTATAGAATAAGAACAACAGAAGAGCTATTATTAAAGTAAAGTACAGAGAAACCTGTATATCAAGACTACTCAGGAGAGACAAGAAAAGTGGTCTTAATAGACACGTGGTCTTTATATGCAGGTTGCTTCATTACAGGTTTCACTGAGAAATGCTATTCAAGGGAAACAAAATTTGTGGCCTTTTGGTTGTCAGGTGGTCTTTCTACACAGGTTGTCACTCAATCAGGTTTGACAATATTATGATTGGCATATATACATGTAATGAAAGGATAATCTGCAAAGAGTAGAAGGTAATGACGATAGATGAATTTTCGAATCTCGCATGTGCTTGAGATTCCCAACAGTTTCATGCCATAAAGTAATTAAAGCATAACGTAAGAGTATATTTGTAATTCACAAAAGTGTCTTGCTGTGTATACTGACATAGTTAACAATATTTGAAGTGTCTGACTTTACAGTACATCATCATCACAAGCAATATCAAGAGGAAACATTCCCTAATCTTTGGAAGCAATACTGGTTGCATAGAACTCACCTGCAAAAGAACTTCTACAGTACTGGCATGCCCTGACATAGCTGCAGCATGAAGAGCTGGTATACGGATTAACAATAATTATATTGAAATAAGGAAGGTTTCCTACTAAATATACAGCTTTCATTTGGGGGCAATTCATAATATCCATGGATGTTACTACTACAACTGTGGTAGATAAACGTACACACTGTTCTTAGTATCATTCAGAATACAATGTAGGTAATGGTCTGAAACTGTACTTCACTAGTAAATAAGAATAATTCTGATGTTCTAAAGGGTTTTTGGAACTAGCAAATTATTTAATGTTAATTGCACACACTGAAAATGATACATGCACTGTATAAACATATATCTTCTAAGCATTTAGAAAAAAAATTAGGGGCGGATCCAGGATTTTGTATAAGAGGGGGCACAGAGCCAGAAAAGTACACAATTAAAGAGGCAATTTTTTTTATTGTGTACTTAAAGTATGCCAGGTTTTTTTCAAAAGGGGGGGGGGAAGGGGGCAGCCGATTTGGCCTGCCCCTGGATCCGCCCCTGAAGTGCACGTATCAAGCACTATTAAATCCATATTACCATCATTATTATTATAATACAGGGATTGCAAAGCTACAATAGATTAAAGTATTTTTTTTTAAATCAAATCCTCCAGCTCTATCATCCAGACACTATCATTTGGTACTAGATAAAATAACAGTAAATACAATTCAAATAGCATTAAAATGCCTGTATAAAAGATACAATTATGCTACAACAGTCTTATTAACTAACCTGTTGCTCCTGTTTTATCAGTAGCATTGATATCTTGTTTGTATTTCATCATGATCTCTATGACCCCATCGGCTCCCTTCCCAGCAGCCCACATGAGCGCTGACCTTCCTTCCAAGTCAGGCTCGTCTGTGATTCCCTCTCTCTGGAGGAACAGCTCCACTGTCTCCTGAAGAACATCAAAACCCATAATAAATGAAAAATAAAATTTATCCAAAAAAATTGTTCAATGCAATATATTTTACAATAATTCAAACACAGCAAGTAGGAAAGGTACTACATACAGGCTTCTCGGCAGAAAATAGTTTACACATGGTTCAAATTGACAAAAATATGGCTTTAACAAATCCCATGGGGGTGATCTGAGAAGACCATAGCAGGAAAGTATGCATTGACACATTTATTGGTCCATATTGAGTGAAATATGACCTTATGACATCCCAGGAAGGTGATTCGGGAGAACAAAAAACAACTTTAGAGATTGTAGGCATTGACTGATTTATTACCCTCGTCGGTACCCTCGTCGGTACCCTTGTTGAGAGAATCTGCACACGGTTTTTATTTTTCTGAAATTCCTCACCCTTGACATCAGCACCAAGGGTGTTGTGTACTCGCAGGAAGGCTGACTACATAATATCTAACACTTTTCATTGTCATGAAAATAAGTAACTACATCGTTTATCGATTTGGCTAAGAATGAAAGAACAAAAATCATGAAAGGAAATGCACAATATTTAATAACGGAAACTCAATCATTTTCAACAAAAATAATAAAAAATTTCATCCCAGAGATACAAATTTGTGTATGATTGATTACAACATTAAAATTTCATAACTTTTTATCCTTTATTTGACTGTCCTTAAACTTTCACTGATCTGTCTCTCTCATTTTTCTTTTATTAAAGCCATCTTGTGCTAGGGTGGACTCCCCCATGCCAATGAAATAAGCTTATTCAATATCTGATATGTTTCTTACCGTATGATTATTCTGCGCTGCATAGTGGAGGGGTGTGGCACCATTCGAGTCCGAGCAGCTATAGTTGGCATTCTTGTCCAGCAGCATATTGACCATATGGGTGTGGCCTAGGACTGCCGCCCAGTGGAGGGGGGTGCGGAACATGTTGTCTAACACGGAGATGTTGCACTTGACCAGTGGCGTCTGGACCAAATTACAAACAAATAACTTGCAAATGTGAACATGATACGTTACTACTAAAAAAAAAAAATATATTGTTGTTAGAATGCTATTACAGTTATCTTATTGTTTCACCACTTCGTGTACACTGTATATAAATTTTACAATTTCACTGAATTCACATAATGAACCTCTCGACATACATCCACTGACCAACATACTTTCATAAAGAATACTATATCTGAATGTTATTTTGTTTGCCTGACTACATAATGTATTTTTTTGTATTCAGTTGAACAATTCCTTATTAACAATGAGTAAATACCTATATCAACATCAGAGTTATAGTTACACTGTGTGGAAGTGGAGGCAGCAAAACCCACCACTAACCAGCAATATTGACACTAGAGCCCATCCATCAGGAATCCAAAATTTGTATCTTTTACATCTACTTCATCCCAAAATTGAAAGTGTATGACAAAAACCAAAAAGTATGTAAATTTCATCAAATGTCACCTGTCACTAAAGAATGTCCTGCCCAAAACCCTGATCAACATAACAGTAATTAATTTGACTATTGGCAACTACATGTTTCACAACAAAGGAGACTCTATAAACATAGCATTTCTAATATCTCACATCTAACCATATCAATTAGTTGTTTTTCTCCTCTCATAGAGGCCCTACTTACCTGAAAATCTACAAGGCGTTGTACTATGGCAGCGTTGCCGTTGGCAACGGCCAGATGAAGCGCAGTCCTCCCTTCATAGTCCTGCCAATTGACTACACTGGGTTCAGTTTCCTACAAACATATTGACAAGGAGTGAGAACAATGAAACAAAGGAAACATGTTGGCATGGACCACAGTGTTGCAGTGAATAAGTAAAATATCAAGCTGTCAACATGTGCGTAAGTAATTTGTCTATTCACACACTAAATGAGGAATTGTGTCTCATGGAGGTCGCCCGCCCGCCCCCCCCCCCCACCCCCCCCCCCCCCCCCCACTCAGGTGGTCAGGGGCTCAGTTCGGGAAAAAAATCCTGAAAAATCGTTGAAATAGGGGGTCTTTTAGCATTTTTTCCCTGAAATATTTTTAATTAGGGGTAGTTTTCAAATCTTTCCCGAGCAATCCTGAAATAGGGTCCGGAATAGGGTTAGTTTCAAACCCCCGAAAAATTCCTCGGCACTCTTCCTTCATTTAGGGGATAATTTTGCTAGCTTCCCTACCAAAAACCTGAGGGGGGGGGGATTTTGCTGGCTTCCCTTCCAAAAGCCTGTGATAGGGGGGCGGTCGTCGCGATCGATTCGGATCAATTCAGGTACCCCTAAACTTTTCTGCCTTTTATTTTGTGAAAATTCGGCTCTTTGGAAGTTTGATTATAAAATAATGTAAGCATTCCATTACTTTATTGAACTTTCAACAAGGTTTTTTTTTTTTATTTGGTTTTGTTTTGTTTTTTATTTTTATTTTGTTTTGTTGTTTGTTTGTTGTTGTTGTTTTGTTTTTTTTTGCTTTTTTTTTTTTTGGGGGGGGGCTGTTTCTTATTTGAACTTAATTCTTTTTGTGCTACAATTGTTTTTTTTTGTTTGTTTTTTTTCCGGGGGTTGATGTTCAATGAGACAGGGTGAAGGGGAGGAACATTAACTGTCCGATGTAAAAGAAAAAAAGGGGGAGGGGGATTTCGGCCACTTCATATTTTAGGACTCTTTATTTCAATTCAATTTATTTCTACTTTTTACTCACATCATGGAAGCATATACTAGGGTAAACTTCCTTTTGCGACAGCCACCCAAAATGAAAACAATATATAGGGTTATGGGTTAGGGTTTAGAGTTTAAGGTTTAGGGTTAGGGTTAAGATTAGGGTCAGTGTTTAGGGTTTAGGGTTTGGGTTTAGGGCTTATGTAACCGCACATTAGGGTGGCTGTCGCATAAGTCATTCCTATTATCAACAACTAAATTGACGTGAATGGGGAAAATGGCCCTCATACCATACACATGTGATTGTATATCGCCTCAAATATAGTATTTATTCCCTTATGACAGACTAAACCGATCTGTAGACATCATTCGAGGGAGGGGAGGTGTAGGAGATCACGTCACTTAGGAATATCGGTTGCAACGGTGTAAAGAAGGAGCCCCTCCCCCACCAAAATTTCCTTCGAAAATATTTCCACTATGATATGAATATGTATAGGATATTAATCCCATCTCCCCTCGCGCTGGGGGTGACAGGAGGCCGATTGGGTGGGGGGGGGGGGGGGGGGGGTAGTAGGGAAAAGTAAATTTGTCGGTCCTCCCAAGACCCATATAAGGGGGGCATAATCATAATTAATCCCCCTGAAAAGAAAATAAGTTTTTCTCATTTTTGCATCCTTTACAAGGGACGTACCGCTAATCATGCATGTTATGTTTTCATGGCCTTAATTTCTCTGAGTATTAAACCACAGAAACATGGCAAGATCAAATCGCTCCCTCTAGCTCTATATGCATGGATATACTACTCGAACATAATTATATCCATGCTCTATGTGCGAGAATTCCGCCCGAGTGTAAATAAAATCATTATTAAGTCATTCATAAAGTAAAACAATCGTCATTTAGTCTTCATCAAGATGAAAATGTATTTTCTTCAGAACTCATGCAAGATTTGGATAAATAACACATACTCATATATTGTAAATACTTCTTGGTAAAAAAATAACACTTTACCCGACTTTTTTTTTTATTCACTTGATTATTGTGATAAATATACGGTACGGTGATTGATCATAAACACAGCTAGCGCCCGTGGATGTCCACGGGCTGCTTCTGGTAGTTATTATAATAATCATCATAGTTATCAATATACAGGTGAAATGGAGAAAAAAATTATTGGTAATATATTTCTCAAATAATCTCCATTTGAAGAAAAAAAAATTATTGGTCATATATTTCTCGAATCTCCATTTGAAGAAAAAAAAAAAAAGAGGAACACTTCATAAAAACTAACAGAAGTATAGTGATGCGTGTGCTAGCAATGTTTGACGTAATTCATTTTGCTTTTATATTTCCAGACACTCTTATGCATTCAACTATGACAGCATTTACTGTCATCCATTGCGGTTGATGCACATGAAGCAATCTTGCATGAATTCTTCTCAGTTTCTTCTTAATGCTAAAGATAACAACAGCAAAGCATGTCTTGATGTAATCTGGAGTCTTTTACATTTACAGCTGGAAGAGAAAAGTTGTTCTCACCAGTATGTGTTGGACAGTGTTGATCGCAGTGGGGGAATCCCCTGCGTTCGCTGCCCAGTGGAGTGGGGTCTTTCCATCCGTGTCTGGTATACCAATGTTGGAGCTCTGTAAAGCAGAAAAGTAAAGAATATTGATATGTTTAAAATGTTTTTACCTGTTTAATGTTAAGCAATCCATCATTGACCTTTCCAAGAAGGGGAAATTTCAAGCTTACTATGTTTTACAATGTCATTGGCAACATGTGATAATCTATTCATAATCAAGCTGACGAAGAAAATGTTTCATCACTTGATAAAGGTTACGTGATAATGTACCAAGACCTCAAACGGGTATGCACATACTGAGTCTTGGAGCACTTTGCATTTATGATGCTCTATGAATATTATCATTAGTCCATAAGTCATCATTAAGACTAATATCTCAAAAAACATGTACGTCAAATATTAGCCCACTGCAACATATTACTTTTCCCATTTTCACCTGTACATCAATGATAATGATAATGTATATGCAGGTGTATGCTTTGTAGATGTACCAGCACCTCTGAATACCACAAGGTCTAACAGTTGAATTCAATGGTTTTGTGGTCACTGTATTTCAGCATTAAAATTTGATGTGGCCGATTCGGTTTCATTTATTTTTTTAATGTTTCTTCATACACAATGTGTTTTGACTCATAAATGTGCTTCTTTATTCATAAATCTATTAAACTTTTATGTGATTGCAAGTTACATGAACATCTGTGCAATTTTGTATCACTACATTGTTGAAATTTCTTTACTTATTCAATTTCCTCATTTATCAATCACACATCCATTCAACAACACTCACATACAGTAATTAAAAGTTACATGAACATTTGGGCACATAGGAAATTGAGCTTTTTCCACTACGTAGTTGAATAAGACTTACATGTTTTACAAGCATTCTGACTGCTTCTTCATTCCCATAAGATGCACTCCAATGCAAGGCAGTTCTCTGAAAACAGCAAAATATAAGTGGTCAAATTACAGCGTTTTTAGTCATACAATAGTCATACCCTGTTCTTGTATAGCGCATATCACATTATGACATCACATTATGACATGAAATCCCTAAGCGCTTCCAAAGAGCTTTAGAAATTATTACTCTTGCTATACCATCCCGTAATCAGCAGAGAGTGCGAACAATCCTTCCAAGCACCCATTTACCTCACCTGGGTCGAGTATGACAAATGTATTAAGGTCTTGCCAAAGGAGTGCTGCGGCAGGGATTTGAACCCCTGACCTAGGGGTTTACAGTCCCAGGGACTTATCCACTAGACCACCACACCTCATCTGTTGGGTGATTGGTTCTCTTTCATCCAGTACCTAGGGCATATGACTTTTGTGAAACACACATTTCACAAGTTATCTATCTGGGGCTTAGTATTTAACAAGTCAATATGTCTAAAGGTTTTATCTACCTTTGAGTTATCTTGCTCATCCACTTCTCCTGGTAAGAGTTGTTTCATGATGAGAGCAAGACATCTTGTATCTTTGTGCCTGGTGGCAAAGTGAAGACAGGTCTGTCCCTCGTTGTCCTTCTCTCTCCAATATGCTCCTTTAGAAACTAGCAGCTTGCACAGCCGAAACACTCCCTGCGATCACCAAAGATAACATGGAAATTGTTCACCCACTGGATACAATTTGATTTTGTTATAACACATATTTTCCACAGTAGGCCATGGGCCGAGCCTCAAAATTCTTCAGTTCCGTGGTCCATCTCTGGGAAGTACTTTATTTTGTCATAAATGATTAATGGACATATATCTAAGAGCAGTGGTGAATGTTCCCATTTGCAGATTTTGGGCATATTTTCACAATTTTGATATAAAGTTGCTACAATGAGCAGACAGCTTTCCTGCAAAGATGATGTCATATCTGGTCCTTAAGTGACCAATCACAGCTGGGCTATTAGAGACCTGAGTGCAAATGGCCAATCACAGCCCCTGTACTCTGAGTGTTTGTGTGCATGTACCATGTCTGCCACACAGAGCATCTTACACCATGACCATTGAATCAAGCGATTCACCAACAAAACTAAGATTGAGAGGGCCAGGAAGAAGCAAGAAAGAGCAGACATGAAGGTATTTGATTAGTGTTATGTTTTTGTGTTTTGGGGGAAAGCATTATTATGAACAGTCAAATTTTCACCAGGTTTTATTTGCATTAACTGTGGGCACAACTTTTCAACTACCAGTCCCATGCATTGGTATTTGTGTTGTGGATTGACTCCTTTAGTTTAGTTTGACTTTTTGAGTGGGCTTATCTAAAAAATCAGTTGAATTTACCCACAAATAATCATTTCCTTATTAGGATATCACAACATTGTAGGTAGACTGTCTCATTATGAAAATATGAATGTCTAAACACCCATTTTTATTATGAACTAAGCAGTCACTTTCTAGCAAAGCTATGCATGATTATACTTTATAGTTTATACATGTAGTAGATTTATCGATACAATTAATCACTTATAGTACATGGACAAGCTTATCTGGAGGTAACCTTGTACTCCACAATAGCATTTACAGGTGAATAGGCTTCAATAGCTTTTGTGTGTGTTAACAGGCTATGGTCCATTCTAGAACATTCATACATGAGAGGAAAATACAATTTAAAATTTCACTTTCAACTCTGAAACCTCAAATTTGTAGCATAGTAAGAGTTGAAGAGTCCCTGAATTAGGTAAGCTGGCAATGAAGTACTTCTATGCTAAGTGAATGAATGGCATGTCCTATTTTACAATATTAACAAATACTAAAATTATTGGGAGAAGACAATCTATAGATAGACCTTATCACATTGTGACCAATCAGCGTTATCGTTAAAATAGCCCCCCCCCCCCCCACTCCCGGCAGTATGCTATGGGGACTTAATTTCCACTTCAAAAGTTCAATATACATTAATGTAGGAGAAGGTGATTAGATTTAATGTGTTTTTAAATCAAATAGTGTATTGTATTTCATTTTTATATACAAGAGCAAATGGCATTAAATCTCTTATATTTTTCTGTTTCTTTTTAGTCTTTGAAAACAATGCTCCCAGCCACAAGGACCATCGATATTCCACGCGAGACGGAAGCAGTAATGGAGCCACATTTGAAGGTCCGACAACTATGACTGAGGCTATGTGAATGATATTTTTAGCCAAGGGTTCACCATGTTCTTCCTGTCCAGTGCATCATATGGAAAAAGGGACAAAACAGTGGATAAACAATTCACAAGATAAAGAACGAAAGAGAAACAATTTATGCAGGTAAGCTGGTACAAGCTGCAGAAATGAGCAAAGATGAGACGATTCTGCTCAAGACTTGTCTGAAAGACCTTCTTGCTTTGAATATGAGATATCACTTCAGCCATACTTCACCTCCTACCAGAACTACACAAGATTCCTCCCAAAGGACAAAGAAGCAGGTCTTGAGAAGAACTATTAACAGTCATATGAACATTTCTGTAAATCAATTGCAGAAGTAGGAGCGGGGAAGGGCCGTGAAGTACATGTATTAAAATTACAGAAATTTCTGTATATGCCATATATTCTGCAGGGGGTTTATATTCACGAATTTAACAATTGCAACATGCTGAAATATTGGCAACATTCATACATACTAGCGCAGCGTGGCTGTATGTAATGTAGGCTGTGCTAATTCACCCCTCACCTTGCAAAAGTACATGTATAATATCATTGCTGCTTGTTGATTACCCAATCTAAAATTTAACCACTCGCAAAATGGTCTGGTTAATCCTATTTGCGAGAACAAATTTTTAAAAAAATGTAAAGTCGTATGTTTTTCAGTTAATATGCAGATGAGCTGCACTCATAACCCATAATACCTTAAGAAAGAATTTTTCAAAACACGTGTTACATGTTTTATCCCAATTTTGAAAGTTACAATTTTTCAGCCAGTTATTCTCACAAGCATTTCCATATTGTGTGGAATACCGTGATTCTGCATATTAGCTTTCATGATTCATATGCCCTCTCATAGTCATTAGTCCATCTATCTTATAATTTTGTAATTTTGTGTGGAATCATGGGTTACTACATGTATTTGTAGTGGGAGCAGTAAAATATCCTAAAATGATAAATAATGCAATGTTCTGTATTTTTCTGTGAGTGCGAATTGGATAACAAGTTTAAGCCTTTCTCAAGTACAGTGAAATGGATTGAATATTCTGACAATAACAATGTACTAAGAATCTTTTTTGTATGATTTTGAATACATGTCAAATTTAAGGTTAATCTATATGTAAATCTTTTAAATAGGGACAATCCATGTCTCTGTTTTTAAGTTTGAATGAATGAGATGGAAGCGAATTTCAAGAATAGACAGCTTTCTAATCAGGACCATGAAGTTGCTATACTTTAGGCCAGATGTGAAATCTCTGATGTACATGTACATAGTTATTGACTGTTGCTGAGATGTACTTTTTGCTGATGTGCTCCAAAATTAGGGGTATGAGATGTAGTAATCATTCACTTTGGAAGTGGTTTTCAATGCACCTGAGAGTAGGAGTTTTACACTTCAAAAATACTAGGGAAGTATAATTCATGGACTTATAAGTTACAATGGTTACCTGATTAATTTGGCAGACATGATCACATTTAATCATGAATAAATAAAATACATCACTACTTGCTGAGAAAAGTAAAATGTTCAAGCTTTGTTGAACACTTTGTGCAAAATGTGATTTTATATATATATACAGGCCTACGCACATGTACTTGTTTGATGCTAATACAAACTACATGAACGTAAAGACTGGTTTGAATTGTATCAAGAGTGTTTGTAAATCCAAGTATCCAACAGTGAATTTTATTAAAAATTAAAATATGCAACATGAATATACAGTTATGTGTCATGCTTATATTCCTGCATTGTTTTTCATATGTAAGGTCACAGAGTGAGAGAGAGAAATAAGGTGATACATATTAAGAGAACAGGATAACAAATGATTAAAAGGAATACATGAAAAGTGCTGGGGGGGGGGGGTGCAGGGGTATGTGCTTGTATCCAGGATAAACAGGAGATTAACCTTCAGAGGCCTTTTAATTTGTACACCTCAAACACTTTTAATATCTCTCGTATTCATTTATTCTGTTTTCATTATTAGGTCAATTATTCAGTATTAACTGGGGGGGGGGGGGGGGGGAGGGGGGGGGC
Organism: Heliocidaris tuberculata; assembly: GCA_025618425.1. NCBI lineage: Eukaryota > Metazoa > Echinodermata > Echinoidea > Camarodonta > Echinometridae > Heliocidaris > Heliocidaris tuberculata. The sequence goes on from CM046840.1 coordinate 43,072,741, forward strand.
TTGCCAGTACATGTGCAAGTAGATCTGTATGTGTGACAATGATGGCTGTGTGTAAATTTAAAAAAGAGAATGGGCACAGTATGAAATTTAAATTGAAAACATCTTGCTGATTGTGGGATTCATTATAGGCCAATTGTTTAGTATAACTTGGGGGGGGGGGGGCTTGCCCGCATATGTGCAAGTAGATCATTATGTGTGACAAGGATGGCTGTGTGTAAAAGAAAAAACAAAATGGGCACATTATGAAAATTTGGATAGAAAACATCTTGCTTATTTTGTGTGATACACCGTCTTCGTTTTTGTTGTTTTAACTTCATGGATGTACATGTGTGTGTGTGTGTGTGTGTGTGTGTTTTGGGTTTTTTTTTTTGTTTGTTTTTTTTTTGGGGGGGGGGGGCTGATGGGTGAACTGATTAGGGTGGGGAGGGGTGGACGTGGGGGTATAGGGCAGCAGACAGACACTGTCCTCACTTCAGGTAAAGCAAATACATCTGATTCTATGTCTGATTACACTGATCATTTCATGAGACATTTGATCACATACATGTATACTTGGTTTCTATAAGGATAACTTACTATAAGGTATTAATATGCAAATTAGATTTTATATGATTGACCATCATTACATGACATCACATTGCTCAAAATACCATCTCTGTGTCTAATGACTATATCTGATGCAAAATATTCGAAGAAATACCTCTCTCTTTCATGGTTGCTAAGGTCAAAATGTCCCTAGCAACCAATTCTTTACTTTTTCTTTGTTTTCTGCCTTAATCTACTTAATGCCCAAGTTTCAAACGTGGGAACATGTCATTCCTGTTTCAGGTACATGTTTTGAACATATCTAGCACATTTTTAGGTACTTCCCAGAGATGGACCACGGAACTCGAAAACTAAGCAAGAAAACAGGCCTCGGCCCATGGTCCACAGACTCCTGCTACAGTCATCTTGTGCATAGTATTCAATGGGTGTAATATTCAATAGCGCTCTACCAAAAAGATAAAAGTAAATCAATAAACTTAATAGATAAAAATGCAGATTATTTTATTTTTCAAGCTGTTGAATGACTCATTCACAACAATGCATTTTCACACTTCACACTAGTTTTTGCTGTAAAAAAAGGCTAACTGGTCAAAATCTAAGTGAAATGGCCTTGCAGCATCCAGGTGGATGGTTCTGGAGGAACAAAGTACTTTTTTAAAGACTGAAAGTATGAATTTTTACGTACTTATAAGTCAGGAAGAGTTTACCTTTATTTCTCTTTCCATTGATCATGGCATAATGATGAGAAGCAGACTATAGGCTTTAATGCCAGGCTTCAGAGACTTCATAAAAAATTAAAAACAAAATACCAAGGGCAAATTTTTCCTGACAAGCATACTAACAAGAGTAATAAATTTGTTAATGCAAACTTTCAGTGTTTCAAAATCGATTTGGTCCGGCTCCCAAATCATTCTCTAGCATGTTGCAAGACAAACTCCATAGGGACCAAGGGTAACCAAATTCCTGCCAAGAAGCCTGTGTCTACCTTGTATGTAGCCCAGTGTAGAGCTGTTCTTCCCCCATTATCTTTGGCATCCACATTAGCTCCTTTCTTGATCAGGACCTCAGCACATTCCAATCGGTCAGCGAGCACAGCAAACATCAGAGGTGACCGGCCAAACTGGTCAAACTGGTCAACTTCTTTGGGATAGGCTGTCAAAATGGAAATTAGAATAATCAGCCAAATGACAAAATACTGTTATGTGTACATTATCTATCAAAAGTTAGCAATATGCATCCTTTCTGATAGATTTGCATGCTGCGAAACTCAAGCCCAAGGTATGTTGTCCCATAATTATTGACTACATCACAGATTTTAGTATCATGGCCCATCTTATAAAAGCGTTGCGGTTGATTACAAATAATTTGCAATTGATATCAAATGCATCTCCCATCTATTCGTACAGAGTTGCGATTGATATCAATTGCAAATTATTTGTAATGAATTGCAACTCTTTTAAAAGATGGGGCCTAATGCCTGTGATTGAACAGCCCTAGCTATTATTGCTTGGATCAGACAAAATATGAATGAAATGTTACTTTCAATTGTAACTCTGTTCATTATTCCATGATACTTTGTAACATATGGGATATACAATAACTCATATTGTGGGCATGCCCAACAATTCATACAGAATAGGTTAAGATATGAACTTAAACTACACATATTTGCTTTCGATGACTATATGGATGTCATGTTCAGTGATATAACAAGCCAACCCCCCCCCCCCCAAAAAAAAAAAAAATAAATAAAATCCATCAATCAATCAATCAATCAATCAATAAAATTATTTAAAAATTGTGATTATAGATGCATACAGGTCAACCTTCCATACGGAAAAATAGGAATCTCTCAATGCAAAATCAGAAATACAGCATATTTTGTATGCTTTCACACAAGTTTTCACAAAAAGAGAGGAATCTGGCTCATAACAATTCAGTTTGAAGGATGAAAAATAGGAATCATTCCTCAATAACAGGAATGGTTGGAGGTACACATGTATTCAGATGGTAATTTTCCATTGAAATATCCTTGAACCAACCTTTGAGGAGCTTTTGTAAGGCAGCCTTTTGACCATTGACTGCTGCAGCATGTATCTGTGTGGTGGGCGATGCCTCTCTCTGGAGGGATGTCATGGAATCCAGTACCCCGCCTCCACTACGCCCCTGGGAGGGGACCTGCCCCTTAACATCAGGAATGGACTTGACTCCTGATGCTACTTGTAATGGGGCAACCTCTGCATTGTGTCTTCTCATCTGCAGATGAAAAATGAAAATAGTAAAAGCAAAAATTCATACTTCATTGAACAGTTAATCAATCTTTACAATACTTTTCTTGTTTTAATAAAGAATAGTACATGTACATGAAAATCATCATTTTAATGCATCAAGATTTGTGTGCATTATTTTAATTGTATGCAAGGTACATGTAGCTGCTGCAATGTAAGCCCCCCTCCCCCCCCCCCCCCCCCCTTCACCTCACTCAAAATGTCTGTTGGCAAAACTGTTGAGATCCATAATGTTATCAGCAGTTATAAAAGCTTTCAGAAAAAAAGGGAAAATAGGAGGGGATGGTGCTGAAATTCAAAATTTAGCATTGTCAAAGGGCGTTAACAAACAATCATTGTGGAGGTGTGGTTTCTTCACTTGACTCTTAATCCAAGGGTTGAGGGTTCAAATCTCGGCCCAGCACTAACGTCTTTTGGTAAGACGTTAATCCACATTTGCCACTCTCCACCCTGGGTACCTGGCAGGATTTATTCCTTGAAATGCACTGTGCGCTGATTACGGCTGCCAGAGATAAAGCCAGGGTAAAAATATCCAAACCCTTTGGAAGAGCATAGGGACGTTATATCACAACGTGATACGCGCTATACAAAAAGGATTTATTATCATTATTATTATCATCAATATTATTATTGTTGAGAGAAAAAGAATAACATCAGGGGAAGGGGATGGGGGCAATACCCATGAGTTTTCGTAACCAGATTGGAAATTTAATGCAAACATCAGCAGTTGTTATGAAATGCAGTTCCTCATTAAAAAGTTGTATACACCTTTCAAGTATCAAAGAACTGAATACTTGGTACAAAGGGAGATGAGTAATACAATCATGTTAAAGGATAATATTCTGCAAAGTTACATTACAGATATTAACCCTTTCAGGACAGGAATTATTTAAGGGCTAAATTGATCACATTTTGTTCTTCAAATTGGCAACAATAATATTTTTCTTTTAATGCTACGTGGTTCTAATAAAATGTAATGTTTTTGAAAACAACGTACATGGTTAAACCTTTTATCGAAAAGTTTAAAAAGTTGCCAATTTTAACAAAAAACAATGATTTTGAACCTCTCAATGTGTTGCCAATTTAAGGATTTTAAAGCTTATTCTTGTTTTTGAAATTCCTGGCATCAAACGCAATTTGGTCATGCAACAAAAATGGACATAGTTTGTGCAGAAATTTTTGCTCTTTCTACTCATGCATCTGGTATATTTTTTAGAGCTCTGATTCAAAAGATATTGAAGCAAACCACAAAATGTGGTCAATTGTCTCGAAAGGGTTAAAAGTTAAAAGTACTATCTATATGCCTAGCACATACATGTACAATGTAATGTACACACATGATAAGAAAATTGAAGGAAAAACATGTACTTACATGGCTAGATGTCTTCACAAAACATGAAAACATTTTGAGCAAGATTTTGTTAGAAGTCGCAAACTACATGTGTGTATAAGTCTATGCTATTCTTTGTTAAAGAATTGCTCTAGAGCTGCACAAAGTGTAGGCTCCTCTACAAAGTTAAAGAACTCAAAAAGAAGCTTCTTGACATAAAAATGATTGCCCCAGAAGCAAATGTAGGCACAACCTTCTTAGGTAGAAATGGATGTATTGTACAAAGTATGGATGTAGGCCGCTATGAGGATTCACTTGTTTGTAAAAGTTCTTTGAAACTCTAAAGCTGTTTTGTTGGCAGACAAAGAAAGCTATTGTCCCTAAGGCCAGTCTGTGATTCATGCTCGCTCAAGTGAGGTATAACAGTACACTGTACAGGTAGCTATGTATACTGAATCCTATTGTACACAGTGGCCGATTTAGGGGAGGGGGGGCAATCCCAGCCCGTTCCCCCTCCCTTGAAATAAAAGTGTACAATGTGCCCCCCCCCCCCTTTTTAGAACTGATAACCTTTTTTTGTGGTTTTGTTTTTTGCTTGTCAGAGAATTATGGAGGAAAATCGGACCCCATAAAATCTGATACCCTTCCCCCACTGAGCACCTTTTGGAGGGCTGGCTAGAAGAAAAAAATACGAATCTCACTCCAAGCAGTTCCCCAAAGTTGTCAGCCCTGCACCTGTGTGCCCCCCCCCCCCTTTCACAAAATCCTGGATCCGTCCCTGTTTTTTTTAGTGCATGTGCATGTCAAAGTTTGGCAACTATACATGTATACAATTTTTGAGGGAAATCCAATTTTTCTAATGAGATGAATTGAGTGAAAACAGGCAAATCATAAAAACAGATTGGCGAAGGGTTTGAAAAAAAAAATGGACATGTAATAAATATAAAAGAATATAAAAATTCAAATTTCAAAAGCTTAGATAACTTAAGTCTTAATGTAAATTAATGAATCTTAAATTGGAAAACTGGTCAGTTGACTGTGTAAAACAATGTGCATACTGCATAGGACAGTTTTGACAAATGTTCCTTTACAACATGTATATCACATACAAATTACAAGTGGCAAATGGTTTTGACACCATGAAATATCTATTCATGTAATCACTTTATTGACAGAAAGAAGAAATTCCAGTGCAATATTAGGTAGATTTCAAGAGTGTTCCTATTCACCCGGACATTGGGGTGATAAGAAACAAAATGGAAATTATGAAACACCTGTATGTCCTTTAAACTTTTATATCAAGACCTTAGTTTTACTGAGGAAGGGGTTTGTATTATATCTAGGTTTGTGAAAAGACAGTGCTCTCAGATGCAACTGACACACATAATCATAAATGCAAATGAGAAAGGCCCATCTTTGAAATCATTACAAGCATATGAAAAGGGCATTGTGTGTCAATGAAACTGGAAGGTAGAGATGTATGAATCTGAATCTGAATTATTTATGTCTTGTTTTATGTTGTTTTAATATGCTTGGCATGATGGTTTTAGGGCTGCTTGATTACAAACATAATACGAAAAAGAGACATTATAATGGTACATGCATACAAATGTAAGGAATAACATAGACAACAGCTTTGGCAGGACAGTTTTGAACAATGACAAGTTGCATGCCTCAGCTGGATCCAACCAAGCATACATGCTTTTAGATGTACATGTTAGAATAGTTATATACAAGTGTACACATCTACATCTGGTGTTGCCGAAACCACTGGCCTGTCTCTGTGGTCTAGTGGTTAAGGCATTGGCGTTCTAAGCCAGTGACCCAGGTTCGATTCCCGGGGACATTTTTTCAACCTTGGCGAAAATTTCAAAAAAAGAGTCCTGACAGCTCTGAGGAACTTTGACTTAAAGCTACACAACCATTATTTTCTCATTTTCATTTCTCACAATTATATATACATGTACCAGTATATATTTCCATAAATCCTACTTAAGACAAAGTCCTGTGTAATATATTGACTGATGGAAGAATTTGTTGTAAAGGGGAATTTTTTGATTTGCAATAACATTTTGGGCACTGTTTTTTCCCTTTTTCATAGGGGTAGGAGGCATTCTATATATACAAACATAGAGGGCACCAAATTACTTTGCTACAAGTTTTGTTTGGTAGGGAGAAATCATTTTCATATGATACAGGGTGGAAAACCTATTATGCATGGCTCTTGCGGATCTAGTGTCCTGAGGTTAGACTTAGGGTGAAGTGAGTTTTCCTTGATAATATCAATAGTTTGGGGATTTACTAAAAATAACTTAACGCACACAAATTCTCTTAAAAATCAGTTCGCGTTGATATACAGTACATATGTATAATAAATTAAAAGAAAATTTGCCCCATGGTTGAATCTAGGTATATACATACACACAATACAAATACATACTACATATTCTTGGCAGTAAACAGTAGCAGTTGGATAATGGGGAGGGGGGGGGGGGTGAAGGAATCAGTAAACAAGTATGGCATGTTTGTATTTTTAAGTGTAAAGTAATAGTATACCCTGTAGAGCCTACAAATGTAAACATCTACAACAAATGTAAGCTGTTAGAATAACCACAAATGTAACAACATTGCACCTGCAAATGTGAAAATAACCACAAATGTCATAACATGTCATAACATGTCAACCACAGGTGTAAAAATAACCACAAATGTAATAAATTTCGCCCACAAATGTAAAAATTTGTTTAACCACAAATGTAAAAAAAAAATTGCCTACAAATGTAAAAATTTCCATTTTTATCTCAAATGTCATAACATGTCAACCGCAAATGCAAAAAACTCATTGCTTGCATGATGCACCTATGTAAGATCTGTTATTATGAAATGTATATGTGTAGGCGTCTTGTCTAACATACGGTGGATCTGAAAATCGCATGAGTGACTGTGAGTCGATGACATATCCCAGAAATTACGGGCAGTAGAGGCGCACGGCCGATATTGGAGACTGTTTCCTATGTGGGAGACTGTCTCCCATATTGGAGACTTACCCTGGTAGCTTACAAAAGGACAAAGGAAACAACACCAACAACAAGGCAATTTCTCTTAACCCGAGTTTTGCCTCACTCAGTACATGTAGGTGTGTCTCCATCAGCCCGAGTTTGCTCAAGCTCGAGATTCTAGCCCGATCAGCGCTTCTCGAGGAAAAAGTCCGAGTTTGAAAAACCCTGTCTCCATCAGCCCAAGTCGAGCGATTCCCGCTCGTTCTTGGAATAAACTCGAGCTTCAGAGCATGCGCACTTCGAAGATGGAAATTTTTTTTTAAATATATAAGATAAATGAAGAGAAAAGAGCAAAGAAATACATAACGAAAAGATAAAAAGAGAGAAGGAAAAACAAAGAAATACATAAGAATAGAAATAAGAATAGTAAATTGGGAAAACAAAGAAATATGTAAGGAGCAAAAGGAGAGAAGGAAAAACAAAGTAATACATAAGAAACAAGGAAATTCATAAGGAAAAATGAAATAGAAGAACAAAGAAATATATAAGGAAATATGAAGAAAACTGGATAGAAAGAGAAAGAAATACATAAGAATAGCAAGAAGAATAAATAATGGAAGAACAAAGAAATACATAAACAAAGAAAAGAGGATAGCAAGATCGAAGAACAGAAAATGGGGAAAACAAAGAAATACATAAGGAAAAGATAAAAAGAGAGAAGGAAAACAAAGAAATATAAAGGGAAGAGGGTAAAAAAGAAGAACAAAGAAATACAAATGAATAGATAGAAGAGTAGACTACAGGAAAACAAAGAAATACAAATGAATAGATAGAAGAATAGACTACAGAAAACAAAGAAACACATTAAGAATCATAAAGAAAAGAGGATAACAAGAAGAACAAAGAAATACATAAGAAATGAAAGAAGAATTAAAAAATTGGGAAAACAAAGAAATACATAAGGAAAAAGATAAAATAGAAAGAAAAATGAAGAAATACATATCAAGAGAAGAGGACAGAAAGAAGAACAAAGAAATACATTAGAATAGAAAAAAAGAAAATAATGGGGAAAACAAAGAAATATATAAGGAGAAAAAAGAGAGAAGGAAAAACAGAGTAATACATAAGAAACAAAGAAATACATGAGGAAAAAGATAGAATAGAAAGAAAAATAAAGAAATACATAAGGAAATATAAAGAGAAGAGGACAGAAAGAACAAAGAAATACATAAACAAAGAAAAGGGGATAGCAAGATCGAAGAACAGAAAATGGGAAAAACAAAGAAATACATAAGGAAAAGACAAAAAGAGAGAAGAAAAACAAGAAATATATAAAGAAAATAGGATAGCAAGAAGAACAAAGAAATACATAAGAATAGAAAGAAGAATACAGAATGGGGAAAACAAAGAAATACATAAGGAGAAAAAAGAAAGAAGGAAAAACAAAGAAATACATAAGGAAAAGGTGGAAAGAGAGAAGAAAATCAAGCAATACATAAGGAAATAACATTTCTAGGATTGGTGTCATGAATAAATTAACCCGAGTCAAAACCCGAGTGCGTCTTCACTTGCGAATTAGCGCGCTATTTCACAAAAAAAACCCGAGTTGACTTAGGCTTCTAGCTCGAGCTAGAAACCTACGAAATAGCCAGCTAACTTCGTCTTCATTACAAACTAGCTCGAGCTAGTTCTGATCGGGTTAGTTTCCCGGATCAGAATTAGCAGGCTATTTTGGAAACTCGGGCTGATGAAGACGGGCCTAGTGGGGAACTAGCTCTATTTTTAGCGAGCGATTGTCCATTGAGTTGACCCCCTTTGACCTCGCCAGTTCTTGCATTTTCCCACGATTTACGTAAAGTTGTTTACAAATGCAAGCTGAAAAATCATGTATTAAACATCATTTTTTGTAAACATAAAGTTCGAAAAATTATTAAATATAGATGTATCTTTCACAACAATATTGCAAAATCAAAGCTCGACCTACGGAAAATATGAAATTTTGCGATATTTCTTCGGTTACAAACAAAAAATTTTACCTGTTAAACTTCTCCTAAATTTCCTCATTTCGGATAGATTCGCAAGAAAATCACTGTCATGAATCATTTCATTGTACTTTTTTTTACAATCGTATGGTATTTACTTGAGGTGAATATTCCGCATAGAGTTGTGTCAGAAAAAAAGGATCTCCTGTCAGATCGCCGAGGCTGACATAAAAGAAAAATATTACAACCTCGTCCTACGCGTTGAAATCTGTGTAGGGCTGAGCTCTGTGCGCGAGTGCTGACCGTGCTCCATGGACCATGCGCATGCGCAATCTATGAATGAGCTGACTATGGCTGACTCATGAATATCGTATGTGCAGATCGTGAATTTGGCATCACTGTGCATAATTTGCTGCTCTAAATTGCTGCAAGATATCGTGTGAAAAAGACGTAGTATCTCTGCAAAGAAAGAAGTCGCATCAGCGAAACTTTGTCTAAATAAGGAATATACAACCCCGAATAAGGAAATGAAGTTTCATGAATATTTATGCAGGGGTAGACTTGTGTCAGAAAAAAATAGACACGTAGTTTTTTGACATTTTCATTTCAAAATGTTGCTATAACTCAACAAAACAGTCATCATATTTCAGGATTTTTTCAGACAATCATTTATAACTACAAATTAGTTCATGTGGGAAGTTTTAGCTCATAAATCGCCAAAATAGAGGCGTAAATTAAAGTTCCTTGTTTTGCCATTGTGATGACCGCACGCACGCACTGAGCTAGAAGTCCGTTGGTAATTCAAAACAAACCAGTGGTTAATGAGATGCAAATTGCACCATATCGCTAGGCCTGCACTAATGTCCGAAGCCCATTTGGTTTGTGTGCGGAACACAACAAAAATTCACACTTTGCTTTCAATATTTTTTAATTCTAGGGTAAAATATGGAGTCTTAAGTTAATACTCAAAGCTATGGTGAAGAGGAGATGAGAGAAGCCGACTCACAGGACAGCAGTCACAGCACTTATACATGTACAAGCTTATCTGAAGATAACCTTGTACTCAGACTAGCTCTTTTATGGGTGAATAGGCTTCAATAGCCATTGTGTGTATCAGCAGGCCCTTTTCCAGGCTAGATCATTCATAATCATACAGGAGAGGAAAATAATTATTTAAAATTTCACTTTCAATTCTGAATCCCCTAATTTGTGGCACAGTAAGAGTGGAAGAGTCCATGAATCAGGTAATCTAACAAATTTAAGAAAATTAAATCTTGCTTAGACTTAGAGCAATTTTGTTGTCTGTTTTTGACTGCTGCAACAGTGAATGATGGACACAGTCCCACATAGGCAAGGGCCCATGAGTGACAGGACAGGTGATTTTCAAGAGGTGTAGGCTTTAGATTCTAAAATGGCTGCTATATTACTTTACTTTACTTTAATTCCACAATGATATAGGACAATGCCTGTTTATCGATCGTAGCTTGTCGTATCATGTGATTATACATTTTCCATGTCTTACCAAGTCGAAATATTTATTTGTAATTGTAGATCTACTTGTAGTTGTACAAGTTGTAGCGAATGTAGGAAAGAATGACAAAAAATTTGTGTAGACAATGTCTCATAGTCATACAACCTAAACTGGCTCGTGAACGAGATCATGGTTTGCTGAGCTGAGATAGATAAAAGCACCAGGCTCTAGATCTATGTCCCTATGAAGAGTAGCGTCAGCTTTTTTGTTTTTCACTCTTCAAAGAGCCTTTCCAGGCTACCCATGGGCATGGCTATGCACAAATTCACACGTGTGGGACTGGTCTTTGCATTGGGTACAGCCGAACTACAACACGCGATCTGCGCATCAACACAACAGTTTCTAACCGGGGAAAGTTACATTTCCCTGTTTTAACGATGTTACAATATCAACACATGTACACACGTCTCACCACACATTCTTACTTTCACACTTATCGCACGTTACCTTTGAATTTCATCTAAACTGAAGTCTGAAGATACAATTTTGAGCTTGTTTTAATTTTAGTCTCAATTATACAGCATGCATCAAATGCAAGGCCTTGTGATGTGATATTTTGCGTCTTTGTTGTTGTTTTCTTTATAACAATAACAAAGGAAAAGTGCTTCGCCACAACAAACAATTTATCGCCAAAAATAAACTACAACCCGCACGGTCTAAAAAGAGTCACGGGAAACACATGCTGGGGGTGTGTGGATCCGCCCAAATGTGCGATTCTTCAACCTAGCGACGGGCGCCAGAGCTTCTTGTTGCCAAGGACGATCCTGAAGATGGACGGTGTGCACTCTGTGTGTCGATCATTCGCGAACATGCATTTCAGAATTTTTTACTACAGTACAAAAAAAATTCCGATCAATCAGTTGCATCCACTTCGATTCGGAGATGTATAGAGAGAGAAATTAGAGAGAGAGAGAGAGAGAGAGAGAGAAAGACAGACAGACAGACAGGGAGATATAGAGAAGAAGAAGAAAAAAAAGAGGAAAACTGTCTTGTCAGCCTCAGCTTTCTCTTATCTTCCTTTCAGTTCTCCAGCCAGATGCCCCCCCCTTTCTCTCTCTCTCTCTCTCAGGCTCCCTCTCCCCCTCTCTCCTCCCCCCCCCCCCCCTCTCTCTATGTAAATCTATCCGAAATAAATATTAAACTCCACACAGGACTGAACCCTAAATGGCACATGTGGAACGAGTTGAAAAGAAGTGGCAAAGAGACATTTTTGACTGTTGCTGCAAGAATACTGGATGGATATTTAAAGTTGATTACTAATGGAAGTAATCATGAGGACATAGTGTATTTGATTTGCAAGGCTATAACCAAAACAGCCTGTGGTAAATTTGGGGGATCTCTAGTGTATTCTATCAATTTCGGATCAAAAATATGTTAAAAAGCAGGTATTAGGCTGCTTTTTGCCACTAAATATTTAAATTAAAACGGAGGAAGAAAATTACACATGTATCCATTATGTAGATTATTTTTGTATGGCATCCAAACCTGTATAAGAATGCATTTGAGAGTCTAGAGAAGGTCATTACAGAGAAAATAAACACTGATGTAAAAACTCGTCACAAAATTCAGGGTGTACCGAAACTTTTGACCAGCACTGTATATAAAAATATTTTTAAAAAAAAAGGGGGGGGGGGGCTCCTACCTGCATGTATCTGAACTAAGCAGACTCCTTGATATACCACCATCTATGACATTTCTATAATGATTCTGGGAACGAACTTGCTGAGCTATAGTGGCTGGTAAAAATATGGGAAATCAAGAAATGATCCTATGAAATATAGATTTCAATGAAACTGAATTTTAATTTTCCCTTATATGGAACGGAGGAGTGTCGTTAACGCAGTCCTCATGTACGTCAGCAAAAGACGCCTCGTATATTATTATGTGAGCTGTGCTTTCGAAGTTTAGTTTGTCACTAGTTTTCTTTAAATTATAAAAAGCTATCTCTCTTCAAATTCTTCTTCTTCTTTGTTTGGTTTTATTTGGCAATTAGTCAGAGTTGACCATTTTTGCCACAAAATTTGCTTTTATTCATTATAAAATTACACATTCCTAAGTGAATATTTTTTCCCACAAATTCATTTTGTTATATATTTTTTCCTGCCATTTTCATGTACCGGAAAAAACCCCGATCGGTGACTATTATGCGCCACAAATTATATAGCCTCTGCCCCACACAAACCGCATGTGTTCTTCACACTTGCCATCTTACAAGCCATTGATGTACGTCAGCCTGCGAGACGTATATTAATGGTCATTGGGAAGATGGCAAGTGCCGTAATTGTATATAATTATGTTTTTTACTCTGTAAAAGATTTCGCAAGTCGGCCATTGGCCCTGAGGAAATTTGACAATAAACCACTTCAATTCAATTCAATTCAAGTGTGAAGTAGACATGACTTGTGTGGGCAGAGTCGATAATTTTGGGGAGCGTTATACATGCATGCAATACCACCGAACAGTTTTTTCCCCCGGTACATGAAAATGGCAGGAAAAAATGAAAGAATGAATCAATGGAAAAAAAATATTCACTCAGGAATATGAAATTTTAACATGAATATAAAAACATAGGTCAATCCGTTATAGGTGAGGGGTGTCGGTGAACTTAATGGGGGGAGATGGCCCAAAATTTTTGCAAAAAAATAAAAATAATAAATGGTCAAAGTTAGTAACAAGAAAATTGCTGGCTATTATAGACATGGTGATCAATATAGATAACAATAAGCATGATAACAATGATGACAACATTAGCAACAACAACAATTAATATAACAGCAGAAGGCCTATAACCCCTAATAGAAATCCAATAATCTTATTTTAGCTGATTTTCCCAATAAGAAATACTTATGCTTTCTCTCTTATTTTTTAAAGAAGAGAATAAATACATATATATATATATATATATATATATATATATATATATATATATATATATATATATATATATATAAAACAAACTATTAGAATCACTTGATAAAGACGGTGTGAGTACCGTCGAAAATTCGTGAGGAAATAAAGAAGTTGGATAAAAGCATGACATTTCTAATAGTTTGTTTTTTTGATATTCTACCAACACGTGGACTTTGTATTTAATATATATATATATATATATATATATATATATATATATATATATATATATATATATATATATATATATATATATATAATATACACACATGCATGTATATTTATATATCTCATTTTCCCCTTATTTCCTTTAGTTTGACGTGCATGCTTAATTGCTTATTATATACATTTAACATGACAGTTGACAGATAATTGCCATATTTAGTGTAACCCGACAAATTCGAATTCAAATGCATATAATTTTTCTCTTTATTATTATCATCATTATTCCACATGTTTATATAACTATAAATGTATACAAAATGCATTTTTGTCTTATTATTATTATCATTGTTGGTGTTATTATCATTATGGTACAGAAGGTTTGATGAGTCCTATTTTGATTGGCCTATAAATTTTTTTTTTTAATTCTTCTTTCAGCTATATGCCACGTCGTTTCTCAGCAGCCAGAATAACACACCCGATCCTCGAGAACCCGAGTAACTAGCCAACTAGATGGTCTTTACCCCACACCACCAAATGACTAGCTAATCGGGTGTCATCCCGGCTGTTGACCAATAATAGGATGCATCCATAAGCAACCTCTTGGCCTCAGTGCACGATTCGATTCTCTCGGTGTGTGATCTGCCGATTGACATGTAGATTGTTGGAAAATAAAACAAAACCAGGGGTGGCGCTACAGGGGGGGGGGCAGAGGGGGCGACCGCCCCCCTATGATTTTTCAAGTAGTGAAAAAAGAAAAAAAGAAGAAAAAAGAAGAAAAGGAGGAAGAAAAGGGAAGAAAGAAGAAAGAGGAGTATTAAAAAGAGAGGTCTTAAACATATAACTCTATATTACCCCTGTTATTTAATGAGGAAAAAATATGACGTCATCTATAGGTCGTCTTGCCCCTCCTATCAAAATACCCTAGCGCCGCCCCTGAACAAAACAATTATAATCTTTATCTGCACGTCATATATAAAAAACTGGCTCAGTATATCAAACATCTTTATACTGCCATTTCGTTCTTAAAACGAAACGGACTATCCCTTTTTGCGTTTCTATACTTCTGAGCTTTTTGATAATACTATGATTTCATGAGGTTCTGAAGAATTGTTTTTACCAGCAACATTGTTCGTTCTACAATGTACTTATTATTATAGGGCATTCTGTACAACTACAGGTATACAATTCCGTCGTCTGGGGAGCGTTTCATCAAGTGTTTTGTCAGTGATTTTTACCGACAACTGTTATAAGCTACTGAAATCCTTGCATCTGATTGGCTGAGAGCAAATTTGTCGGTAAAAATCACTGACAAAACGCTTGATAAAACGCTCCCCTTGTCTCAAGCCCAGAATGAGAAAAGGAGAAGGGTTAAGTGTAGCTAGCGAGAGCAACCCAACATCGTAACGATAGAGAATTAACATCAACGGTTGACAACAAATAATATAAAACATGTTTGCCTTTCACCAATGTAATAAGGAATTCACAACATAAGCACAGTGAATGTACTTCAAATTTTCATTAAAGGGGGATTAACCTCAAAATATAAATGTGCTTATATTCAAATATGTAATATATTCCTTCTTGTCCTACGTAGTTTTGCATTAAAATATACGAGATGGGTATAAATCAAGATTTTCTCAGCAAAATTTATCGTCTGCTAGCGATACCTGGGGGCTGCCATTTTCTTGATGTGTACATAAAGACATTTTTAATCCGAATGCAAACTTGTCTTTCTTCCTGATACACAATTCCATTTGAGATTTGAAATATTTAACAGATATATACATATATTTTAAAAACGAAAATGAGTTTTACATTTCTTTGAAAATTACCATTTTACTAAATAGAAATCTATTTTCTTGATACTATGACGTACGCGACGGAGCAAATTAATTCAAATTTATGGATGATAACTTTCCCGAGAGTCAATAGTGACAAACTATGCATTAACCTTTGAGATGATGGACTAATTCATCTCAGAATGCGCGTTGTATAAATTATGTTCTGTTCTGCCAGGCAAGCCCAAGAAATCGATTTCTATTTAGCAAAACCATAGAATTTAAAAAGAAATCTATAAAATTCAAATTTAAGGATTTATGTACACACCTGTTTATGTATTTTCTATCATAAATGGGGATTTTTTTGTAATGAAGAGAAGCAACTTAGCTCTAGGATTAAAAATATCTTCCTGACCGGAACGGTCTCCAATGGTTCATGTACAACTCCATATCTTCAAGAAAATGGCTTCCCCCCATGTAAAGTGTTAGCACGTGATACCGTGTGCTAGAATGTCTTGATTTAAACCCTTTTCTGATATTTTATTTCTAAATTGATACAGGCCAGCGATTAAGAATATATTACACCTTTGAACATAAGTTCATTTATATTTTGGGGTTAATTCTCCTTTAATTATTATACTAGTACTAGTAACATAATTATAGGGTAATTTAAATTTATATCATCTATTAATTCCTCCAGTGTCCATTGTCCAAGTTTGGTCAATGGTACGCATACAAAACGTATTAAATTCACATTATATCTGTACAGTTAAGAACAGTGAATAAGATACAGTATAATTCATCATCGATAAATTTCCAAACAAGGTTTAGAATGAATTCTAAGTGTTTAACAAGCTGTTTATCAGGTTAATTAAATACAGATATCTGCGTAAGATACACTATAATTCATCATCGATAAATTTCAAAACATGGTTTAATGAATTCTAAGTGTTTAACAAGTTGTTTATCAGGTTAATCAAATACCGATATCTGTACAATTAAGAACTCTGCATAAGATACAGTATAATTCATCATTGATAAATTTCAAAACATGGTTTCGAATTAATTAAGTATTTAACAAGCTGTTTCAGGTTAATCAAACAGTGAAATTAACAACGATTTTGTCAGAAGCTTTTAATCTGATTTTACCCATTGACTCTGAAGAGAGAAGAAAAATAAATCATCTTTCATAAATCTATATCACGGTCCATCCTGGGTATCTAAGTCCAACTCACTGCTGTCCACCTCATCACGACGCAGCTTTATCAAGTACACGGTGGCTGCAACTTCCGCTCTCCTTGGCTTTCTCCCAGCAAAGATCGGCGGTGTAGAAATAGTGATGGTATGTGAACGACGGTCTCCCAATGACTTGCTCAAAACTCCTTCTTTGGTCACCACTATGGGGTTCTCAGGTAGGTAGAACTCAGAGTCCTTGTCATGAGGCCTGGTTACGAGAACCATTTTGTACCTTGCCTTGGACCGAAGCGATTCGCTTGATGAGACCTCGTATTTTACGCTCCAGGCTTCGGCGTCTCCCATCTGGATGGTGTCCAGCTTTAGCACGAAGCTGAAGAAGTGATGGCCAGATTCCAGTGACCAAGCTCCGGTGTCTTCTCGAACCACACACTTCATCTGGGTTTTGTAGCTGTCGAAACTGATCTCTTCAAAACTGCCACTGCCACGATTTGATCTATGAGAGTGATGGGAGCTGCTAACCTTTCCGGGTGGCACGAAGACAAGGTACAGTCGGGGCCGAAAGTCCGATTTCTTGAGAGAAGCGTAGCTTGCTTCAAGCTGGCTCCTTCGGCTATCGTGGGCATACGATCCTACTTCGGTGGAGAGAGCTCTGTACTTGAATGACTCAGACAACATCGACGGAAAATATTCAGATGCGAATTTGACGATCGGTGAAATCTCTTGCAGACGCAAAAGTTCAGATATTTCAACGAAAGGAAATCGAATTTTTGGGACTATTTCAAGATAGAGATCCTTGTTGTCTTCTACATTGCCTTTTGCCTTTAGCCAGTCATCCACACGGGTGATAACTTCTAATTCATTGTCTGCAACAAGATCACTTCTATCCAGGATACTGCATAGCTCCTTCAGGCTTAGCCCTAACCATGATGACTCTGGGATGTACTGGAAGTACAGAGATAGTGTACGCAGGCATCCGCTCTTTAAGGAAGCATAGTCGCATTCTCCTGCATCCCTCAACCATGTTATGGCACTGACCATGCTTCCTTGATTTATCATGTCACCGACCCAATCCTGAGCCATCTCACCTAATTTCTTGAGTCCCAGTCTACTGGCCAGACTCATAACCATTCTCACATTGCCTGATGAGAAACTCATCTCTCCCGTGTAGAGGAAATTCAAGACCGTCTCAAACACCTCAATTTCCTTGTCGGTGGCATTCGAAGCCAGCTCGAGGATGTTATCAGAAGATACAGTCGCCATCATATTTGCGAGTTCATCGCTCCAGGAACCGAGCACCAGCCGATGAGCTGCAAATGTTCTCTGACCAACCTTGATTCGGATGTCCGTTAGTTCTGACCCACTCAGGAAAGGAACCAACTTCTTCGACAAGGCACTTCGACATGAATAGGACCGCTTGCTTGTATCCATTTCAGTTGTCTCTGAATTATTTTCCTACGAGAAAAGTAGGAAATAAATATCATATGTAATTCACTTAACATGCTTAATGTTAAGCATGGGCTGCGCACCCCGGGGGGGGGGGGCAGCAGGGGGGCACAGTGCCCCCCCCCCATCCACTTTATCAAGTACCCCAAAAGTGCCTTTTTTATTTCTGGAAAATGCCCCCTTTCATTAGTAAAAAGGGTACCCATCAGAGAGAGAGGGGGCATTTTCCAGAAATGCCCATTTCTCTCTGATAGGTGCCCTTTTTACTACTGAAAGTGCACTTCTTGAAAAGAGAAAGGGACATTTCTGGAAAATGCCCCCTTCTCGTTTGCTCGCTTACTCGCATGCTATGCTCGCTCGCTCGTATATAGTAGGCCTACATAATGAAATCAAGCAGATCGCATAATATTGTGTAATCCTAAAGAAAAACGACAGGGTTAGATCATTCGACATTTCCCCCGAATGAATTTGCTGTTGTCATTTTCATTATATCGCTGTAAATAATGCACATGCTAAGGACTTCAGCAATAGAAAAAAAAATCTTGAAAATTTTTGCTCGCTCTGTTCGCTCGCTCGCACATGAATCATTAGACCATTACACACAACTGCTAATTGCATGGGGAAGCTGAAGCAGAACCACAATAAAAATGATGCTTGATAATATATTAATCAGACTGTAGGGTAATACCAATGTCACAAAACTGCAAATTTTCCTTTTATGTTCACCCTTTGTAGGTGCCCATTTTTTGTTGGTGCCCCTCCCCCCCCCCCCACTTTGAAAGACGCTCCGCCGCCCCTGATGTTAAGTGACGAAGAAAAATAGGCGCGGTTTTTCCCCGAACATGCTTACTGCTCTTGATATGACAAGTCACATCAATAACAGTGTACGACATTTCATGTTTATATATTTTTTCTTTGCTTTTTGGTGCATACGCCAAACAGCAAAGACGTGAAGACATATGCTCAGTCACGATTTAACGTTAGGCGTTTTTACAGATCCTATTATCATTGATATCATGACTATCATGACCACATCCCAATAACTGCAACTGCAGAATTAAGAAAACAACAACTAATTCTGCTTAGTAAAACCATGGACTTTCTGTTAAAAATTAATATATCTGACAAAGCGTATACATGGTATATAATGAACTATTACGAAGAACATATTATTTTAATTGTCGCCATCAGAGAAAACCCGAGGGGCAATTTTGTTTTGTTTGTTTGTTTGTTTTTGTTTTTGTTTTTGTTTTTGTTTTTGTTTTTAAAATCAATATTCAGGCTATTAGATTCTAATATACAATCTACGTCTATCATTTAGCCTGTCAGGAATAAAGCATCGATCAGCATTGTGTTATATTTATATATCGGATTTTTTATTGAGCTAAAAACTATCAAAAACAAGGACAAACGGTCCAAAGGCCGATATTTGTCTTGTGTACAAATTAAAATTGAATACATGTACAAATAAAGATAACATGGTAAATACAATAAAAATAATGAATTACAGTAAATAAAATAGCTATAACATGTAACAATACATTAAGTTACTCCCAAGTAGTAATTTGTTTAGGGGAAGAGAAAAATAGCAGGAGGAGGAGGAAAAAAAGAAGAGAAGGAGAAAGAGAAAGAAAGTGAGGAGAAGAGAACACAAGCTAGGAAAAAGGGGAGTAACTATCAAGTAATTAAAAAGAAAAAAGGATAAATACAAGTATACGTATAAAGTGCTTACTATATAAAGAAATCAGTGGAACTATTCACATACTGAGGTTTCATGCAGAAATGTGGCACCTTACATATACACACAGGGTGTTCTTACTGTCACAACTATTACTACCTGCCTGTGCCATTTCAAGAGCAAATACAATTTGTTCATCAGGTTCTTTGTAGAACTGGAAAAGAAAAGTCCATGAATCAATCAGAAATAATGATCAGATCAAATTAAATCGAAATTAGAAATAAGCGCACACCATACCTGATTGCCTTGAACTTCAGTTGGATCTTCCAGCGACCACTGTAATTTAGTGTGTGAGGTTTCCGACGCACCGCATATGGTATACGTTAGTCTGCAAAGCATGGACAGTGAATATGTCGGGAAAGATTGTGTCCTTAGTAAAAATTTGTCTCCCCCTTAAAGTCAGTGTGTAGGTGTATTCTTTTATTTCGTATTCATTGACGTCTGTATAGTATATGACATAAATGCTTCACTTAATGGATCCGCAACCTCAAACGTTGACTAGCTCGTGCCATCACTATCCCTCCCAAGTGTCAATCATGTTCATTGAAGTTGACAATTATGCATGTGTTTCATTGTATAACCTAATTGAAATGTATGTCATTTGTCATTGTCTATAGGGTACAATAAATTGGCTATCCATTGTCTTGTGGTTTTTCTAACCATGCTAACTTCATGCTAAAAATGATTTTCAATCACATGGATCGGTTGGTATATGC
The DNA here is from genome assembly GCA_025618425.1 of Heliocidaris tuberculata. Classification (NCBI taxonomy): domain Eukaryota; kingdom Metazoa; phylum Echinodermata; class Echinoidea; order Camarodonta; family Echinometridae; genus Heliocidaris; species Heliocidaris tuberculata. The sequence goes on from CM046840.1 coordinate 43,093,364, forward strand.
TTTTTTTCTATAAGTAGGCCCAAATTCAATAACCTATACTCGCGGACATGTATCTCTGTAACATTAGAATTCCCCACTGGTATTCCCAACGGAAATGTGTGGCGTATCCAGCATAATGTGTAGCCGCGGCGTACATTTAGAGCACCCCCCCTTTTTTTTTTTTTTTTTGCAAATGCATACAAAAGTCAATACAATTTTGTAGGATGTGATACTTTTAAAAAAAGAAGAAGAAATTAGGTTCATGAGGCGCACGAGACCGAATCACTTTCACGAAACCAAAATTGTCTTTTTTCCCGTTTCGGACTAGCAATTCTTCGATTAACAGTGCGTTTTTTCAGTAGCAGTTGGCTCAGGGTTACACCCTCCCCCGCCTCCATCATACATTACTTCTGGATGTGCCACGTTTAATGGCTGAAAGCATGGAATGAGTATCGGCAGCACAACTTATCGCGTTATATCACAATATCACGCAGCCACGGTGTGTTAGAAAATTGATCATTGTTGAAAAGAATCCTTTTGTTCCAAAGTCTATCTTCATGAAAAATACTCGTTAGGCCTATACACTGTATGCTCAAAACAGGAATTGAACTCCAGAATACTTCGTCAGAGTCGCGTAGGTTTATAATCACGGAAAATTGTGTATGTCTGCACGTCACAGCGTTATAGTGCCATACCGTGGCGAAAATACATGGGGCACAGGGGGCGCGTGGGCCTACTGCCCCATCAAATTGCGAAAAATGGACAAACAGAAAGTAGAGAATAGGAGACTAAGAAAATGAGGAGGGGAAGGGGGAACGTGAAGGACATTAAGACTCCCTCTTACACAACACCTAAGAAAAATTAATTAATATTGTTAATTCACATTTATTTTCATGATGCCGGTGCCCCCTTATAATGTCTGAACCCACGCCACGCTGGTCTTTTATCTTTTGGACTAATTCTTTGTGCTACCTGACATATAGAAAAGTACAACACTTCCTCAGATATTAGGCATACCACATCAACACTGAAAAGATTTCTTAGTACCCAATTATATCTAAAGTTGTGTTGAAACTCCCCTTCTTCTCCCTACCATCTTTTATTTTCTCTCGTGTTCGTTTTGATGACCCCCCCCCCCCCCCTAATGATAATAATGAATGCACCCACGCTACGCCTGTATAATTGGCGTTGGGTTTTCCCCAGACCATGGTTTTCCCCACCGGCATTGTGCAATTTATATCATCTCATAAAGATATGAACGCAATACAACATTGGATGCATAACAGTACTTGGTTATCAAATATTTGCCTTCACATAAAGAGTTATGCATGTGGCATCCATGAAGCTGCAGTGAGCAATTTTTCGAAAGACAACATCGGCGAGGATCAACGAATGTACGCTTAAGTGATCGGGAATATCAACAGTTTCAACTGGTAAATTTTGTTCTTACAATTCATTCAAATCCGTTTCTGATAGAGTATCTACATTCACTTTCATTAATTTATAGTTTATTGCAGCTAGTGGCGGATGGGGGGGGGGCACTTCCGGCCCGTGCCCCCTTTTGAAACCGGAGTGTACATTCTGCCGCACCCCCCCCCCCTTTTTTTTTTTTTTTTTTTTAGATCTGATGACCATTTTCTTTTTCTTTTTTTTTTTTTTTTTTTTTTTTTGCTTGTCAGAAATGTTCTGATATCTGTGCCCCCTCTTCGTCAAAATCCTGGATCTGCCCCTGGCTTATTGTACACATTAAAGGGACCGAAAAGTCGCCAATCGTGATGTTTTGGAGCTTGGCCCGGCTCTGGTAATATTCAGGAATCTCCGTACATCTTCCGTAAACGAGCACGCAATTGCAGTGATACGCATTCGACCGAAGAAAGACGAACTGAACAACCCAACTGACAAACTATACCCCACCCTCGACGGCAGTTTTGTTCGCTGCTCCAAGATTGTTGTTATGCACGGCCTTGCAATAGGGGCAAGCGAATGAAATTGAACGTACATGGATATCGAGCGGTGGCTCCCTTTAAACTTCTATTTGACTGTAACCGACTGTGTGGTGTATCATTTTAATTATTGTATTTTTATTTCCTTGTCAAATATTCTGCAAATAATCTCGTAGGAGAAAGAGAGTTACTGGGAAAGCGGGAGATCAAGACTTATCTTGCTTATGAAATTAGTCGGCTTGACATTTCATGAATCTAGAAAAGTTGCGTACACTGAAGTTTTATTGTTGATTTGTGATCTTATGTGGTCCTAGAACAATTTCAGCTTTGTTGCCCCAAGGGCAACCTTAAGCAATTTTCATAATTTGCATAAATCCAAAATGGCGCCTGGTAGCCATTTGAAACCCAACTTTTGAACTACGTGTCACATACTAGTGTATGATGTATGTATATAAGGGTTTCGAGGGACGTAGAAATCATTTCTAACGCAACTTTTGCAATTTAAGGTTATGTTTAGGTCATAAAAGTCAAATAAAGGTCAAATTTTGTTACCTGTTTACATGACCGTGCATATACGTTAGATTTTAAAACTATTATATATATGTCTAATGTTTAAATGAAGGGGTTTTGGTTGTGTAGAACTAATCTCTGAAATTATTCAGTCATTCATTGTCAGAAGGGGTCATTTCAAGGTCAAAGTTGAACTTGATATTGGATAGAAATTTGTTTAGATATGATTTGCCTTTGATGGGTATGTGGTACCGAATGCCTTGATGATGTTATATTTTCAATTTAAGTCGAGTTCACGAACTGAAGGTCAGGTGAAAGTTCAATCTAACCCCTGGGTCACAAAGGTCAAATTCAAATATCTGTTATTTTTAGTTTATTGTCAGGACTCAGAGAATAGTATATGTATTTAGAATTATGCTGCTTCAAATCATCTCAGTTTAGTTTCTTTACGTTATGGTATACTGCAAACCATTGAATGTTGAATTACTAAAAATATATTAGGTCGCATGACTCGAGGTGCTGTAGTTCAGGATGTCCATATATCACTTATGCATAGCACTGACGTCTGTGACAGTCTTGCTGGCCGGGCTGTTGATGATGTAGTGCACTTGGACAATTTGACTATCATTTGGCTTGTATTACCGGTAATGATATTTGTTGGAAGCAAGCGCGATTGTTACTGAGATTCTGAAGTTGTTATACAGAATTTTTCTTTTACATCAAGTTAACAGATAGCGTCATAGGTTATTCTCCGCCATACATTTACGTCTCACTCATCATGCTTATATGGATTTCCAAGTAGGCAGTGATCTGTCACCGGCTAATTGAGTAATGGGTAATAACACAGCCCTTTAAGTTGTAGGAATAAACATTTGACACGATAATAAGATGATGCATTTCCTTTTAATTGTTCTGATACTATACAAATAACATTATTGCTGATGAGAGATCTCGACAGGAAAACATGGAAACCTTCTCAATGGATGACACTGTAATGTATCTCTACTATCCGAGAATGAAAAATCCCTTAACACAGTATATTTCTTAGATGTCTCAAAAATTGATGTCTAGGTGCATGTTGAAAAGCCATGTAAAATATCATGATTGTGGATTTATTCTGCCACACTTGATGGAAATTTGTCAGTATGTTTACTATGTGTGAGATAGTCTGAACTAGATTGTTGCAATTATCGTGCAAACTTTTAGTTACAGATATACTTTGCAGACCTAGCATGTAGATCAGGACTATTCAGTTTCTATGCAGGAAGGTGCATGTGTTCATCACGAGTGTGGTGTTGGGAAGGTAGGGCCTATAGTTTAATACGATATAAAAGGACCTTCCCTTGCCGAATTTGATGACCTGCATGGGCCCCGTAACACAAGGTTTGTAAGCAATCGCGAAGTGGCTAGATCCTTACCTAGGATAACACTTCGTGAGAACATTCTCCTGCCTAAACTAAGACTTGAATCCAGTAACCCTTCTGGATTTCTACAGACAAACCAGAAGAAGCAAGATTCTATTACATGTATTACAAACGTTGCTTGGGGAAAGTCTCATGTAATAAACATATACTACCAAACCTGTGCTAGATCCCATCACCATGCTTATGGGTTTTCAAGTAGACAAATATTGGACGAAACTAAACATAATCCATACTTTATATCCTATGTTTGCAGATAATCCTTACAAATGAAAATTTTGGGTACAAGTGAGGGTGTAAATGGTAATATGGTATACATGGTGATGTCCATCACTTATACCAGATCATCATCACCACACTCACTGTGAGTTACTGTGAGTATATTATTTACAATATACAATATACAATGTACAATATGTGGAAAATACTGGACGTGGTAGTCCCGTTTGTTCCATTGGTCCACCAAAGAGAGCAATTTGGAGTTGTTTTGGCCAGTAGAAATGCAAAACAAATCGGGTCGAAGACAAATTATTCCCATTAATTTTGTGCCATATACAAAACATACTTGACCTCTCACCCTGTGATCGAGATGCATCAGCGTTTGACTTAACTTTAATTGGTGGAATATGAGTTATAAAGCTAAAACACCACCACGAGATTTTGACCCGAAACCTTCATAGGCAAATTATAATAATGCAGTATCCACTGTCAAGTTCAACTTTGACTCTGAACTGATCCCTTTGTGACTGATATTAACTGGAATATTGAACATGTTGAATGAATGATATCATCATAGAATGATTCAGCATCATTATTCATAATTTGGTCGGACATAATTCTGAATACAAATCTTATCCTCTAAGCCTTCACAATGGACAAAAAATGAGAGATAAGCTGTATTTGAATTTAACCTTTGTGACCCAGGGGTAAGATTGAACTTTGACCTGACCTTCAGTGTGTGAACTCGCGGACTTAAACTGAACACATAACACCATCAAGGTATTTGGCACCACATACCCGTCAAAGACAAATCATATCTAAGGCCTACACATGTAACAAATGTGACCTTTATTTTACTTTTATGACCTAAACGTGACCTTAAATTGCAAAAATTGCGTTAAAAATGAATTCTACGTCCCTCGAAACCCCTATATACATGCATCATACACTAGTATGTGACATGTACTTCAAAAGTTGGATTTCAGTATGGCTACCAGGCGCCATTTGGGATTTATGCAGATTATGAAAATTGTTCAAGGTTGCCCTTTGGGCAACAAAGTTGAAATTGTTCTAGGACCACACAAGACCACAAATCAACAAAAAGTTCAGTATACGCAACTGTTCTAGGTTCGTTATTGACTACATAGGAGTGTCAAATGGACTAAAATACGGCGACACCTTGAATTTGATGAAGGAGTTGAAACGATCCCATCGAGAGGAAAAATGGTGAAGTCACATGGTTGTTGGTATTGTCTGTCGTAGCAATAATTAAGTACCGGTTGTTAAAATAGACACTTTGCAATGAACATGGTGAAAAAAAAAGTTCCTGGGTTTCTGCATGCTGTTAATTACGTTCGAAATGTACTAAAATCCTGCTATTCCATCATCACCAACAGCAGAAAATATGTGCAATTTTAAAATGCGGATCGCTATAAAAGCAGTGGTAGTAGCATCTACAAGAGATCGAAACATTTATTTGAGATTTTCTTGCTCCGTCCTTACACAGACTGAATAAGCACTGGTCCATGATGTATTATGATAGCGATGATGGGCAATACGTATACATCGGGGATGATGACGACGACGATATTGACGATGTGGATGAATATATGGATGAATATATGTTCCATCACCATCAACTTGAGCAGCGAAATGCCGATGAAGAAAAGAAAGAGAGAGAAAACTTTCAGGTAAATACATGGCATAAAAGATCCGGTAAAGGCTATATTCACAATTGATATTACATATAATGAGCATGTTTATCTTGTGGATAAATAAGAACCCTGCCCCCTAAAAATTATAATTGACGCGCTAGAAATCTAGATTATCTTTTTCAAGATATGGTAAAGGACTGTATTTTAGATCATAAGCAGGGAGCTCGGTCTAAATAATTTACCTCTAATTTTGTTGACTACTTTGCTTTAGAAGGAAAATGAAATTTTGCAGCGTAGGCCTACTCATAACATTGTGATTAGCTTGCTGTTTTTGTCAACTAATATAACATGAATATCTGACAAAATTTGTTAAGGCTTGTATTCGGGCTATACGGTATCAAAACAAAAGATAGAGGTTAGTCTATAGCGGAACCTACGCATTGTTTTTCAGTTCACTACAATTGCAACATCCAAGGATCTACCACATGGATGAAAATGGACGCAGCAAAACAATTGTGAATTTCAGATATCATTCATCTTACGGTAAACAGGAAGTACGTACAAGTGTATAATTATATCTCAGAGACTCCAACTCTCCCGCTTTGAGGCCATTTTCGCAAAATCTCCCGCTCTCCCGCTTGAGTTTGGATTTCTGCCGCTCTAGCTGTGTGTTTTCTCCCGCTTAAAATTAGCTTTCTCCCGCCCAACTACCTCTTTTTAAAACATAAAACTAAATTCCTGATCTTAATTATTGGATTATACCTTTAGTTTTGTCATATGTTTAAAAATAAGCCCAATATAATTCAATATAGCATCAGAGAGCATGTATAACCCTAGAGCTTCCAGGGCCCTTAACCCTTTCAAGACCGTAATTGAACACAATTTGTGGTTTGGCTCAATAACTTTTGATTCATAGCCCTAAAAAATATACCAGATGCATGAGTAGAAAGAGCAAAATTTCTGCACATACTATTTCCATTCTGTTGCATGACCATATTGCGTTTGATGCCAGGAATTTTAAGAACGAGAATTAGCTTTAAAGTCCTTAAATTTGGAGATGTCAAAATCATTGTTTGTTTGTTTGTTGTTGTTTTTTCAAAATTGGCAATTTCTTTTCAACTTTTCAAAAAATCCTAATCATGTATATTGTTTTCAAAGACAAACCTTATTAGAACCATGTAGTAGTACTAAAAAAATATAAGTGTTGCCAATGTGAAGGACAACATGTGATCAGTTTAGCCCTTAAAATTCCTGTCATGAATTAGCGAGCCCTGGACCTTGGCCGCAAGGGACGTCGCGCTTCGTGCTCGTGATGTGCGCTACGCGCGTATATTCGCGAGCGATCAGAGTCTTCCGTTTGCTAGGGGTCCAGGCAGGAAAATCTCCCGTTTAGGAGGTGCTTGGGGTTGGAGTCTCTGATATCTAAATATTAAAAAAAAAATAGTTGACCATACATGTAGCAAACAATGTCCACGGATCATTACGATTATAAATAATCCTTTCATATTTCCCCCATGATTTCAGATCGCCCAGCAAAACTTGCTCAGAGGTGTCAGCTCCAATGCAGATGAAGTCAGCATAGCAACGGGAACCCTGTACAATGACCAACGCTACAGTGATGTCACCCTGGTGGTTGGAGAACGAAAGTTTCACGCCCATCGCCTGGTGCTCAGTGCATGGAGCGATGTCTTCAAGACAATGTTGTGCAACTCATCTTGGCAACTACATGATGGCCAAAGTGGAACTGACACGACCGGCCAATCAACCTCAAAATATCAGGACCTCGTCGAGGAAGACTGGTGCGAAGAGGTTTTCGGTGACTTCATCAAGTTTTTTTATACTGCCTCTGTAGACATGACCAAAAGCAACGTCCTGCCTCTAACTCTTCTAGCCGACAAGTACTTGGTTAAAGAGCTAAGGGAGCTGTGTGACGAATTCATTCGAGATATACAAAACGATGTTCAAGAAGTCGTCACCTTCGTTCATTCGGCCTCGCAATTCGGTATGCTGGAAACAGTCGAGTTGTGTCTCCAAAGTCTGCAGTGCAACTTCAATATCCTGACACCAGATCAACTTCTAAGTCTAGAAAGTGAACACCTTGGATCTCTTCTCGACAGTGGACCAAGATTGATAGTAGAAGATGAGTACACTCTCTTCAAGAAGATAGAACCCTGGTTAGACCAATGTAAAAATGCGGACACACTTCTTGGTGTGATCAAGCTGATTCGTTTTCCCTACATGAATGCATTACAACTAAAGAAAGCCAGGGAGACACCGGCTTTCCGCAGGGCGCAGGAAATGATGCCGGATATACTCATCGAATCTTGGCAGCAACAGGCATTGTACAAAGAAGAGAGTCTGAAGGATCTTCCAGATGACTTTCCGTGGCCAAGACTGTACCTCGATTCAAACGATGAAGCAAAATTCACAGACCAGAAAGGTGGTTCATCCCGCGTCCACGTAGAGAATAATTCGAAAGAAGTCCTCATTGAAGGCGGAAAATGTCATGTCACATGTGTTCCTTGGAAGGGGAAGCGGATAGAACGAAAGCAATTCTTCAAACAGACATCAAATTTAAGTCTCTCTGTCAAAGCCACTCGGAGCCCAGATTCACCAGACGATGTAATTGTCCAAATAGATACAGATGAATATTCAAAAAGAAGACTTTATTTGGGAGTACGAGTTTCAGATCATGGCGGAAAACTCTTCTACTTCTCAAAGTGTCTCCCTCCGGCGCAACCAGTTGTTGCTCGATTATCCCCGTATAATTCAAGCCGGGTGACAAGGGACTTCCAATTCACATTTCCTACTGGGATCTTCCACACTGAACATTTTTCTCTCCTTGTTGCAGCCATTTTGGAGGATGAAGACGAGAAGGCGACATAGACATATTTATGGGTTTTTGTTTTTAATCTGAGCGGCTTTTGATTGTGATTTGATTTGACTGATTTTGATTTTTTTTCTGCCTCAGTATAAACATACATGATACACATCGGTTCAAAGACAATGTAATAAGTTTGTACATCATTTCGCGTGAAAATAGGAGGATAAATGATAGGGTTTCTGGATTTGCTATTTTCAAGAGAGAAAGTGAAGACTGATATGCAGTTTTGGTATCTAAATTACCCTCTGGATGTAAGAAGAAAGCCAGTATTTACGATTACAGTTAGACAGTCAGAAGACCTACGCTGTATTTTATCTGCAAGATACAATTGTGAATAATTTGCCTACGGTTTATATGTATTTATCTTATAATAATTTTGATACTCTAAGTTATGCATTCTTTAGAAGTTACCCTTACATAACTTGACTGTATGATGTTAGTAAAAAAAAAAAAAAAAAACCTATATAATGGGTAACAAATAAAAATCCATTCTGTAAATCAATGCTAAAATTTGGATTTGGAATTAAACTTTATTTTGTTTTGATTGTCCTTTATCTAAATCTCCCGTGTCATGTTTGGAACCTTGCTTGATTTGGGGCATTTATAGGGAGTGTTTACAGCACTCTCTACTAGCACGTCAAGGTCAACGTCTTTAAAACAGCTGCGATTGATTCAAATCGATCGCAACTTGGTACCAGTCGCAAGTCTGTACATAGTAAAGAGCATAGGCGTACAGGCACAATTTCGAGAGGGGGCTAACGCCTTTTGCCCGAATATCAACTCTGCAGTTTCTAAATTTTGCGGCAGAGCAAAAATTTTGCAGCATGTTTTCTTTAAAAATGTATCTAATGGAATATGCTGTTGTTCGATTCTCATAATGCATACAGTATTTCTGTTTTCTTGTGTTTGAAAATATTTCATTTCATTAATCCACGAAACACTATAATGCTTACAGGACTAAGGCTATTCACATTGCATTGTGGAATTGCAATTGTTTTACCTGCTGCCTTTACTACATGAGGTACGTTTAATAACTTCATTTTTTAAATCAAATTTTGTGAACATTTAACCGAATGTACCTTCCGATATCTAAAGGTTCAAAATTGTCATGTTTGTACCCAAACCGAACTGTACAACAGCAGCGAAAAATAAAGTGTAAATTGGAACCGCAAAAGTTAAAAATATTCACACTGGACAAGAATGTGGAATATTGAACTTTATGATGCACTTAATGTGCTAGTTCAAGGGTGCAGCATTAAGAGCCTTGAGGGGGTACTTCTGTTCTCTTGAGTTTGCTATTCAAACTAAAATTATCTTTAATGCCAACCCGTAATATGACAATAGGAGATAGTTATTAAAGTATGCGAAAAGGATATGATTCCTATAAACTTTGGAATATCGCAATAATTGCTGTAAATGTCAAAACCTTTGGAAAATGTAAATATGAACACTATACCGACTATGAATATTTTGATGAGGAATGAGAAAAGTAAAAAGATGCTTATATACAGATTTTTAAAAATGTTTATTTTTTTTTATGAACTGAGATAATTGCCAATTCATGTTTTTCGCTGAGCCTCTGGCAGTCGGTATAACTTTAAATTGATTTTATGATAAAGTTAAATGTAATTTCAATGTACATCTTTCATTGCAGTATACATTGCAGTTCATTGCAGTATTTGTAGGCGCCTCGAAAATCCACTGGGATAAGCGCAATTTAGATGTTGCTATTAAAGTTTTCTTATTATACAATTTTAATTTTGTTTATTCTTTGTTTCCAAACTCATTATTTGCAGTAAATTTCGAGTAACACTTGTGTATCTACATTACAATTCATCATAGGGAATTCACATTTCATGATCTTAATTATTTCCATTAAAAATACATGTATGATGATCATATGAAATTGTACATATAAATTAGTGTCCCTGTATAGTTTGATTTGACGTCATCATAATTGAGTACTACGAACATAAACATGTTAATCTTTGTTTATACTGTATTAATGATTTCGTCATACAAGTAGCGACTGCTTCGTCATGATGTCCCAGTTGGGGTAATGGTATAATCCACTTATGAAAGATTACTACGGTAGTTTTCATTCAGATGGTACTGTTTTCGGATGAAATTACAATTAAAATGGGTGACAAAGAAATATCAATACTGTTATTGTGTGTGTATGTGTGCGGGGGTGTATTCAATGTTTTCTTTAAATTTTTCGAATTTCAGTTATTCATTTATAGAAAATGTTACAAGATAATGTGTTTTAGTTGTCATATGCATGTACTTTCAATGAAATGTTGAATTATAATTTATGTATAATTATTGAGTGGAATCAAAATAAAGATCACTGAAAAAAAAGTATATGTGTGTGTTTAACTATAGCTTTAGAAAAGTGGGTGAAAGGTTTATATCCCTGTGTAATTACGATGTTAAATTACTGAATTTTAAAGTACCATTGTTTTATTTAAAAATTTTAAATGCCTGGCAAGATAAGGAGAAAAGCAGGAGTTTTCTCGTAGGAAAAGCTAATCCAGTCATTTTTAACAATAAAGATTACCTTTCCAAAGGTAAAATGTTTTTTAATGAAGACTTATTTAAGAAAGAAATTTATCTAGTGGATCACATTTTAGAGAAAGAACATGTGAAAACAATTGATTATTTCCGTAAATTAGGTTTAAGTAGTGAAAATATTATGGAAATTTGGAAGATAAGTGATGCACTTTGGAAAAGCGGAAAATATGAATGGAACTTATGCGATTTCTACTTCGTTGATATACGCAATTATAATATTTCATTGAAGATTTTTGAAAATATTGTTCTATTGAAAGATGTACCTTCCAGAAAGGTTTACGAAATTTTTGTAACAGATTTACAACATTTATATACTTTACGAGTAAAAGATGGCCACAATGACTTTGAATTCTCTAAAAAAGAAATCGCAGAAATTTTCATAAGACCTAGAATTGCAACAATTTTATCAAAAGTTAGGGAATTTCAGTATAAATTACTTCATGGAGCAATATATACTACAGAACATCTCTTTAAATTTGGTTTTGTCGAAAATAATTACTGTTCCTTCTGAAAGAAAAATTTAGAATCCTGTGAACACATATTTTGGGATTGCGATGATTTCAAAGCCTTATGGCAGAGGGTGACTGAAAATTTTAGTTTAGTAAAGCTTCAAAATGCAGAGTGGAAAGATATATACGACTGTCGGGATTACTGGAAAAGACTTTGAAATCAAAATTTGTAATACTGTAATCTTTTTAATGAAATACATTATTTTCAGGTCAAGGTCAAAGGGTGTAGTTCTTACTCAGGAGGAAATTTTTCAGAGAATAGTAGAACATTGAGAGGAAGAAAAGGCGATAGCTAAGAAAAGGAACAAGTTATACAAGCATTTGTTAAAATGGGAGTTGTATGAAAACAGCAGGATTGAGGGCGGTATCCATGAGTGAGTGAGTGAGAGAGAGAGAGAGAGAGAGTGTGTGTGTGTGAGAGAGAGAGAGAGTGTGTAAAGGGGGGGGGGTAGGGGTTTGGGTGTAGGAAGGCCAGTGCAATATATATATATATATATATATGTATGTATGCAGTTATATGATATAAATATTGTTTTCCATGTTCATGGAGGAGGGGGGGGGGGCTATTTTATGAAAAGATTTCATTCAATGCTTTCTTCATAGTTTTGAATTTCAGTTATCTATTTAAAGAAGATGTTACATGATAATGTGCTTTATTTGTTATATACTTTCAGTGAAATGTTTATTTATGATTTATGTATAATTATTGAGCGGAATCAAAATAAAGATCATTGAAAAAAAAAGTGTGTGATCTTATATATAGATTCAGTTGTGGGGTACAGAGAACAACAGAGCACAATGGTGGCCTTTATTCCGTCATGCTTGTGGGGTACAAAATACGACAGGAGAAGTGCTTGCGGGGTACAAAATAAAATAGGAGAAAACCAGAGTTGTAATCGAGTCGAGTCGAGTCAAGGGGGGGGGGGGGGGGTTCCGGGTCCAAGTCGATAAGAGGTCGAGTCACGGGTCAAGTCGAGAGTCAGTAGGAGGTAGAGTCACGAGTCAAGTCGAGTCATGAGTGGCTCGAGTCTCGAATCGAGTCGAGTCATTTTCTATCACGTTCGAGTCGAGTCGAGTCGAGTCGAGTCGAGTCAATATGGATTTTTGTAATCAAGTCTGCAATTTTAATACTTGTACATGTTCTTGTATTTCATGTCTGATATGGTAGCCTATTATGACTTCCTGTACCCACGACAGACCCACTAAACATACACAGATATTGTGGTTAAACAACTTTGCAGTACCAATCCTACGATTCATATGCACACTTAATCATGCAAACCTACATCATTTATATATATTTTTTTTAATGTATGCATGGTGAAACATACACACCTGAAAATTAACATAAAGAGGTGAAAGTTAATTTAGTTTTAGGAGTATTGATGATCAATGTCTGGGTGATGATTATGAACATTCTGCAATAAAAAACATATACAAATTTTAAGAAGAAAATATGTTTAATGTACTGTACATAGATTTATCAATACATTCACTGATTGTTGATGATATGTAAATGATAGATGTACATGTAGCTATCATCTTGATCATGAACATGTATATGTGGCTGCCTCCCACTTTATCCACAGAAACTTCAGACCTCATAGAAATACAGTGTTGTAGTGTAGATACAAGTATGCCCATTCTGCTGATAGTCTGGGACCTCAGACTCATCATGTATATGCAACCAAATTTCATTTGTATGATTACCTCGCATTACTGTTTTACAAATTTTGAAATTCTTCAAATACTAGGATAGAATCATCTAGCACCAAAATTTCATCTGGCCTCCCCCCCCCCCCCCCCCCCCCAACACAGCATACAACCTAGTATAAAAATAAAAGTCCTGATGTAGACTAGATGCATGCAGTTTCAGTGGGTACATGCAGTATATTAAATTTTTAACCCTTTCAGGGCAGGAATTATTTAAGGGCTAAATTGATCACATTTTGTTCTTAGAATTGGCAACAATAATATTTCTATAGTGCTACATGATTTTGATAAGGTGTATTGTTTTTGAACATATATGGTTAGGAATTTTGTAGAAAAGTTGAAAAAAAAAAGCCAATTCTGATAAAAAAACACAAAAAACAATGATTTTGAACCTCTCAATGTGTTGTCAATTTAAGGATTTTAAAGCTTATTGGCGTTCTCGAAATTCCTGGCATCAAATGCAATGTGGTCATGCAACAAAAAATGGACATAGTGTGTACATAAATTTTTGCTCTTTCTACTCATGCAGCTGGTTTATTTTTAGAGCTCTGAATCAAAAGTTATTGAGCGAAACCACATAATGTGGTCAATTGTTTTGAATGGGCATAGGTACCTACATGTAGCTCCATGTAGGTAGGAGGATGTATCTTGATGGGTTACAAAACGTACAAAGAGATGGTGCTCAATGGGTGAGGATGGTGGGGGGGCAGGGAGGGGGGTTGTGGTCATGTGAGATCTGCTATCCTGTACTGTAGTACTATAGTACACTACACAAGAGCTATAATTATATTCTTATATATTATAGGCTATCTATATGGGGTACAGTATATGGGGATTTTGGGTGTACTTAAATAATCGAGTCATGTCGAGTCGATTCGAGTCGAGTTGAGTCGAGTTGAGTCAAGTTGAGTCAAGTCGTGTGAACAAGCATGTCGACTCCCAGTCATGGTCGAGCCGAGTCGGCTAGTAGTTGAGTCACAAGTCGAGTCGAGTCAAGAAGGGGTCGAGTCTCGAGTCGAGTCGAGTCTTCATAGTTCAAGCTCGAGTCGAGTCGAGTAGAGTCGAATCATTACAACACTGGAGAAAACAATACAGTTCCCCACAAATCGATGTGTGTGAGGGTGCGTGCACGTGTGTGTGTGTGTGTCAGAAAAGGCTCAGGTGCAGTGAAAAAGAAAGAAAGAAAAAAAAGTGAGAGAAAAAAATATCTTTCAAAATATTTTTTTTTTCCTTGGGGAAATGGCTCATTTAGTAAATATTGCACATCTGGGAATAGGAATTTTTGTAGTCATGTAAAAGAAATTGTTTTTTTTTTTTCCACAAATTGACTAAGCAAAGAGCCATTTCTTGTACAAATCATTTTAGAGGGTGGGGCTTCAGTTTTGTTTTGATTTGATTAATAAATACTCCGTTTCTGAAGGGGCAGATGATAATATCGGAAGAGATGGAATTAGAGAGCGGGAAACAGGAAGAGAAATCTATAGAAAAAGAGGGGAGAGGGTGACGCTCCGACATGATAATGCTACGGCGTGTGTGTGATTGAGTTTTTGACAGACGTGTATCTATCAAATATGATTATTTAGGTATCTGATCGGACAGATCAGACCTTTAACGTCACCATCCGAAAGACGTGACTGAGATTCGAACCTCTTTCCGATCAGAGTCAGTTTGTAGGCGAATGCAGAGAGCTGCCCGCAGACGTTACCGCTAGACCAACTCCTGATCCCTGATCCCAATGGCGACAAGTGCTCCTGCCCTTATTTCGTCCATGATATAGGGTTAGGGTTGCAATGGGGTTTTATAGGATAGGGAAAGGGTTAGGGTTAGGGTTAGGCACAGTTTTTGGTCATTAGCGGCATGGCCGGAGCATTTTGTAGTCCAACCGAGGGAGCACCAGTGTGACGTCTATATTCGTTATATAGAGGGTACAGTGTTAAAGATTGAATAAACACAAATTTTCACATACACTTATAGACCTGTTAACGATATTCAATCGTGTAAGGATAGAAAATGCTTCTCATAATGATCTATTAACAACAGTAACATCTATTCGCTTGTACAAAGTAATTCTCCCCCATTAATCGCCAATATTCCCCTTTTCTGTCTCCTTATCCCCCCCCCCCCCCCGCCTCCCCTTCTCTCTCTCTCTCTCTTTCTCTATAATCTTGACTTGAAGTATGCACTGACACAATACTATTATTAATTGGTCCATATTGAGTGAAACATGGCCTCATGACATCTAAGGAGGTGGTTTGGGAGGATAAAAAAAACTTCTAGATTGAAAATAGGCATTGACTGATATATTACACTTGTCAGTACCCTTGTTGAGGGAATTGTTTTCTGAAATTCCTCACCCTTATCAACACCAAGGGGTGTTACGTACAAGCGAGAAGGCTGCCCGTACGCCTACGGCTATGTCTGGTAATGATGAAAGAATGATTTCTCTCTGAATCATACTAAGAATGAATATAAATCGAGTAATAGCAATCCTAACCCATGTGCGTTAAACGTAGTCCCTCTGTTGTGCTTTTCAATGAATGCAATTCCATCACCAGTACTTGGCTTTAAATAAAAATCTCATTTTACCGAAATTGTTCACTGGACAATACCACATAATTATTACGTCTCTCAAATCATCCTTCTCTGTGACATTTCTTTAATAGAATAATTGTTCGAACGGACAAAGATGTGGTACGATGACGACGACGATGAACCAACTTTTAATGACGTACTTGGAGCCGCATTCATGCAAGCTCTTTTGCAGGAAAGACTCAGCAGGCTGGCCTATATCGCATGCAATGTCGATGATGAACCTGAAGAAATACAAACGCAACAACTCGAGGTAAATATTAATGAGCTTTTATAAACAACAAAATAGTTATCTTTTGAAATGTTTGAAAGTCTACGATTTTCCGTCATTCGCAATTTTGAAAAGACATGAAAGATCATTAACCACTACAAATAATCAATAATGTTACTTAATTAGTACAGCTTAATTGCTTGCAGTAATAATCAGTATTTCTGTCCGCAAGATTAAGCTTTCTGGACCATGCTAAAAATAAGCAGTCAAAATAACAAAATTGTAAGTAAAACCTGGTGTAACTTTTGTTTGCTGCTTTACGGTTATTTTGATCCTAAGTTTAGCCCCTCCCTATTTTGACGTTGCGATGGTAATTATATTACCAAAGTAAAGTTATCACGGAACATCCCAGACAGACGCTGTCGGCCTCCTAACGTGAACCCTCTGAAAAGTTATCGTATAAATTCCGTGAGACAGACAGATGGGGCAAATGGGCTGTCTGGCTCTCATGCTGTCGGCCTCGTGGAGTCCCGGGTCGTCTATCTCGTAGGCTGTGGATCTCTTTCAGTCTCCCAAGTAATTAGTGACCAGTCCTGAATTGTTGCTATGAACTTGTATTACTGTGCGGATTGGCTTTCATCCTTTCATCTTCGATTATCTCATTTCTCCAATTCTGAAAAGAAATTGTGCATTTCAAAATGGATCCTTTCATAAAGATTTGTTTTTGTCATAATCACATGTCTTGCAGGAAGCACGCCATCTAAAACAGACTGGTCTACTACACTTAAACGTACCAACCATCGAGCCTGAATTCGGACGCTTTGTCAACGATCCTGCATTCAGCGACATTACCTTAGTGGTTGGACCTCGCACTTTTCATGCTCATCGTCTCATTCTGTCATCATGGAGCAGTGTCTTCTTGGAAATCCTCAAGCCTAATTCAGAGGAACACCTGACTGCAAGTGCCAATGCTGGAGATGGAGGACTGAGGACATACAGACTCGAGGAGGATCCTGATTGCTGCGAAGTTTTTGATACGTTTCTAAAGTTCCTATATACCGAGGAGATAACCTTCTCGGAGGACACCATCATGCCTTTGCTGAAGCTGAGCAACAAGTACAAGATTGACGAGCTGAGCAAACTTTGTGACAGCTACGTGGGAGACCTGAAAATAGATGTATCCTCGGCTGTCTCGGTGCTCATCCAGGCTATGAAATACAAGATGGCACACACCAGTGAATCGTGCATCAGTGTTCTTCGCTCCAATTTCGAGCTCGTAAGTGCAGAACAGCTGAAGGTTCTTGATTCGTCGGTGATCATTGGCGTACTGGATTCTACAGACCAGAGTCTTGTAGTCAAAGACGAGTTCTCCCTGTTACAGAAGTTGACCCCGTGGTTAGCCAACTGCACAGACAGCGAGACCTTCAAGACCGTTGTAGGATGCATCCGATTCCCTTTCATGTCAGCGCTGCAGCTCAAAGCAGTCGGGTCGTCTGATATCATTAGAAGATTGGAGGAAATCAGTCCAACATTTCTAGCTGAGGCCCTTGAGCAGCATTCACTCTACCGCGAGGCATTTGTTGACGAAATCCACACACCTGTACCACTTCCTAGGCTATATCTGAATCCCCCAGGTGCATTGTTCGGCCAGTCTGGAGACGGAGGAACAAAAAAGTGTGATGAAGAAGGGTTCATGGCGATTCATTTGAAATCAATGGGATCAACTGAATGTCTTCTCCAGAATGTCCTGGTCAATGGCAGAAAAGAAGGTGCTCACCATTACAAATTCGACGACTCCAAGAGATGGTTTATCGACGTAAAACAGTCTCATGAAACCGTTAAAAAGCAAAACAAAAACCATGTTTTGTTTGGACTAAAGATCGGCTTACGACGGAAGTCCGTGACTACCCTGCATTACTACTTAGGGATGGGTGCATATATGCAGAGAGCCGAAGAATCGCACTTTGCTGACCAAGTTGTCCAAGTGGCAGTTCAAGTCAAATACGATGATGGGTCTAGTCATGTCCTTACTTCAAAGCGTTCTCTGACGTCGAAAAAAGACCTGAAAGATGATGGGGAAACGGATGACATGCTCATGTTTTCTTTCGAAACACCTTGCCTCCTTCAGTCAGTACCAATGAAAGTTAAAATCAGAGTGTCTGTTGTCATCCATCAAAGCACCAAAAGTCAGTCACAAGATAAGTGAATGTTTGAACGCAGTCTGAATAGGCCTAGGCACAGGTCATCAGACATACTAATCGTATAATTTCATGTACATGCAGTAGTCTAATCTTGAATACAAAATTAAAACAATATCAATTTTTCTTTAAAGGAACACACTCACACACACGCGCACCCCCACCACACACACACACCCCCAACACACACACACACACACACAAGTGTGTATAGCTACATTTCCCAGGACAATTGTTCCTCTATGCCTCCGTCCTCGGACAGTCGACGGAATAAGGCACAAACTCATTGTTCGACTTCCGAGGTCCATTGTTCTCATGAATTTTCTTTTGTTTTCGGTCCGAAAGTGTCCTCGGACATACAGCTGAGATCGTTACTATTAATATGCCAAACACCATTTATTTAATGTACGATAAAAGAGTAGTGTTGATAAAATGCCTTGCAAGGACATAGGTGCCGTGCCGGGGATCAAACCCACGATCTTCGCTTTTCAGTTACAGTCTTTAAACCACTCGACTACACCTCTGACCAGTTTCACCCGGTCTTTATCCCACAACCCTACTACACCAGTGTTATATGAAATAACCCTTGTATAGTTATTCATGCATTTCTTTTCTATCAGTTAAATTTTAAGTCTTAAATATCAATTTGCAATGTATCACATCGATGATTGTTATACAACTTTACATGAATAAAGGAAGAAATGAAATGCTATGCTACAATACAGAGTAATCGTGCCTGTATTATCTTGATCAGTGAGTGGTATAACTACCCAGCAGAGGGGTACGTGCTCTCCATGAATGGCAGAAAAGAAAAAGACCCCCCCCCCCCCAGAAAGTGACATAGGCCTATAAGAAAGGGAGAGGGGGGAGACAACGTGCAAAGAAGAAAATATGACCATTTTTCTACTTTCTCACTACTCTGTGTGCTGTTCTCTCACACGAAATTCCTGTGAACCCGCCCCTGTGCACTTCTATGGCCTGAACCACGCTATACAGCTCTCATATTTTGGTAGGAGCAAGTTTATTGTTGAATTGTATTGGCCTGTGTGCTTACTTTGTAATCGTGACTTGTTTACATACAGATCACAAAATGAGTTTGTGTAATGAAATGAATCAAATTTGCGAGAATAGCCCATGAGCATATAGTGAGTTATACTTTGTTAAAAGAAAGTAATACTTTGTTAAAAGAGATATGCTTCCTTCTATAAAGAATTATGATTTCGTAAATGAGTTATACTTAAAAGTAGCTTTAGAGGGGGCGCTGGCAATTGATTATAAAATGATGAGCTACACAATACATGATGATGTTATAAACAACAAAACCAGTTTAAAAACTGTTTAGACTAATGGTAATGAAACTATGGCAAAAACCAGCTGATAATCCTGTTCGGGAAGCTATAGTGGACATGCATAATAGGCTCACCAAAGCCATTGCTATGAATCATTTTTTTTTTTTTTTTTTTTTTTTTTTTTTTTTTTTTTTACTCTCATGTTCATCATTTCATGTAAACATCTTTCTTCGTTTCAATTTTAATGTCTAATTTGTTTACTTATGTATGATCGTCTAGTATATTTGCTTTGAATGTGAAGACTTGCATGTGTACTGTTTTGTGAATTACACGCGAGTATAAAATACCAGAGATTTCTGGACCTAGCAGCAGAACCAGAAAAGGTGTTCTCGAATCGACAGTATACCTTGACTGGGAATATAATGAATTGCTTATATTGCAACAAGTGTTAAAATTTCAAGAGCAAATTAAAAAATAACTATACTGCCACTGGCTCTCATCCTTGCAGATCCAGGAGCAGAGGGGAAACGTGCCGCGGCTAAATTCAATCTGGCATATCTTAATTGTATAAAGAAAATGTGTCCCTATCCCCGCTCCACCCCCCCCCCCCCCTCCCCCCCACGCGGCAGTCAAAATGGCACCAAAATCTGGTCACCCTTTTTTCTTTCTTTTTTTTTTCTCAGAAATTTTTCAAATTAATTTTGCCCCCCCCCCCCCCACTTTGCCAGACGATCCTGGATCCGCCTTTGCAAATAACAACATAGCCTAGCCTAAAGACCCCTTCTTTTTGAAAGGTCGTGTAAAATATCTTTTCTACCAGACTAAGTCTATAATATAGGCTGATCCCTGATCAGTGCATTATGTGTCAATTATAGTCATCCGTGCATTTCTAAAATCAATTCAAGGGTAAATTCTCTTTATGGTTGATGTCTTAGCAAGTTACTGGTAAATTCATCTTCATGTTTGATATTCATTTGGTGATTAATACAGACCTACACTAAGAAGTAAATTTTAATATTGGAAATTAATTACATTTATTCAAGACTCAGTGAAAACAGATACAGAAAACCTCTTTTGTCAAAATATTGGTTTGGATTCTCTGTTTTGTATTATACGTGATTCTTTTAAAAAGTTTTGTTTTATGATGGAAATTTTCACCTAATCTATATGTCAGAATCATAGTAATAAAATTTAATGGAAACGAACAAAATGCGTATCACACTGCAGGGGCTATATCCGTTTTCTCATATTTTCTTTTGTACTGATAGCTTACTAATGCTAATTGTTGTTAATTGTATTGACAAAAAAAATACTTAAAACAAAAAGTGTATTCTTGTGTATTAACACTACAGTTACTATTATCGTATTTTGAACGTTATCATTTTGGTCTTGATTTGAAGTAATAAACAACACCATCAACATTCGAAATGTCACACTTGTGTCTGAGTGCTTAATGAGAATGTAAATTAGTTATGCCATTTCAGTTCATACCATTTCTCCACTTATAGAGAATTTAAACTAAAGTTTACAACAGTGATTAATAGAGTATAGGCAATACAAAATTTAACAATTATAAAATGCAAATATAGGGGATAAAAGGAGATCATCTTATTCACATATTATTATATTTTATTATCTTCCTCTATTTGATATTTTCTCTCTTTTTGTGTGTGTGTGCTTTTTTTTTTTTTTTTTTTGGGGGGGGGGTATAATGATTAAAACTCTAGTCCATCAAAACATGTTTTGCATCGTTTTGCTTTCAAAAAAATCACTTATATGGGGGCAGATGCAATCAAGCAAATAAGGACTTTTTTCAAGGGGCATAGAGGATCACCTACTTGTCTTTTTTAAAATATAATATTCCTCCTCCTTCTTATTCCTCTCCTGCCTTTATTCTTATTTTGAGTCTCAATTTAAAAGGGGCACAATTAAGAACATAATTGGGGCATTTTTTTTTCGTTTGTGTACTGAAGGCGGCCCATATAAAGGGAGCACGGGGGGGGGGGCTCAGTCAATATAGTGTGCGGTGCTGAGAAGACCCCCATTTTTACACTCAAATTTCCGTTCCAAAGCATACCATTTTTTTCTTGTTGAAAAAACGAAGAAGGAGAACTGTTCCAAAGCACCGCTTTTTTTTTTTTGCTTTTTTTTTTCTTTTTCTTTTTTTTTTCTTTTTCTTTTTTTTTTTTTTTTTGTAATTCTGTCGTTTCCGGCCGCTCTGGCCTGCCCCGGCCCGTTTCGAAGAATATCATTTTTGGTGAAAAGTTGAAAACGAGTTTTATTCCAGGTGCTTAACAGGCTCTCAAAATCAAACGCAAGTTTTGAATGCGCACTTCTGATTGGCTGAAAATAAAGTTGCGTTTGATTTTCCTGAGTTGCGTTCAAACGCAAGTTTTGTGCAACGGGCCCCTGGGCCCTCTTCTCTTGCATAAAAAGTTGAGATTGAACGTACGCAACTCAAAAAATTAAACGCAAGTCCCAAATACGCGATCCTGATTGGCTGAAAATCAAGTTGCGTTAAATATTTTGAGTTGCGTTTAATCCCCGTTTAATCGCAACTTTTTATGCAAGAGGGCCCTGGGGCCCGTTGCACAAAGAGTTGCGTTTAAACGCAACTCTTAAAATCAAGCGCAACTCTGCGTTTGATTACAACTCTGTTGCACAAAGAGTTGCGCTTGATTTCAAACGCAACTATCAAGCGCAACTCACCTTGATCAAACGCAACTTTACGTACGTTTGATAAGTGACCAAACGTAAATTTGCAATTGATTGGGACAAAATGGCTGCCCACATTGTTGCAGAGGAGCAGCATGTTGACAGACCACCAAGAATAATCAGAGATAGCGCACATCCCGATCCCCTGGACAGTTGCACAGACAGTGAACTCAGGAAGCGAAACAGATTTGGAAGAGAGGCTATATTATACATAACAGACCTCATTGAACAAGAAATCACAACCCCAACTAATAATAGGAATAAAGCAATTCCACCAGCGTTGCAGGTATTAATAGCAATGAATTTTTTTGCATCGGGATCTGTGTTGGAAAGCGATGCAGTTATGCACGGCATCCACAGATCAACAGCTTCTCGAACTATCCACAGAGTGTCCAAGGCATAGGTCCAAGGCCTTGTGTTCGTGAACACAAAAATGAGGTAATTATGCTCCTAACTAACTTACATGTTGACAAATGCTAGACTAAGTTAGTCCTACCGATACTTTTTAATTTAGCAGTATTAGTAGATCTAACGTTGCTAGGCTACTTTTATTATCCATCCCAGGGAATAGACCGCTTCGGTAATGTATTCAAATTTCATACTTACCTTTCAAACAATGGTTGTTTTTGACAAATGAAAGCTTGCCGGAGGCTTGCCAGACATAGCAACAAGTAATGTATGCAAACTGAATTCCAAGCATTGAGGCTTATTTATAAAAAGCAGGTTATTGGAATCGCTCGTCACTAGGTGCTCAGCCTCAGAGAAGAATTATGCGTAAATTTGCAAACATTACAGAACCGGTCTATTCAGTTTCATTCATGCTGAGCGCATGCATGCGAATAGACCTGTTCACAAAGTTATTCAAATTTATGGACGTTTCTTTCCTGGGGACCTAGTAACGAGGTATCCATTAACCTGTTATTAAAGGAGAATGAAACCCTGGGGGAAAACCATTTTAATAACTTTTTAATGAAAAGAGAGGACAGAGAGAAGCAATTAAAAAAAAAAGTTCCATCAAAATCGTTTACGAAATGAGAAAGTTATGAAAGTTTGAAAAGTCTCAATTTAGTTTCTATGGCGATCCTCAAATTGGCAATGTTGCTTCAAAGTGACAGGTGTAGTAGTACAACTCTCCATGTTTTGTACACAAAATTTCATATTTTCCCCATTATCTCTCAAGGTGTAGCTTAATTGTCTCCTTCTTAGCTCAAGATATATCATGGGAAAATGTATTTGACACAACATATGTTGAGTTCACAAAAAGACAAGCAGCATCTTAAGAGATAATGGAGAAAATATGAAATTTTGTGTACAAAACATATTGAGAGTTGTACTACTAAACCTGCCGTTTTGAAGCAACATTGCCAGTTTGAGGATCGATCGCCATAGAAAGTAAATTGATACTTTTCAAACTTTCATAACTTTTTCATTTCGTAACCGATTTTGATGGAACTTTTTAAAAATTGCTTCTCTCTATCCTCTCTTTTCATTAAAATGGATTTTTTTCCTCCACTTACGTTCTGTTAGAAAGTTAATTTATATTCTATATCTACCTTATACAACAAAAAAGACAAATATGAAACAAGAAATAGGTGAACAAATTGAAACGGAGCAGTACTGGCTCTCTTTAATCAGTGTATACTTCTTCCAATTCGTCTTCCATTTCGAACGATAACAATGAAAAAGCATGTAACATAGCAAAGTAGTAAGTAAATAGCAATTGGATAGCAATAATTTCAGTGGTATTCTTGCTATTTGTAAGATTGAAGACAATAGCAAAATAGAAAAAACGAGAATGAGGAATGGGGGGGGGGGGGCAAGGCGCCCAGCACCTAGCTAGTGTTGGACACTAGTTTACGGAGGCCACGAAAAAACCCCAGTATATTTGTTTTGGGAGGAAACGTGGGTATATATAGCGACCAAGGGTACTGGACGAGGGCGCACTCCCTTCTCCTTGCTTAACATGAAAATGATCTTTTAAAGCTTCAAAATCAATTCTGTTGGAATAAAGTCGTATGAATATAAATTCCGATTAAAAGTGTAAGAGAAGGTAGAACTGAAACCACACGAGATTTATTATGTAAGATACAAGCTTGTTACGCATAAATGTACATATAAATCCTTGATGTGAAGAAAATCAAAAGCATGATTCAAAAATAAGTATAATTCAATTTGAGCGATTTAGGTTATAGAGAACAATAATCAAATTCCGAGGTTTTTTGAAGGTACAAGCGTAGAGCTAGCATCTGGTTGCAAGTAGGAGTTCCTGGCTTTCTCCGTCTTCCATCGTCCGTGCCTAGAAATCAAAAAAGGCGAGACATGAGCGTTAAAGGCTGCAGTCGCCCCTCCTGACCTCATACTGTGAAGCCCATAAGATGAGATGTCAGGTACGAAAGGTTTGATGGCTTCCAACACTATCTCACGAGTGCGAGTATAGCTGAGAGGATGAGTGGTAGGGACTAGACCTTTGGAGGATGGGCATAATCTGCGAAGAACGGGTCGTAACGAGCTTGGTGGATCACCGAGAGCTTTGAGGTATCGTTCAGCTACGCGAACTGGACATGACTGCTTGAATGATCTTGCGATAACGACATCAGACCCCTGCCTGAATTGATCTGTCTTTGAGCTCTTAAGATGAATGACGAGGCGATCGCTTGTGAATGTCAGGTCGTTGCTAGAAATGCCCCTTATATATCGTCGAATCTCAAAAAACCGGCATAAGAAACGAAACACACGAACAAAACCCGTAGATCTGCCAAAGAGGCGTGGTCGTGCCCGTATTTTTCCATGATCTTAATAAGAATATTAGGCGTGATCGGTTGCTTTCTTAACGTTGGCGAAGACGTTGTACGTTTGAAACCTTGCAGGGCAAGCTTAACCATAGGGCTGTCGGTTGGAGAAGGAAGACCTGCTAAACTGTGAATCCACTTAATTGCGGCAGTCGCGGAGTCAGCAGATGACTTCATGCCAGTAGAAGCCAAATGGGAAATGTAAAGGGAAAGATGAAAAGGTTGAACCGGAAAAACTGAAAGGCCTTTCTTGGACAAAATCCAAGCTTCCCATTTTTTCCAGGAACGTAAATACTGCTGTGTGGTAGAAGATGCCTTTGCCGTCATCAGGAGAGATGGAAGATTATATGCTGCCAAAGCTTGTAAAGATGAGTCCTGAAGAGAAGATGACAACTTACTCCATTCTTCTGCCGTATAAAAGAGAAAAGATAAAGAAACGAGCAGCAAAACTAGCAAAAATCACACCGTCGCATACAAAGGCGACATCTTTTACCAATAAATGGTCATGATCATGATAATTAATGATAAGTAGGTTAGAACTGAAATCAGATTGAATCAGGCATATGAACATGCGATAGTTTAAATAGGGAAAATTATTTTGGGGATGGGAGGGCAATAGAGCTTTGACTGCTTGACCGAGAATGAGAGCATGAGCTCGTGTCTCAAAGGACGAGAATGAACGTAACAAAAGATTACGTAATACAGATGTTCATCGAAGTATGCGTTCGATAACGAACATAAATTCCACATTTCCCAAGGGTTTCATTCTCCTTTTTATAAATGAACTACAATACTTGGAATCTATTCGGCGTTCCATAGGGATCCAGTTTGCATACATTACTTGTTGCTATGTCTGACAAACCGCTGACAAGCCTCTGAAAGCTTTCACGTTGTCAAGAACAACCTTTGTTTTAAAAGTATGCACAAAATTTGAATATATTTGTGAACAGGGCCGCGCCCTCTTGCATAAAAAGTTGCGATTAAACGCAACTCAAAAAATTAAACACAACTCAATTTTCAACCAATCAGGATCGCGTATTTGGGAGTTGCGTTTAATAGCAACTTTTTATGCAAGAGGGCCCTGGTCTATTATTATTAACCCGACTTATACATGTATATGAATACACACACCATAGACTTGCCATGATACAAAGCGTATTTAGCAAATGGGAGCTTGTGGGAACCAGTTCCGTAGCATCATAAATCCAATCAGTGGTCCTCGTAAGTGGGGGTATGATTTCCCTCAAGGGCCAAATATATACACACTCACACACAGACACACACACCACAGACACACGCACGCACGTTGGTGTGTATTCAAGGAGCAGTCCTCGGAAGTATAGCTGTACACATCCACGCCCACACACACCCGCACGCACACACACACACACACACACTCACGCACGCACACACACACACACATATATATATATATATATATATATATATGTATATATATATATATATATATATATGTATATATATATATATATATATATATATATATATATATATAGAGTGTGGGGCGAGGATGTTTGAACATGTATATGGTTTTTCTCTTTACATGTCCAAGATACAACTTTAGCATCATGCTTTGCAGTTTTGTAGTATGATTTGAATATTGAGCGAGCGAGCGAAGCAAGCGGGCAAACAATATCCAAAAAATATAAGGTCGCAATTACATTGTAATATAAAAACGGGGAAACACTGTTCTGATGGGGTTTCATTTGCAAAATTTCACAATGAAAATTTATTTAATAAGCTATACTTTTAATAGGAGCGAGCGTAGCGGGCGGGCATTTGGGAATATTGGCTCTAATTAAGTCACTTTGGATTAGGGGCACATGTTATGGAAAAGGGAAACGTGGTACTTATCATGGGGAACAGGACAAATATTAGAAAAATAAATCAATGTGTAGAAAAGGTAGAAAAGGCAGTTATCAGAGGTGAAAAGGGGCACTAATCACACCTGATAATTTATAAGAATGGAAAAATGTTTTTATGAAGCAGCAAAATTAAATCAGTGCCTATATATTACAAAGGGGAAAAAAAGACTTGTTACATTAAAAGAGACAAAAGGGATTAAAAGGGATTAAAAGGGATAAATGCTCTTGTTGAAATAGGAGCATTTATCAAAGGTAAGTTGAGGGATGAGGTGTAATGATCAAAATGGGCACTTATAAGAATGTGGAACGGGAACTTATTCGAAAGAAAAATGGGGGGGGTACTTATCTGAAGGGAAAAGGGAAAGGGAAGAGAAAAGTAGGGGCACTGTGCCCACATGCAACCCCCGAGGCGGTGCTTCTGACGGGGTCTACATGTTATTGTCATTTCATCATTCTTCTATGTATAGTTGGGTGTTGATGACACAGGTCATCATCCTCGATAAATATTGTGAGTGATGTATTCCCTCTTTCTCCTCCACATTCGATTCCTGTGACTATATTTTCATTTCAATTTTGAAAATTTTTAGTATTTACTAATAACATGAGTGTGGCAAAATTGCATTATAAAGGAAAGTTACCGACTGAACCCTCTAAATCGAGAATAATTACATGTACTTTTAATCTAAATATTTTTTCTGCATTATGGCTTTGAAAAAAAAAATCGCCTCAAAATATATTGAGGGATGGTTACACAGTGGGGTAACCTCGCTAGTCATAAGGACCGCTATTCATAAGGACCACTTATTCATAAGGACCTCTATCCATAACGCGTGACTAAATGAATAGCGGTTTTGTATATGAATAGCGGTCCTTCTACATAGCGAGTAAACCATAGACAAACTACCTCGCTATTCATAACACATGTTAAATGAATAGCGGTCCTTATGAATAGCGAGTGGACCCCAGCACAGTCCACCCCTTCTTCATTTTTTTTTAAATTATACCTCCATGCATATCCCTCCCAGATCAACACTCATGTTGTATAATTTGAAGTAATGTAGATATGGTTTTCACTTTCTACTGTAAAAATATATCGGGGAAAATCAGAAGCAACGACAGAATTGTAGATAAATATTAATAAACTCTATATAAATCTACAATATTTTACATAAATAAATAATATCTATATTGAAATAAAGAATACATGAATTTGAATAATATTAATAGATATAATATATCAAATTATAATTATATTTATCTACAACATATAATAGAAATGTATGTTTTCCACCATTTTTTTTTTTTTTGGGGGGGTGAAACCTTTGGGGATGTTTGTACACACCATCCCCCTCACCTGAAAAGTTGGGGGATGCATACCCCCATCCCCCCCCCCCCGTGCTATCTACGCCCCTGCCCAAAGACCCCCCCCCCCCCCCTTTTCCAAAATGTTAGTAGTTCCGAAGACCATCCTTTTCATGAAAAGCTAGTTCCGAAGACCCCCTTTTTTTTTCTTTGCTATAGTAGCACATAGGCCTCTACCCCACCACTTTTGGGGTCGAGTGCCCCCCCCCCCCGGCCGGGGTTGTGCCTCCTAAATACGTGACTGCGCCACCCAGCGATTTAGTTTTTCTCCTTAAGTTGGCCTCGACTGGCTTCTTTCATCAATATTCGCTATCAATCCTAATCATTCTAAGCACACCACGACTTGTGATAAATCAAAGCCTGTAAACAAAACAAAACATATACAGAACTAGTAGAGGGTGGAGAATCCAGGATCTCTCCTCCCTTTATTTTTAAGTTGGCCTCTACTCCTTCTTTCCTCAATGTTCCCTGTCAGACATAATTATCTTAACCCAGGGGCGTCGATCCTGGGGGGGGGGCAAACATATCATTTTGCCCCCCCCCCCCCCATAAATCCGGAGGTGTTAAATAAAATAAGGAAAAACTGATGCAAAACTCGGGAAATGATGCCTTCCAAACAATGAAATACAAAAGGTTTTACACGATCAGACTTCAATTTCGCTGCGCGCTCAGCGTGGAAATTCTCTAATCTTTACTGCGTCATTTAACCTTGGAGAAGCTGTTTTTAAGAGGCGTTCCAAAAAATCATGACACCATTAAAAAAAGTTCTGAACATACATAATTCAATTCAAAGTTTAAATTTTCATATTTATTTAGTTTTTTCTCTATTTTTTCATATAGTGTTTATTTTTTCTGTTATTTTGTGTTATATCTTCTCTACTCAATTTGCTGTTATGTAAGATATATTTTCCCATCATTTTGTCGTTTTCCATGTGATCTTTAATTCCATTTTCTGTTCATGATATCGATATGCATACTTTACTTAAGTTCGAATTAACATCATAACTTTATCAATGCTATGATTATCAGAGGCAGCGCTCCGGAGGGGGGGGGGGGCAGGGGGCACAGTGCCCCCCTCACTTTTTCAAGTACCCCCAAAGTGTCCCTTTTCATAGCTGATAAGTGCCTTTTTCTTCATATAGTGCCCCTTTTTCTTTCTAATAAGCGTCCTTTTTACCTTCTGATGAGTGCCCCTTTTAATCTCAGAAATAAGTTCCCCTTTTGTTTTCTGATAAATGCGACATCGGTAGATACTGGTATATATAAAGTATATATATGGGTATGTATAAAGTCCACAAAGGAGCCTTAAATACATAGAGCTCCAAATAATCAGAGGCTTCATAATAATACATTCCCCTACTGATATCAGCACAATATATAGTGAGGCAGTAGAGCAGGGGGTAGGAGGGGCCCTATGCCCTAAATTATACAAGAATGAGCAGTGCTCCTAAATTATAAAAGGAACGAGGACAATTTTTTTTTCTAAAATTTTTCCAAAGCTCACTCGCTACGCTCGCTCGCATTTACTATATATTATCTTATTATTATATTAGGACAATCGCTGTATATAATTCAACACCCGTTGCCTTCAGCGTTAGAAATAAATCTTAAATTTTTTGCTCGCTCGCTTCGCTCGCAAGCAAATGAATGATCAGGCTATTACACTTAACTGCAAAGTAGTTTTTATCTAGAACCATGTTGAGATAGAAACAATAGCATGTTGAAAATGATCCTCGGTTGTGTATTGTTGAGAATGTACCGGTATACTAATGTCTCGAAATGATATTTTCCGCCTTGTTTCCACCCTTTGTATGTGCCCCCCCCCCCCCCACTTTGAAAGACGCACCGCCGCCCCTGATGATGATTGAATTGAGTGCGAAATGATCATTGTTACGATAGGCTGTCTTGCCCCCCCCCCAATCCGAAAAACGGATCGACGCCCCTGTCTTAACCCCCACCATCTGTATCCCAAGCCAGTAAACAAAACAAAATAAAACAAAACATGTTCCCTGAACTGTTACAGAATTGTAAAGGGGAATCCAGGACCTCCCCCCCCCCCCCGGAAACATAGGCCTAAAAACTAATGTGCCTCCGATGTCTGACGAGCAAACAGTTAAATAAATAAAGAGCGATGCTTTCATTTTTTTTTTCCTGAGGGGTAGGGGTGGATTTATATTTTCATGTTTAAAAATGAATGTGTTTGTGAAAACAAAAAACATAATATATTTTGTGTTTGTTTAGTCTACTGAGTATGGGGTTTGGGTTTTAGTTTAGATTTTTCATTTTTATTGTTGTTGTTTTTCTTGGTGTTGTTGTTGTTTGTTTGGTTGTTTGTTTAATTGTTTTTAAGGAATAAAATACTGTAGTAGAAAGCACTGATTGCCATAAAACACTAATCAACAACAACAACAACACAACATAACCTCTGCATGTACTTCGTACGTGTGCAACGTACTTTATGCGCATGCGCTATGCGCTGAACATAATTTATCTATTGCTTATAGTGGATCTCGATCATTTATCTCCAGCTAGCCGCTAGCCATATCTCTCGCCCTAGCCTAGGCCTACTTACTGCTAGGAAATTTATTTTTAAAAGCATGCAGAATGTTGATTCTGTCTGACATCAGCATATCCACGACGTGTCTTTCTTTTGCAGGATTCTTCTGCCTTAACAAGACATTCAACTATTTACCATCACCTGAAAAATATGCTGACAAGAGCCGTCATAAATGGCGAAATGCGATGTGCTCCTTTATCCACGCCCTTATCGTGGGGATCTTTGGCACTCACTGGTAAGTTTACACGCCGGAACTTCGGCAGGGTTCAGGGCCCCCGTTGCATAAAACTTACCATTAACAGCACTCACACTTATGCGAGGTTATGGAGATAACCTCGCACTCTGTACCTTCATACTGTGACTGTGAGCAATTGCCTCCCATAGGCAAGTGTGTGATATCTTGCCCATATGTGTGCAGGAGAGGAGCAAGATCATCGACCAAAAAAGCCTGAAAATTTCACTTGATCAAGATGATAAAGATCCTTTTGACTATTCCTATCGAAGCCAGGATCTGGCATGAAATAGATACTCTGTCATTCTAAAATGCAGAAGAAGTATTTTCTCAAAATTTTGCCGATTATAATGGTGTTTTTACCTCTTCAACTTAGAGGTTGTGACAGGCCAAAATCAACACAGCCCCATATAGATCTAGTCTAGTGCAATCTCCAATAACCTCGCATAAGTGTGAGTGCATATAGTGATGCATGATGGTCCCGTGAGTGCATTAACGGTAACTTTGCCATCAATGGTAACTCCCATGGAAACCTTGATTTTGATTGGCTGTTGAGTGATGTTACCAGGGTAGTTACCATTGATAGCAGAGTTACCATTAATGGTAAGTTTTATGCAACACACGGGGCCCAGGTTCTGGTACCCGGTTCTGGTACCAGTGTGGCATAACTGAGCTTGAGCTGAGGGGGTGATCAAGCTAACTAAGACTGAGTGAGACTTCGACCGAAGAACTGTCTCTCGTTCGTTCGCTCTTCACTTAGAGACAGAAACAGTCGTATCACTCTGCTGTGCAAACCGAATACACATTGACTTACACACACTGACACAGGGTTGTCACCAGGGACTTTTTAGTGGTGGAAATTTTATCGCCCGAAACCTTGCCACGGCCACGAGGGTTCAGGGGGACAAAAACTAGTCGGGTTTCAGGGCTTATAAATTATAGTTAAACAGTAAAAATATCATGTATCTACACAGTACACACTGTACTGTAGCTGCAGCATTAAGCATTGTAACTACATGTGCTTTACTAGTATTTGGTTTACTTGTACATATACCTGCTGTGGGTGCTGGCAGATTATTCTCTAAAACCACAGTTGCATGTTCGTAGGTCAAAATCGTAGTATTTTTTCTTTGTCAGTGGGGAAATAAGTGCCGGGCGGGCGGGTGTGATACTGCAATGAGTGCCGGTCGGAAATTTTGAGTGGTGGAAGGTTCCAACCGGCGCCGACCACCGTAGTGACAAGTTGACAACGCTGCTTACACACTAATAACAGTTTGAATACGGCTGCAAGATTTTCAAACGGAGAATACCTTGGACCCTGAATTACCTGAAAAAGGAGCTTTAAACGGATTATTCAGTCAAATTGGTAATTTGAGCCGATTCCTTAAATAGTAGAGCCTAGGCCTAACCAATTCAATAATAATAATGTAGATCTAGATATATGATGAAAAATCAAATTATTGCGATTTTTCCAGCTACTCGTCGGCGCATAGTCGGTTTGCACAGCAGAGTGATACGACCGTTTCTGTCTCTAAGTGAAGAGCTAACGAACGAGAGACAGAATTTTCGGTCTAAATGAGACTGAGAGCTAGACTATGCAATTGATCAATTGCCGTGATCATATTGTAGACCCCTCTTATTGAGAACTAACGTTAGCTAGCTAGAATGATGGTAGACTGAAAATTCTGTCTCTCGTTCGCTAGCTCTTCACTTATACGAACGAGGGACAGAATTTTCGGTCTAGAATGATGGGTTTGTGGACAGTCAGTGGAGTGAGTGCTTATCTACCAAGACAGGGTCACTGTAACTTCAATCTTCATTTAGACCTACTCACTCACTGTTATTGACCATGTTGACTGTTCATTCATTGTCAGTGTTGACAAATTTGGTGACTTGATGAAACCAAGTGGAAACTGTTCT
Organism: Heliocidaris tuberculata; assembly: GCA_025618425.1. Taxonomy (NCBI): domain Eukaryota; kingdom Metazoa; phylum Echinodermata; class Echinoidea; order Camarodonta; family Echinometridae; genus Heliocidaris; species Heliocidaris tuberculata. Next base: position 43,126,519 of record CM046840.1, read on the forward strand.
CCACAAATAATTTATCCTCTCGTATTGTCTTGAATCACCACCTTAACCCTTTCGAGACAATTGACCACATTTTGTGGTTTGGCTCAATAACTTTTGATTCAGAGCTCTTAAAAATATAGACCTCTAGTCTGCCAGGTCCAGGTGCATGGAAAGAGCAAAAATTGTCTGTACACACTTAGCTTAGATCTAGATCTGGATCTCTATGTCCATTTTTGTTGCATGACCATATTGCGTTTGATCATTTGATGCCAGGAATTTTAAAAACAAAAATAATCTTTTAAATCCTTAAATTGGCAAGACATTGAGAGATTCAAAATCACTTTTTTTAAAATCAAAATTGGCAATTTTTCAACTTTTTGACAAAATTCATAAACATATAGGCCTAAATTTTTTTCAAAGGCATTATTACACCTTGTCCTTATCAGAACCATGTATGGTCTAGAACTAAAAGTAAAAGAAATATATAATTGCTGCCAATGTGAAGAACAAAATGTGAAGAAAACAATGTGATCAATGTAACCCTTCAATAATTCCTGTTCTGAAAGAGTTAAGGTAGCTTGGCAAAATACCGGTCAAAATACAGGTACTGGTATTTTGTGGTAAATAGACCCTACATGTACCTCTCAACTAGAGTCTAGCTGACGTAATTTTATACTCTGATTTGCATGATCACATTACACTTATTTATTCACTGATATCACCAAGAATTACAGTTTAATTTATGGATATGTCTGCGTACCATTAACGTTACATTGCTACCTTAAAGGGGGTACCCAATGCTGAAACAATGTTAGTTCATTTAAAAGATCATGATTTTATTAGCAGAAAATCATCTGCCTTAAGTTTTTTAAAAATTCGTTTTGCCAGAAAAATCCCCGAAATATGGTAAGACTTAAGGATATTTTGGCCCCTCAGCTGTGTCCCAATTTCAGCTAGGTAACCACAATGACGTCAAAGTGGTTACCTTGTCGTGCAATTATAGCAAAATGCGCGCAAGGTGTAATGCATTTTGTACAGTCTAGCGCGCAACACATCTGCAATACGCGAACCTGGGTAACCACTTTGACGTCATTGTGGTTACCTAGCTGAAATTGGGACACAGCTGAGGGGCCAAAATATCCTGAAATCTTACCATATTTCGGGGATTTTCTGGCAATACGAATTTTAAAAAAAATTTAAGGCAGATGATTTTCTTCTAATAAAATCATGATCTTTTAAATGAACTAACATTGTTTCAGCATTGGGTACCCCCTTTAATGGCCTAGCTCTGCCATGACTACCAGAGACAGAGTGGCGAGTTTAACTGTTGTGATCGTTATCCATTTAGAGCAAGTCTTCTATGATTATCCTTTTTAAAAGCTGTTTTGTACTTTGTAGGAACATGCAAACAATTCATTTTTGAAAGTCTGACTCTTATGCTGGCAAGTAATTCTATCAGTTATTAGAAAAGCACTGGGTCTAACATACATGTACATACATGTAGAGAGGGCAGCTACAGTAGTGTAATCATTAAGCACTTTTATTACCAATATTTATTACTATTTTTATTATTATTATTTCTGTCATCATTTTCATTCCACCTTACAGTTTCTTCTCCAACCCAGAGCTGCAAGAAGACTTGGTGAATGGCTATGTACTCAGCTCTGAAGTCATCATTGCTTTTACTGGAGGTAAATTCTCTCTCTCTCTCTCTCTCTCTCTCTCTCTCTCTCTCTCTCTATGTGTGTGTATGATCCCTGTCATGCTCAGTCCAGGCCACTCCATGGACCTAAGGACTTTCTTGTCCAAATTGAACCGAGAAAGGGACCCTGATCTTTACTTTTCCCTGGGCAGCCCTGGGTCAGCTTCTAGTGGTGTACAGACTACAGACTGATTACACTGATAATGGCCTCAGTGCCTCCTTGAAATGTAAAGGGGAAAAAAAGAGAGAGAGAAAAGAAAAAACAACTACACATTTTCCACTTGGTAAGGATGGCCTTTTTTGTGATATAAAAAAAACTGTTGTGAAATGCAAAAGTTTAGTGTTGTGATTTCATTTTTCACAGCATTTAAATGTATCTTAAAATGTAAATCTGGACTATTCAAGAAAAATTTCATGCCAACTGAAGTTTCTAGTGTTGCACTAATGTACATGTACATGTATGTAGAAACTTTAATAGCCATGACATTCTACTTTAGTCTTCTTTTAGCTACATGTACATATTAAAAGCCTTTCCTAAACACTAAACATGGCCATTTCGTTGAATATAATTATTAAGGTTTAAAGAGTGCTAATCATATCTGATATTAAGGTCCCCACAGAAATCAACTTGGGGTTAAACTTCCATGCACTTGTTTTTCAACTACTCAGTCACATGTAACTTTTGTTGTTCTTTATTGAGAGAGTATTCAAACTTGCAATATCTCAAAACACAAATAGATGTAGTGCACCAACACTGAACCCTAAACATTCAGACAAAACAAAATAGTTTGTTGTTGTTGGTCTCATTCTTTAAGCTTGTACTCTACATGTATATTGATTAGAAGAGTAAACAATATTAAACTGGTTACAAGCTTGTTAGACTTCAAGTTATCAGTGATTTCAAGGACAAATACCTAGTCCAATATTTTGATAGACTTGTCAGAGATAAGTCTGTTTGATGTTTATATTGCCTATTTGGGTGATACTGCAATTTGGGAAATCCAAAGTTCTGAGTTTTTAATATGGCTTGATGTGTTTTATTTGATCACCTAGAACATGAATAGAACGTGCTGCTGTGTGATACCATGCCTTAATCCTCTTTTCGATTTAGTGCTCTCAATTTTACGGTTGTCAACACACTTTGGTATGATGTACAAATTAAGGTCAAGCTTCTTTACAAGACTTTGTTTACCTGTGGTACAAAAATATGGCCGGCATCCTGGGGAGGGGGCTGTTTTAGAGGGCTAAAAGAGTTTTGCAGGTTGAAACTGTCAGGTACACTTGTCAGGAACAATGAATATGCCCTTGGTATTTTTCTTCTGAGGTCCCCCACACTATGTATGGGCACCAGTGGTCTATTGCACTGGTTCAAACTCTGTGTACAAAAAATGTAGGTTAATAGATAAATTCCCTTGAGTTGATTTTTTTTAAGGATATGCAAAGATTTTTATGCCTCTGCCCATCAAAGGTGGTGCTGGAGGCATTATGTTTTCAGGTTGTCCGTCCGTCTGTCCATTAGATTTTGGGGTAATGTAGTTAGGTCAGAGGTCACAGCTGTACTGTAAGTCAATTTCTGAAATTTTAGGTGTTAGCCTTGTTCTTGTGATAACTCAAGAACCATTTAAGTTATGAACTTCGATATTGGCGCTGATCAGAGGCGTCGATTCGTTAAGTATAGATAAAGCATTTTAGGTTTTTGTCTTGTTAACTATCTTGGAACAATTTGAGCCATTCAAAGTGGACAGGTCATAGATGTCATTATATGTGAAATTAATGTATTTTTAGCTTTTTTTAATCACCATATCTCAACTATTTGTATTCATGACTAGGAGGTGATAAAGTGATCAGACTTTGAGGTTGTAAGGTGTAAGGTCAAATGTCCAAGAGGTCAACTAACATGTAATTGTAGGCTTTTTATTCTGGTTATCACAATATTTCAAGAACAGTTTGAGCCATCAACTGAATTTTGGCAGAGGCATATACATGTAGGAGATGCAGTCGCATTCATCTTGTTTAGCTTCGTTATCACCATATCTCAACTATTTTGTATTCATGACTAGGAGGAGATAAAGTGATCAGACTTTTGGGTTATAAGGTGTAAGGTCAAATGTCAAAGATGTCATTTAACATGTAATTGTAGGTTTTTTATTAGTTATCACAATATTGCAAGAACAGTTTGAGCCATCAACTGAATTTAGGCAGAGGCATATAAGAGAGTAAAGAGATGCAGTCGCATTCATCTTGTTTCTGTTGTAGTTTTTTCGTTTTGTTTTGGTGTTTCTTTGTTGTTGTTGTTGTTGTTGTTGTTTTTTTTGGGGGGGGTAGTTGGTTTCACTACATTCATAGCTGTACGCAAATTAGTTTTTTGGCAATTGGTCCCCTTTAAAATAAAACATTTTTTCCAACTACATGTATTTTAACATAATACATACATGTACCTGTATTTAAAACTTATATCTTTATTACCCCTGCTGGAGATGATAATCAAATCAAACAAAAAAGTTTTCCAATTTTGAATATATATATTTTTTATTGCATATCTTCTCACAGGGTACTTTGCTTATGACCTTCTGGATTTAATGGCTCATAATGCTTTCTCTAACTCATGGCCACTCTACACACATCATCTTGTGGTAAGTTACATGTTTGTCTGAAAGCCCCTGAAAGCCCTTTCAGACAAGAAGAAATATTGTGTTAAGTAACAGCATATAAAACAGGGGTTCTTAATTAATTTCTCAGGCAGGCGAGCATTTTTTTCTGAGTACATGCATCACACATTTAAACAAGTGGCCCCTCTAGGGACAATGGAACATTTTCTAAATACCTCCTCCCACCTCATCCATTTTCAGGAATAATTTTTATCCTTATTTGTTCCTCATAATATGATTTATTATTACAGGGCAATCCAACCTTGATAATAAGATGATTTGTGTGAAAGCAGAAAAATAAGAAAAACAGGATGGCGAAAGTTTGAAAGAAATCGGACAAGGACTAAGAAAGTTATGGATGTTTGAAAAATGAGATCACTACATCTATGCGAATCTCAAATTGGCAATTTGGTGAGTCAATTGTGACATTTTTGTGGACAACTCTCCCATTTGTCGTACACAAAAATATCAATAATTTGCGATTTTCTTTCAGGCGCTTTTACCCTCGGGGCAGTACTCAAAATATATTGGAGAAAGCATATTGTTATAGGTCCTCATGAACGAAAAGATCCTACTGAGTAATGCATTTTGCAAAAAAGTGACATTTTAGTCATTTTGTGTGTTAGAGCGAATGGGGGAGTTGTCCACAGCTACATCACAGTGACATTACCTATTCGGCCAATTTGAAATTCCCATATGCATAGTGATTACAACTTTCAAAAATTCATAACTTTCTTATTGCTTGTCCGATTTCGTTCAAACTTTCACCAAACTGCTTCTCTGATTTTTTCTCTTTCTTTCAAAGCAACTTGCTATAAAGGTTGGATTTCCCTTTAATATGGTCTTTTCAAATCATGCGTGGTAGTCATATGATGATGGTGGTAACAGATAATAATTATGGCAGTTTACAAGCTTTGCACGATATATTTGGCAGATATTTTGGAGAGTTTTATTTACATCAATAGTGGATTATCTACATGTACTTATAGCATGAAAAAGAATCAAACTACTGGTTTTTTGTTTTGTTTTTACTTGACATTTTTGGCATGATGCAAAAAAAATCATCATTGTGGATGGCATGTGATGTGGCCCATTGGCCTCTTTTTAAAGATAAAGTTGAGTTCTGGTCATGAGATTACATTGTGAAAGAAACCTGGCTTGAAGCAATTGGGAAAGGTTTATCATGTCTTCCTAAGAATTGGTGTATACTGTGAGGTTTAAGAATTATCAGAATGATTTTTAAAAAATTGACCTAATCTTACTGAAAAGCACGTGCACTGCACACAGAAATGGATATGGGATTGCACACACACGTAGCTTGAATGTTCGGCCTGAACACTTCAGTTATTTCTCGTCATATTTCAAATATGAGGCCATTTGAAGGGCAATCCTTTTCAGGGGACATTTACACTGTGATGTTCTTCCAAACTGACATAAAAGGAATTTAAGAAAGCTCACAAATTAATTTTCACCTTTCTCAGAACACCACCTTCTCTTTAAGAACTAGGGATATATACACATACGTCATATGATATAGCAACAGCCAACATGCACACGTGATGTTGTACAGTAAGATTGTATTGGGGAGAAGTGCACATTGATATTGAATTACATGTAATAATTTTCGATAACAAGTAATTCCTGATTCTGCATGTATAGTTTTTCATTTGAAATGATGCCCTAACCGCTGTTGTGCTGTATGTACATGTATCATGTTTCATTAATGTGATGTTTTATTGTACATATGTACATGTATGACCTTCACTCTCATATGAAATATTATTTTGATGTCTGAATGAAAAGGGGGGGGGGGGGGGTTAGAGACCACAGTATGTACATGTAAATATGATGTACGGTCTTTGTACTCCCCTCCCCCCCCCCCCCCCCCCCCCCCATGAACTGTCAAAACATCAGTTGGTTCATATAAGCTGTAGAAAATTATTCACTGCATACAGTACACATGTATCTGGCCATGTTACACATTATCTTTGTTTGTTTTTTGTTGTTTTGATTTGTTTTGTTGTTTTGTCATTAATGGATTTCAAGTAATAGCTACATGTACAAACATAAAATGTAAGAGCAGGAGTTGTACATTCTTACTCAGAATATGAAGACATTCATTATTGTGATGTTTTCCATTATATTCCATTATTGAAAATATAAGAGTCAGACAAGAATAATGATATTTTTTACACAATGCAATAATGCTTTCATGTAACATCATTTTTAAAGCAAAACATTGGTCAACACACACTCCTCAGGTAGGCCTACATGTTTGTGAGGGAAATACAATGTATGTCGACCATCCATCCTCTAAACCTCCCTTACAAACAGGCACCTTCCTCTGTCTACTACCAAGTACTTGTACAGTGTACCTGTACATGTTGATAACCCCAATCAGCATTGCAGGTTCAAAAGATGCCATCATGGAATAATTAACAGGTTCTGACTTACAATAGGGCATGCCTGTTTCAAAAGAAATTGAGCTTAGAGAGGAAAAAGTGTTGTTTGAAAACCTTCCATGGTACATTGAGCAAATTTGCCTCCTGCTCGTACATGAATGATAAATGAAAAGCTGTGACCCAACTTTTTGAAAAACCCAGATGTCAAGATGACAAACTACATGTACATTACATGACAGAGCAGACTGTATGCATGGACCTACATGTACATGTAGATTACAATTCCCTGGTAAATCTCCGCATGCTAAATTTATAAATTTATACATGTACATGTAAATATTTGTACACCATGAGACACTCAATGATTTGTTGTATGTGCAGGAGCATGCAACTTTTTTTTTGTTTTTCTTCTTGTTTTTCTTTTCTTTTTTTTTTTGCATAGTGAGTCATGCACAAGAGATTGTACTGTGCATTCCTATTTTTTGCATCGTCTTACATGCAGCTGCACACAATTGACATGGAAGGCAACCAAAACATAATCAAAAGGAATGATTCAAGAAGAAGAACGGCATGAGATAAAAAGTTCCCTCAGTGTTATTGCTCGCAGATCGATGTTCTATGTAACATATATTCACCTCCAAGATATTTCATTGTTACTCTGGAGCATGCAATATTTGTATTATATGTACTTTTCCTGATAATGATTGTTTACCCTATTATAAAGATACATGTACATGTACATGTATGTATCCAAGGGTATGCTTATAGTTATTCTATAGCTGCAGGCAGTGGTATGCATATCGTACTATGATTACTTCACAAAGGGCGCATTCTTGACAAATACGCCTACACAAAAATGATAATATGGCTTTCGTCGCCCACACCCATATAGTGGAAGAAAACAGAAAACCTAGAATGTTTGATAGTACATGAATGTCCATGTACCAAAATATAAATGTACTAAATGCGCAAGTGTGTACAATGACTTACATATAGTTGCATGTACCTGTATATTATTACATTTATTGTGTAGTCCATTATTCCCCATTATGCAGTTTTGGTGGTGATCCTGAGAAGAATGCAAGATGAAATACATGTATAAAATCATTTATTTTTCAACAATTGAAGTGAGTAGTGTAGGCAACTTAAAGGGCAAGTCCGGTCCAAAAATTACTTGGTTTTAAATAGAAGCAGAAAAATCAGACCAACAGAACAAAAAAGGTTTTAAGAAGAACCCGACAACTAATTAGAAAGTTATGAAATTAGAAAGTTATGAAATATTTAGTGGCATAAAAAACTAGGGAAACAATGAAAATCACTAGACAAATTGGCAACTCAGTCATGAGTTTGTAATGTTTTGGTACACAACTCACCAATTATTTTGTTTATATTCATAATACAAATTTTAAATTTGTGTCCAGGAATATGATTTTCTCATGACTTGAACCAACTTATATTTTATAGTAATATATTTTTGCATTATACACCAATACATAGTAAATAATTTTCTTTAAAAATCATGAAAATATGAATATTTTATACAATATACAATACTTTAAAAATGAGTGATTATGGCAATGTCATATTTTTATAACAATATCAATATTTTGAAGTTCGTGAATATTTTGTATAGGTTTATGTATGCAAAAACATATTACTAAAGATATAACTTGGTTTTAAAAGTTATGTGAAAATCATATTTTTGGACACAAATTTAAAATTTTTATTTTGAATATAAACACAATAATTGGTGAGTTGTGTACCAATGACATTACAAACTCATGACTGAGTTGCCAATTTGTCTAGTGATTTTTGTTGTTTCCCTAGTTTTCTATGCCACTAAATATTTCATAACTTTCATATATATATATATATATATATATATATATATATATATAGGTGTAGAAGACAAGTAAATAAAAGATTCCGTGAGACTGAAAAGTTTTCAAATTTTCGGTCATAGGCCTTCATCAGGAAAGTATAAACAAAAGAGCTTGAAGCGCAAAAATGCAAAAAGCTCCATGGATACTAGCGCAACCATGGTAGAGAAAGCTGAGGGAGGACAGAGAGAGAGAGAGAATGACGTAATAAAACGTCATAAATAAAAGAAAAAAGAAAACAAGAAAGGGAGAAGCGTAAAGGCGCACAAAACCATGGATACTAGCACAACCATGGTAGAGAAAGCTGAGGGAGGAGAGAGAGAGAATGACGTAATAAAACGTCATAAAGAAAAGAAAACAAAAGTAAACAAGAGAGCGAGAAGCATAGAAGCGCACAAAAACATGGATACTGACGCAACCATGGCAAGAAAGTTGAGAGAGGGGAGAGAGAGAGGGGGGGGGGGATGACGTAAAAAACGTCATAAAGAAACAGAGGAAAAAAAAAAAAAGAAGTGAAGCACAAAATGCTCCAAGGATACTAACGTAACCAAGGTGAGGAAAGCTAAGACAGAAGAGAGGGAAGATGAAGTATTAAAACGTCAAAAAGACAGAGGGAAGGTAAGGAAAAAGAAAATGAAAAGAAAAGAGAAGGGACATAAATAAACGCGTCAAGATAGAGAGAGAGAGAGAGAGAGAGAGAGAGAAGTAAGAAAGGAGAAAAAAAGAGAGGAGCAGAAAATGAAAAAAGAGAACAAGGAAGAGAGAAGAAAGAAAAAAGTAGAACAAAGTTCTATGTACTCTGAAATGAATGGAAGGTAATGTTAAACCAGACGGATGTAATGTTCCAAGGTGGAAGATGATTTTCTCTTCTTGTTTCTTCCTGTCTGTATCATCTGTGCACTTGAATGCCCCGCAGACTTTGAAATTGTCCATGGTGTGTCCGGGAAGGTTGAAGTGACGAGCTATCGGAAGTCCTTTTGTGTTGAGGCGGATGGATCGGAGATGTTCGGTGACACGATCGGCCAGTCGACGTTTGGTTTCTCCTATGTAGTATTTGTCACAGAGGGTACACGATATAGCATATACCAGATTCTCGGTAGTGCAAGAAAATGATCCATTGACCCTGAAGCCTTAATAAATTTTCATCATTTCGTGATGAAGGCCTATGGCCGAAAATTTGAAAACTTTTCAGTCTTATGGAATCTTTTATTTACTTGTCTTCTACACCTCATCTAACTACGATTCCGAAGCAGAACTCTTATTTTTTGTTATACTTCGTATTCTATCAATTCTGCCACTCATCATCGATCATGCGCCAACCAGCAACAATTCTTCAACTTGTTAGGAGAAAACTGAACCACTTCTTAAAGTAGATATTCAAAGCAAATCACAAATATGCTCAATAATGTATCTCTAGAAACTAGAAAGCTTGCAGATGGTAATCGTATAAGTTTTACGTTAACTGCGTGTTTGATGATTAAAAAATGGCACAAATAAAAACGCTTCTCAGCATCTGGGATATCCGAGCGATTCACCAGAAATATACCCATGTTTTCATGACCTCACATCAGGTACCAATCCTGCCTAAGCAGACGACGTCCTATATCAAGTGAACGTAACTGCAATGCAATTATTTTTAAATTATAAAGAGTTTGGTGTGTTTCACCATGACCGTATTTCACATCATTCTAAAAGGGAAGTGAAACCGTTTCTAGTAACTAAAATCTTTTGTTTGTAAAAAGTCATGATAAGGGTCAATGATCAATCAAAGAAATCACACTTTCGAATTGTAAAGCCCGCTGAATTATAGCATGGATGGTATTCGTTCCCTCTTGAAACGCCGACATGCCGCGGTGCATGCAGCTGAAAATACAATGGCATCTTATTTTGTTTACAAGCGATTGATTCCTTTATTTTTATAACGCTGCATTTTTCATCAAAATAATACCATGCAGGAAATTTAGAGTGAGGCAACAAATAAACATTTATACTGACGCTAGCGAAGTAAGAGAAATAAGTGAAGATGAGATGACAAAACAGGCACTGAAAATGTGTAAGATGTTATGGGGCATCGTCTGCTTAGGAAGGATTGCTCCCCGGTATGACGTCACATATCTCAGCAGCGTTCAAAGAGCTCTATAGGTGCTATAGCGGGGCTGTGTTATATCATTTTATAATTGATAATAATCATTACTTCAAATGTTTCCAAGCGTTGAATTTTGATGAACCTTGTTCAATCTAAGCTTCACCTATGCAATAATAAAAATTAAATCAATATTCAAAATCAATGAAATTCTACTTTAAGTTCTCGGATAATTACAAGTTCATTCATGTGCCTTCTACTACGGCATGTCTGTTTTTTCAAAAACACGCTATTGTAGTCATCGTGATTTTGTCTCTACCTGCCTCCGTAGTAAAGTTATTCCTACTGGATTTCGCATTTCTCTGCGCCCTTGCCTTGGAAGAATTCAGAAGGCGACTATTGAACACAATCTTTCTCAATGTTCTCGACGATTGATGAGATTATCATTGGAATCCTATAATCGGCAAATCACCCACCAAAACTCTGATTTGAAGCAATGCAGTAGTGATCTTCAGAATCTTTGTTCCCACCAAGATTACAACGGAATCAGATCGTTCATTCACAGCAGTAATCGTGAGTACAATGACACTCTTCATTTCCACAAATGTGAGAAACTTTCTTCGTTACTCCCTAGTAAACCAGTTCCATCCAGTAACTCTAACTCTTCCAAGAACCTCATAGTAACGATTCCTGCAGACCTCCCTATTTCAGATAGTGAGCGCTCGCTTTTAACCAAAGGTCTTTCATTTGTGCCCAATAGTAGACAAACTGATGAGTTCCAAGTCCGTTCCGATTTCGAATCATTTGCTCGCAGGCTTCGACTAAAGGCTTACTTCGAATCTAAAGACACCTAGGTTAGAGATAGTATTAATCCGACTGACTCAAGTAACTCCACAACTGACCATGCTGACAGCCAACATGAGCAGAGTGACACAGCCCGTCGCCTTGATTCTAAGCCTTTTGATTTTGAACATCTACAACCACGCCCATCTACTTGGACTCCTCCTGTCGGGCAGTTCGGTAATCTTGACCTTTTCATTCAGCAGTGCAGAACTGACATTGATTCTGTCAATTTCAAAGCTTGTAATAAATCTACTAACCTCACTAAGAAGGAGCAATCTGCTCTTAAGTCTCTTAGAAACAACCCAGACTATGTCATCAAGCATGCAGAGTGCAGACAAAGGAGGTGCCGCTGTTGTCTGGCGACGTGATCTCTATGTAGCTGAAGCACTTCGACAACTTGGTGATTCTGATTTTTATGACAAGCTTGATCAGGATCCTACGCCCAGTCATCAACAGACAGTAAAAGAGACTGGATGATCTCATCAGAAAGGACTACCTACCACCTTCAGCATCGAATCTCATCCAGAAGAACCCGAGAACTTCAAACTTCTACCTTCTACCAAAGATCCATAAACCGGACATCCCGGGGCGTCCGATTTTATCTACCATCAACTGTCCTACCGAACTGATAGGCAAATATCTGGACAGCATTTTGTCTCCGCTTGTCTCTTCTCTACCTACGTACGTCAAAGATTCATCTGATGCCCTCCACCTACTAGATAGTGTCACCCTACCACCTGATGAAGGGAAAACACTCCTTTTCACCATGGATGTGAAATCTTTGTATACTAACATACCTAAACAAGACGGCCTACAAGCTATTCGACATTTCCTAGAGGCTAACCCATCACTGGATAGACCTAATGACAGCACCATTCTGCGTCTAACAGAACTTGTACTAGATCAATCGTCTTTCCAATTTGACGGTGAGTTCTACAGCCAGAAGAAGGGTGTTGCTATGGGAATGAAGATGGGTCCATCCTACGCCTGCATCTTCATGGGGTACATGGAGATTAAGATTCTGTCTACATATGAGGGTCATCAACATTTGCTGTGGAGAAGATATATCGACGACTATATCGGATTAGGTACTTACTCTAAGGAGGAACTCAATCTCCTCATCCAGCACTTTGATACGTTCCATCCAGCACTCTCATTCACCCACATCATTTCCGACACTTCGGTACCTTTTCTCGATATCAAGAACACTTTGAGTGGAGGACGATTGGAGACCGATGTACATTTAAAGCCCACCGACGCTCATAACTATTTGAACTACAAGTCGTCACATCCTCCTTGCTGCAAGAAGGCTATCCCGTATTCGCAACTTACTAGATTGCGACGTTTGTGCAGCACTGAAGATGACTTTGAATGGCGTTGTGTTGAAATGAAGGATTTCTTTCTCAACAGAAGCTATCCTCCAGCTGTCATCGACAAGTCTTTGCAGAAGATCTCCAGAAAAAACGAGAGAGGGCACATTGAAGACGAACCCCAGAAGAGAGAGTTCGAGGACACCTCTCGGTTTTACATTTGACCACACAACTGCAACAATGTCGTCGACGATAAGAAACTTCAAGGTACTTACAGAGAACCCCTCAACCTACACCATCTTCCAGGAACCACCCCTCACAGCCTTCAGAAGAGATCGGAGTTTAAGAGACATACTGGTGCGTTCAAATCTGAGTGACCACAACCAACAGACAGAACGAGGATCTACCGCCTGTAAGAGACCCCGTTGCAAGACTTGTAGTCGCATCACTAACACCCAAGTCATCAGCAGTCACAAAGCTAGCTTCAGGGTCAATGGATCATTTTCTTGCGGATGTATGACATTTGCTCCGGCAACAATTGCTCCTGCAACAAATGCTCCTAGAAAAAAATGAATATATGCGACAATTGCTCATAATGTGACAATTGCTCCGCCGACATTTGCTTCAAAAATCGATTATTGTTCTGTCGATAAAAATGAATATGTGACAATTGCTCCGCGACAGTAAACTCGGTAGATAGAAATGAATATGCGACATTTGCTCCTCGACACGGGCGTTGTAGTACCAACGGCAAGTTTTTTTAAGGGGGAGGACACAGCCACAAGTCCCCCCAATACGCCACTGGACTCAACGTACATAGGCCTTTGGAGGTTTTTATTTTGATTGTTTTGTTTTGTTTTTTTTGTTTTTTACTTTATCATGGTTTGTGTATTTGCTTTCGCTGCCATATGCTTGACCTTTGCTCTGATTCTTGTCTGTGTTTTGTTCTTTTATAGTTTTGGTCTTAATAAGCCGACACCAGCTCAGCGCGGCAGGAGCCCGCCCCCCCCCCCATCCCACTCAGTATTATTTAGGGTACGCGTACGCTTGTTCCCTCCCTTCGAAAGCACCCCCCCCCCCCCCCCCCATCTCAGGTGGGCCAAAATTTCTGAACCCCCCTTTCGCAGGCTTTTCGCAGGCTTTTCGCGGGCTTTTCCTGCCTTGGAGACCCCCCTAAATACGGAACACTGCTCAATGTACCCCCTATCTCAGGTGAGCTCTCATTCCAACCCCATATCTCAGGACAGACATCCCCACCCCACCCCACCCCCCTCAGTGGCAGATCAATTTTATGATGGAGGGGGCCAAATATTAACAAAATTTTCTGACAAGCAAAAACAACAACAAAAAAAGGTCATCAGCATTTTGGGTGTCTCTTTTTACCTTAAAAAAATTTCTGACAAGCAAAAAAAAAAAAAAAAGGTCAGCATTTTGGGCTGTATTTTATTTTCCCAGAGGAGGCCCCCCCCCCCTCATCTCAGCTCAGGTAAGCTGTCATAATTCCAAATACAATACCTTAGCCTTAGGAGAGATTTTATATGTTAAAAAAAGGATCTTAAAACTCATTGCCGTCATAAGAAATTTCTATATAAGGAATTTAAGAATATATATAAGCTTTGGTGGTATCAGTGATAGTTTGTAAGCTATACCATTTAAGAAATTATCCCTGGCGACTTTCTATAGATCTAGTTAGCCTGGTACGTACGGTAGATCGTGGTGTACATATTATACAAAACTGTATGTCAGTCCCGCACATTCATTTTCATGGGTGTAGGAAAATGAGTTGGAAAGTGTTAAAGCAAACAAACTACCGGGCAAACTACTCACCTGAATGTGAGACCCTGTGAGCCACAGGTAAGGCAGCAACAATACCCACAACGATGAGACTCTGGGTCTTGCTCAGAGTCGTTGCAATTTTGACATTTTTGGCAGGTTCCACAACGCACACCAAGATCCCGGGATTTGATCAATTTTTCTATGACTTTCAAGATATTTTCCTATTTAAATTTCTCAGGAGTCCAAAGAGAGAGAGGGAGAGAGAGAAAAAAAAGACACCCCCCCCCCTTTTTAAAGAAATCTCCAGGTGAAAAGTCAAATACACCCCCTTTTTTTACAATTCACGGGCCGGATTGGGTCGCGCGAAAAGTACTCCTTTACCGGAGATTTTGGGAACACGCATGCGGTCCCTCTGACCTCCGAGGGGGGGGGGGCGGGGGACAGGAGCCAGGAAGCTGGTTCCAGGAATAATTATAACCAGCTTATAGAGAGAAAAAGAAACCTGTACAGTTTAGTCAATATTTGTTTGTTTTTGTTTGCAAGGCGTTTGCCAGCTCCACGTTGAGGGTGACCCGGGAGCAAACACTTAATACCCGGCTTGACCAGTTTAAAAAGTTGAACTTGGCAACCCTGAATGATTGTTGTACTGTGATAATACTGGAATATTTTAATTATCTTTCATGTTTGTATTACTTTTGTTTATATATATATTTTTTTTAAATGCAGTTCCACATGGGGGAGTCATGGAGCTGGAGGCATTATTATGATATTCTCTGTTTGATAGAGTACTGCCATGTTAATAAGTATAATATGTCAATTTGTTTTGTTTGTGAGGCATTATGCAAGCTCCATGTGTATGGCAGGAGGCCCGGGAGCCAACACTTAATTCCTCCAATTCCCCATATTTTGGGCGTGTATTCCCTTCCACTCACTATATCACTATTAAATTGAACCTATATATGAGCTTTAGCAATTCGCAACAACCCATATACAGGACTAGCTTGTTTTCCCCACTAGCAAGTGTTATGATTAGTAGATAGAATGGCTATTTAGAAATAAATGTTCGCCATCATTTACTCAGTTGTGTTAAAAATGTCCAAGATAAAGAAAGAGAGAGAGAGGGGGGGGGGGAGTAACAAAATAATAAAAAATATAGATGAATAATTAAGTATAGGCAAAATTAGAAGGGAAAGTGGTAGAAAAAAATCTTTAAAAAGATTTATTGCCAAATCCCAAAACACCAACAACAGCTATTGTTCTGAATTCGTTGTGTTCGCTTTTGATGAGGACTTTATATAAGGTTGTCATTGGAGCAATAATATTACCGCATATATAAAAGTATTCATCGACGTAGCAGATGTCGGCGGAGCAGTTGTCGCATAAGCACTTGTTGCGGAGCAATGATATTGTTGAATATTCATTTTCTTCGACGGAGCTAATGTCGCGGAGGTATTGTCGCTCGAATGGAGCAAATGTAGCTCGATCAGAGGCTTTCGGAGCAAATGTCGACACACCACGGACAATTTCAAAGTCTGCAGGGCATTCAAGTGCACAGGAGATGATACAGACAGGAAGAAACAAGAAGAGAAAATCATCCCCCCCCTTGTACATTACATCCGTCTGGTTTAAACGTTACCTTCCGTTCATTTCAGAGTACATAGAACTTTGTTCAACTTTTTTCTTTCTTCTCTCTTCCTTGTTCTCTTTTTTCATTTTCTGCTCCTCTCTTTTTTTCTCCTTTCTTCTTACTTCTCTCTCTCTCTCTCTCTCACTCTATCTTGACGTGTTTATTTACGTCCCTTCTCTTTTCTTTTCATTTCCTTTTCTTTTTCCTTACCTTCCCTCTGCCTCTTTTTGACGTTTTAATACTTCATCTTCCCTCTCTTCTGTCTTAGCTCTCCTCACCTTGGTTACATTACTATCCTTGGAGCTTTTTGCGCTTCACTTCTTTCTTTTTTTTTTTCTCTCTCCCCTCTCTCAACTTTCTTGCCATGGTTGCGTCAGTATCCATGTTTTTTGTGCACTTTTACGCTTCTCGCTCTCTTGTTTTCTTGTTTTCTTTTCTTTATGACGTTTTATTACGTCATTCTCTCTCTCTCTCCCTCAGCTTTCTCTAACGTGGTTGCGTCAGTATCCATGTTTTTGTGCGCTTTTACGTTTCTCACTCTCTTGTTTTCTTTGTTTTCTTTTCTGTATGACGTTTTATTACGTCATTCTCTCTCTCTCCTCAGCTTTCTCTACCATCATGGTTGCGCTAGTATCCATGGTTTTGTGCGCCTTTACGCTTCTCCCTTTCTTGTTTTCTTTTGTTTTCTTTTATTTATGACGTTTTATTACGTCATTCTCTCTCTCTGTCCTCCTTCAGCTTTCTCTACCATGGTTGTGCTAGTATCCCTGGAGCTTTTTGCATTTTTGCGCTTCAAGCTCTTTTGTTTATACTTAATAAATTTTCATATTTCCTGATGAAGGCCTATGGCCGAAAATTTGAAAACTTTTCAGTCTCACGGAATCTTTTATTTACTTGTCTTCTACACCTCATCTAACTACGATTCCGAAGCAGAACGCTATTTTTTGTTATACTATATATATATATATATTCAGATTTTAATACTTTTTTGTGCAATCTGTTTGTTTAATACAATGTACCCATATTTGTGTGCAGTGCTCTTTGTTTATTTGTAATTTTCAGCAAGATCAAGACAATTTGTAATCGTGATTCCAAAACCCCCAAATCCCAATTTACCACATAATTGAACACTCTGGAAAATCTCAATAGTTTCTTTAACCATTTAGTTACTGAACCGCCCAGGACCACCCTTACTATTACTCACTGAACCGCCCGGGATCGCCCTTCGACTTTGACTTGTGTAACAGCAAATAAAGTGTGCTATTTTAGACATAAGCAATTTAGAGTCCGCTTTGAAAAGATGCGTTACAGTGGAAAGATTTTGCATACAGCAGAAAAATGTAGTCCATGCAGCAAGATGGACTACTGAGCAGTGAGTAAATGACTATAGTGTGCATAATCCATACACACTGTAGGTGCTAAAGGGTTAATGATGCAATTATGTTGTGTTCTCAACAGTTAGTTTTTACAGGGCATACATGTAATACAGAAATAATTATGATAACATCCATGTAGGACTAATAGATGTAGTCATCAGTTCAAGTAGAATTAGTTTCGACCATTTTACATCTATAGAATATTTGTTTCTCATTTGCCTCTGTACTTTACAGGTACTCTTTCTTTGCTTCACTATCCTGTCCCTCCGTCAGCTCTATGCAACCATCAACATCGCCATGATCCTGGAGCTCAACTCCATCTTCCTGCACGGCCGTCAGCTCCTGCTTATGTGTGGCTACAATAAGCAGGACCTGGTCTACCGGATCAACGCCTACCTCAACATCCTCAGCTATGTGATGTGCCGAATGGGCTCCATGGGCTTCCTCTGTGTCTGGGTCGTTGTGACGGAGCAGAACGTCCCTACAATCATACGCAAGACGGGACCGTACACCCTCGGTGCCATTTTCATTATCAACTTGGTCTTGTTCCACAGGCTTATTGTAAGTGACTTTGGGAAGAAAAGCACGTGTAATTCTAAACAAGGAGTTGACATTATGGACTCCTAGCATCCCTGTGCTCCCCCTTCATCAATATGGCTTCCATTTCTTATTTATTTTTTTTACTCCTTTTCGTTGGAGAAATCATGAATTTTATTTGTTTCAAGAGCTTCCAATGTGATGTAACCAAAACATTACTTCAGATGTTTCTTTCATCTTTGAGTCTCTATTCGTTGGAGGCTATTGAAATTTTAACTTTCTTTTTTACAAGTATGTCTGTATGCAAACATGTATGTATTTTGCGGTGTAGAATTTTCAAAATTTTGTTTGCAGTACGCTTTTTTATTCATTGAATTTCCATGTTCAAAACTCAATTCTTTTTTTTTTTTTTTAGTTTGAATCATTCTCCTTCTCACTTTGAGCACTTTTGTTTTGAAAATAGTTGCTAATCTTACCACTTATCTTAATGCAATGGTGCTGGTCTAACTCATACTTGTGCATGTACATATCGTCTTTTCATATTACTGTAAATTTACATGTAAGTATAAATAAGTATTATAAAAATAAAGATAGCATAGCCCAAAGGAAATGTTTATGTGAAATATTGAGGGAACCAAAGATAATAAGAGTACTGTCATTAAGACAAGGTATTTTCCCCTACAAGATGTATGTTTTGATATCCTGAAGTGCTTCACTTGGTCTGTCCTCTGTATTTGACGCTGAAGACTACGTTGTAAATGATGCAAAATGTATGATCCCTGAACCCCTTTTGTAACCCATAGTGATGGATTATTCATGACAGTTGCAGCTGAAATACACACTGTCAATGGCATTGTTTTCTGAAATAATTACTTTGAAATATAATAGATTTTCAGGCATTGTATTCCAGAAATTGAAAACTTCTTTTTAGGTAATAATCAGTATTTGACAAGATTATTTGAAAAAAAATTATTATCATAAAACTTATTCCAAATTATTGTGATGCCCTTGAACTATACAATGTGCAAACTTCAGTTTGATACGAATAGTAATTTACAAGATATTCAAAAGTATCAAATATTCTTTTCTCTCTTGCAATTATTTCATCTGGTCATGATATACAGGACTGTTCAGTTTCTGCTGGACCATCTTCATTTAGCTTTGAATTATAGAGGCTGAGTTTTAGTATTTAGTAATTGATGTTACCATGTGTGGTATAGAAGTTTATGATACTCTTTTGTTCCTTCTCAATGTAAGGAATAATTTGAGTATACATGTAAATACATGATTAGCCTTGATATAGGTTTTCCCGGTCAAATTCATCAAAACAGCCGCCAAATTGATGCACAGTCGCTCCATATCATTTTAATTTGAATGCTCATCAAGATCAACATTCAATTGCCTAAAATGAGCATCCAATTTGATATTTAATGCAAGCGATTGCATACTTTCATCATGCTTTCTGATAGAATGAGCATTCAAATTAAAATTTTATGCAATGAGCATTCAAATTCAAGGGAGCTTCGGATCGCAAACTTTGGGAATTTACTTTCATCAATAGACAAGCATGCTCGCGATATAAGCAATGGATTTAACAATGCACTCCTTCCCTTCAATTTTTCAAATTGTTTTTACAAGATAAGATTTTGAAACAATATGTACATGTAAAGTTGTGTTCTTGCAGTGTCATAGATCAGGAATAAATGATAATGATCTAAAATGATATACTCTACAAAAATGGAAAATCATGGAACATAACAAAGTTGATAAGAAGAAGTGAGGTTGCTCGAGCCCCGTTAGCACCCCTCCTATTTCAGGGGCCCTGTGATTATCAAAAACAAAAATAACAATTAAACAAATCGACTGGTCAACTGAAAAACAAGATTGGACAAATTAAACCAGACAGACAATATGATGTGAAATAATTAATGTTTACACCATATCATTAGATGACTACGTGTACATCATTTTGCAACAACAAATTACGTTTGAAAACATTAGAATGCTTAAATGATGAAACAATTGAGAAGTTAGAATCATAAAAAAGGCAAAGCCTGGCTATTTTCTGTACTTCTTGTACTTTTTAGAAATTGAATGAACATACTGCTAATTTGACTGCCTATTAATACAAAGGAAAGTAATATTTGAGCAAGCATCTGTACCCAAGTCGTCGTAAATGAATTTGAATGACGCTTTGGCCTCTTTAAATTGAACAAAGATAAATTAATGTGAATGTTCGAAGCACATTTTTCGACACTGGAAAATCAATTTGAACAACTGAAAACTAATGAACCAAAGGTGTAAACAGGACAAGCAAATCACTTAAATACGAGCGTTTGAAAATGAATTTGAAAGCTAGTTTTGCGAATTTGACCCGGAAAACCTATATATATACAAAAAATGTTTAATACAGGACTGCCATTGAAAAATTTTCAGTACATAATGACAAAGTATTATTGTTTCTTTTTGTGTGAAAGAGAATAGGAAAGAAAAATTGTAAAGGGATTTCTACTTCTTCTAAATGTGGATGTAAATTCCAATCATGGGATGTAATTCAATTGTATGTTAAATTTTGCAAGTGGACAAGAAGAAGTATTTAAATTTAATAAAATGTTAGCATTATAACTTTTTCCAAAGGTAACTTTATTTTTATATGAGAAAACAGTGAGACATTTTGATGTCCCTGAAAGTTTTCATACTACTGTAATTTTTATGTTTGTATTCATAATCCAGTACACTGGTAATATTATACATGTATATTCAATAAGAAGTCTTCCCTAATCACACCAATTCAAATGCAATTTATACATTACTATTATCATGATTATAGATTATCCAAGAAGCATAAGAACCTTAAAAACTATCACATTAAGGTTCTAGGAGAATAAAGTTATTGATTTTAAAGAATTCTTTACATTGGTTGGAAAAGATTCTCAATTAGATGATAAAGAAAAAAAATGTAAAAGAAGGGTGTACAGTGATGACATTTGATACATTTTTGAGATAACAAATCATGCATTTTTGAGCAAGTGAATTAACTTCCTTGTAGCACATGTACCTTATTAAAATTTTCAAATTTCAATATGTAATTGCTTTTTATATGAGATTATTGATTACAAGTCTTTCTATAAAACAGGGTTTGTGTACTAATGTTTTATGCTTTCTGCTAAAATTGTACTGGTATTCCACATTCATGGCAATGCAAGTTTGATATGCTTTTACTGTAAATCAGGGCTCTTTGTAAACAAGTTACTTTCAACAAATTGTATGCTTTTTCATTTTACATTTTTGTGATAGTTTGATTGCCTTTTCTTCCTGTATAGAATTCACACTGGAGTTAGAGACAAAACAATGTTATCTTTTGAGTTTTCTTCCCTCATATCCCAATAAAGAGTGTTTACAGGCTCTTATTTTGGGTCACTTTCAATTTTGTAAATCAGAATGTATTGGATATTGTGCAATTCAAGAGATGCTTCAGTCCATATTCTGCCAAGATTTTAACCCGACGCTGGGTTTAAGCTCATTACAAGTTCAAGTAAAGTTTTTCCTTTGTTTAACATGACTTAAGCTTCAGAAAATATAAATCATCAGGATCATGTAAAGTTGAATTGAATAATGTATTTTTATAGTGTATATAGGATATGTAGAGGGGAAGGTTAAGACGTAAGACATGAAATAGTCTCTAAATTTTCTTTTTTATTTGTCTAACTTTTAACAATCCAGACTTACATTGTACATGTAGAAATGTATTCACAAACTTGCAGTTATGTGATATACAGTAGAAAATTTTTACTTATCTATATCACAAATTTATTCACATATGTGTTCTTGTATTTTGTTTGTATAAATTTCGTTTTGGAAGAACGAATAGATAAATGGCATGTACATGTGACATTTGAAAATATCCTATCAAATTGTTATATTTGAAAGGTTCACTAATGCTCTGCCATTTTTTACATGTAGGTATTGCAATAATTTATTCCAAACCTTGAAAATAAAATACAGGTATAAAAATAGCTGAAGGGAAAAATATGTGTTAGCACTTAGTGCCCAATTCCTATTGATATATTTGATATATATTCTTGTGCCAGTGTAGCGTCTCACCCTGCCCATTTTTATTTAACGATTCATAGTTAGATATTGCCGGAAATTATTTTTATAAGGTTAAACTTTCAAAGTTTTGTAATTTTGTAAGGATTTTTCGAATATATAACTCTGTGCATGCAGGACCACATGAAATTTTTGTATTTGTTATCATTGTGTGTGAATTTATAATCATATTTCGAATAGGCTGGTAGGAATATAATGGCTATTAAAATGGAAATGTATGTAGATTTATTTCGATCAGATTGATTAATATTGGTATCCCTGATATGCTCTGTAATTTTTATCTTTCAATATGTTACCTCTTTCATCTATGTATGAACCCCCACATTTATTTTTAACTACAAACAGGGGCTTGGTGTGCACCACACCACCCCCCCCCCCCCCTTCCTTGAAAAGCAATCTAAAGTGTAAATGTAACAACAATGATTTGTATGTACGTATTATCAATTTGTTTTGTACTCTGGAGCAATGAATGTCAGCAAATAAGAGTTTGTTTGTATGTTTGTTTTGCTGTTTGTTTGTTGCTGTTTTTTTTCTTGTTGGTATTTTTCATAATTCAACTTGATTACTATTTAGTTGCCTTAGGTGATTACAAAATCTTAAAAGAGAAGATTAATTATTCATTAAAGTCAGTTTACTAGGGGGAAAAGGCAAATACATGTACATTCAATAGTAGGAATCAATGTAAATGTTTGATGTTGAGTCATGCCATTGATGATACATATTAGAGCGATTGTAGTGAGCTTCCTTTTAACCTGCACCTTAGCTAATTATTATCATATTTTTGTAACCATTTCTAAGAGATATACAGGTATAGCTTGTACATTTTATACAGTGTTTCTTAACCCGTTGACTACTGAATTCTCTAATTCCAATAGGCTTAATACAGGGATGAACAAGTTCCCGTAGGCAATGGGTTAAAAACAGGAAACCCCACTTTCTCCCACAACATCTCATCAAATATATACAACTAGATTTATTGTAATACATTATTTTTAAAAAAGGAAATTCTATCCCCTTTTATATGATACCACATTTGTGATGATTGAACTAAAACAACTTTAAACCAGCAATGTAAGAACTGATTTGCAGACTAGAGTGGGATTTGTATTTATCAACACAATGAATGGCCATTCATTGAACCTCACTCTGCTTTCATTTCCTTTTTTTTGTCTTGACTCAAGCACATACCTGCATGGGCAGACAGTGGGATCATCTCGAAGGACAATGGGGCTAATTTGTTTACTCCTATCTCATTAAATTTTGCATGCATGTTGAGAGATGACTAAGTAACGTCATAAAATATCACTTCTCTTTGCTTTGTGTTTTTATCATTTAGTTTCTTGGCATTGTACAATTGGAGAATTACAAAATGGATTACTTCTGTGCGCAAACTACTTTTGACATCACTCACTTAAAACCTTTCAAATTCCTTCATGCATGACAATATAACATTTTGGTATCATATGAAAGAGCAAGAAATAAACTTTTTCATGAGTAATAAAAATTGATCAGTACATAATAATTTTTCTAGTAATTTATGTGAAAATTTGGGTTTCCCTTTTAAAGAAACACACTTTATATATTTTTTCTTTGTTCTTTCAGTCTATGGGGCTTGTTTTATGATATAGAAAAGAAAGAACAAGTCACTATTTAGTTGAAGCCACAATGAAACAGAATCTAATTCTTCCGTGAATTATTGTGCAGCTTTCCATTGAAGCAGGATTGATATTTGTGCAAAGGAACAATTCTTATTTCTCATTTGCTGTGACGTGGTCATATTTTGTGAAGTTCATGTACCCAATGATTTGATTTATATTGATTGTTTTTCATAAAAATCAATACAAACAAACAAAACAAACACGTTTTATGCTTCCACATAGTGGATTCTTGGATGGCTTCAAAATTATACTTCCAGCATGTGAAGCCTGTATAGTTAAGAAAGATACATGTACATTTGTACTTGTAACACTTTGTTTTAGGATGATGTTGTGAAGTTCATTTTCATCGAGTGTGATATGAGATTAACCCCTAGTCTGGATTTCAAAGTTGTTGTTTTGTTTGTTGTTTGTTTTTTGTTTTTTTACCTTGATGGAATTCATTTGGGCTTGCACTGATGCAGGGAGATAGGGGAAATATAGACCTGTAATGGCATGTACAGTGAAACCTGTCTATAAAGACCATCAGATTCTGAATCATATATATTAATAACTCATCAGAGACCCCTACAGATACAGATGGTCTTTATAAAGAGGTGGCCACTCTGACACATTTTTACTGTATTTGGTTCCTTGAAGTGACTTTATAATCATCTTATATTATGATGTATAATGAATGCATTTTTGCTCTTTTGGTAAATGAAGCAGTGGAAAAAAAAGATATGCTATATAGCTCAACTCATACTCTATGCTGAAATCAATAAGAGCAAATGCAAAATTTCAGATTTAAGGTTTAGGTTCTGGTGTGTTTTTTTGTTAACTGCATGTGACATAGTGTGTGGATAGGACATTTGAATTGATTTGTTTTTTTTATCATGTGAATTGATAATTTTTCTCTCCTTTTTATTTTCTGATTTTGCAATGCACATATTCATTGCATGATTTAAGCAATTTTTATATATTTATAATAAGAATTATTTTTTTGTTGTAAATATATTTCAGTGGATGATTTATCTGATATCAAAAAGAGGTGCTGTGGAAATTATAAGTGCATGTTGTGCTTCTTAAATGTGGCAATCATTTGCAAGAAGTTCTCAAAGAACTGAAGATGAAGGTGACATGATTAGTCTGCAGGCACAGACTGCATTGAGAACACAAAAGCATTGAGTCTAGTCTAAATACAGTCTGGCTTTGGAAGAGCAGCTGCAGTACAGGGCCCATGGGATGCAGTTTGTAGTCTGAAAGTTCAGACCGTGTGGAATGCACTATGACTGACAAGAGTTTGTACCTGTAAACGAACATGTCATCGTGATACAGTTGATTGATATTAAAAATGAATTGATACAAGTACACAAATATGTGTTATGTAACATGATATTCATTCAATAAATTGAATATATATATATATCTCTCCAGAATTTTCACTTTTATTATGAATTTCATATATTAGTTGTGATAGCGAATTATGATGTGATCATACAATTTGTTATCACAACAGTAATCTTCTCAACGACTTTCACAATGTTTAACAATGGAGATCCATGCAGGTAAGGGGCGAATCCAGGATTCTGTAAAAGAGGGGCACGAGCAAAAAAAAAGGTTATCAGTTCCGAAAGGGGCTGGGGGCACGGGCCAGAAGTGCCCCCCCCCCCCTCTAAATCCGCCACTTGGACCATGGTTTAGTTCTGAAGATGTAGCCTACTACCAGTTGGAGTGAGGTTTCTTGGATTCTTTTGACATGGTAGCATACCAGCGAGGGGATGGCGGAAAAATGGGGGTGGGTAAAAAGAAGGAAAGAGAAAGAAAGACAAAGGGTTAAGACAACGTGAAAAGAACATGATACAAGCCCCTCGCGCACACTCCCATCAATGGATGGGCCTTGTTCTGTCGCATCTCATCCTCCTAGTGAGATAGGTGCCCCCTTCATTCCTGTACCACCGCTACGCCACTGCTCATTGAAACTGTATTGTGCCAAGTCTGAAGTATGAAGACTATTCCCATAAGTTCAGGGATAAGCCATTGCCCACTGGAACCTGACGGTCCCTGTGTGAAGCATATGGGAATAACAGAAGTCAGTAGCTAATGGGTTACCTACTCCAGATTTGGTACAGCCCATTTTCAGTGACACAGGTGAATATCAATCGCGTGAGGGAGATAGACTAGAGCTTTATCGTGCTACAAACATTTCAGAAATGGGCGAGTCTTATACAGGAGACAACATGGGTATCTAAATTTGGAAGTGTTTCTCATCCTATTAAAAAAAAATCATATTTCCTCACTTCTAAAAGGGGTTGAAGATTTCAATGGTAAGATTCACATTCCCTCCCATACACCATGTATACCTGCGGTCTATAACTGAGGCTTGTTCAAGCTATACTGCTTTCCTCAGAATTCATTGTGGTGTACATATTCCATCACTTTTGAAAGATATGACATAGGAAAGACGTGTTTTGTAATCAAAAGAAAATAATCAAGACCACTTACACCGTATGTTATAGGTTGATAGAAGGGTTACATGTCGTTTTTTCCGGAGGTTCATAATTCCGAAGGTTTGTAATACCGAAAATGAACTAGGGTTCATTATTCCGAAAATGAAATAGGGTTCGTAATCCCGACAATGAAATGAGTATCATAATTCCGAAAATGAAACAGGATTCATAGTTCCGAAAATTCATTCTCATTCATTCATTCATTCATTCGGTTTATTGAAATAAAAAGAACATGCAGCCCAAGACATGCAAGAGCTGAAACTGTTCAATTCACAGAGGTGAAATATAGAATATACAAATAATCAACAAAAGCTTAAACAAGTTAAATTCATATAGTACATAAATCTGGCCTTTTAAAAAATGTCTTGCCAAGAAGCGTAGGAGGAAAGGAAGAGAGAAGGGGAAGAAGAGGAGAGAGAGCAAAGGTTAGCGGAGAGAGAGAGAGGTAGAGAGAAGAGGAAGAGAAGAAAAAACAGGAGTGTATGCAAGCAGAGAAAGGGAAGACGGAGAAGGGAAAAGAGATAGAGAAAGAGAGAGAGAAAGAGTGTGTGTGTGAAGGAGAGATGGAGAAAGAAGGAGAGATTAAAAGAAAAGAGCTGAGAGAGCAGATAAAAAATGGAGTCCAAAAATAATATAATACATATAAATACTAGTCAAGAAATACATTTGCATACAAAAGTAATACCATACGAGAATGCGAGAAACAACATGAAAATAGGTAAAGAGAAGTAAGCATTGAAGGAAACCACATGGTACAATTGGTAAAAAATTGAGGGTTAGTAAGGAGATCACAGAGATTGCAACATCCCCCCCCCCCCCCCCCGTAGATAATATCCTATCCGTATGCAATAACAGCATACGAGAACACGAGGAACAACATGAAAATAGGTAAAGAGAAATAAGCAGTGGAGAAAAACAAATGGTACAATTGCTAAAAATTGAGGATTGGTAATGTTATCATTGCACAGAGGGAGATCACAGAGATTGCAAACAACCCCCCCCCCCCAAAAAAAAAAAAAAAAAAACAAACAAACAAACAAACAAACAAACAAACAAAACAAAACAAAACAAAAACAAAAACAAAAACAAAAACAAAAACAAAAACAAAACAAAAACAAAAACAAAACAATACAAAACAAAACAACAAAAACTGTTATTAAAATGTGCATGTATGCATGTATATATGACAATTAGAACGTAAAGCTAAGAAAGTATATGAACTAATTATGAACAAATACATATATTGCAAACATAAGTTAAATTGATATTCATGAAATATTGAGACAAA